>CAOLHI010001544.1:0-366684 GCA_948474755.1 Ctenosaura bakeri
GGAATCATAGCTCAAAGGAAGCCTGCAAGGGTGGAGTAGCGACAGGAGCTTTTCACCTGTGTATGCCTGTACCAAATGTAGGATACCAGCTGAGAGTCAGACAAATGTCTTTATTGGGGAATACGCGCACACACACAAGCAACCAGTCTCACAAACCATACAAGGCTAGTGAAGGCAAAGCAGAGAAAGGTTGGATAGCAAGAATTTGGGGGCTGAAGTGGGTGATCATTACCATTCCAGAAAAGGAAAAGAATCGAGGCAAAGTGTCTCAGACTGAGGGGGTCTGAGGGCAGTACAATGAACAGAAATTGGGGGGCCTTCATGCAGCATAACGTGCCAATATGTGTTCAAAGTATTAGCAAAAGGCTGGGTTTAGCTGTGGAAACCCTGGAAGCGTAATGGCTGTGCTTCTTGTCCCAGCGCCACCCGGGACAGTGCCCAGCTGTGCTATGGTAGGAAGAGGTGAAGCCATTGCACTTTCTTCTGGAGTGAGCGAGACGGTGCAGAGGGGAGCATTGGTGTCCACACTTCCATCCTGTCAAAGCCATTGCTGGGATACTGCTGGGACAACCACGAACCTAGGTAAGCTGCAGAAAGGGCCTTAGCCAAAGAGCTCTTTGGCCTCAGTAAACTACAAACCCCAGAATTCCATAGGATGTCGAAAGTGTAATAATAGCACTATAACAGTATAGGGCGGAAAGGCCCTAACAATCTGCATCAGCTAACAATCCAAACTGGGACTGGATGGCATATCTCGAACCTGAGTAAAGCCCAGCCAGCTAGGCAATATGGCAATCCTACTCCCACACTCTGAACTGGTACAGTTTCAAGTTGCATGCTTACATTCAACATGATTTACTATAGCACATCATGACCAGAGAACATGAAGATTCTTCCTTATGTTTTTCACCATTTCTTTTCAGAGGAAATGTTGTTTGCAAGTGTAATTGAGATGCTGTCTTTTGAGACATCAAGGCATTAACCAAATGGCTGATCATATTTCAGCTCTTTCAAAACATCATTTAAGTGCCTGGTTTTTTTTTTCCAAAAAAAAACAACAACACCTCTTTCATTGTTGTGTAATGAGTGAGATACACTGCATACAAATTGTTCTCACTCTTCCCTAATTCTTTGCTTTGCTTTGAAATAAAAACAAAACAAAACAGGTTTTTCTCCTGAATGTACATCCAGAGAAGTTATGATGCATGTGTCTTTGGAGTGACTGTTCAAGTGATCACTCAGCACTGGAAGCATGCTTCCAGGTCTCAGCACTTTCCCTGCTAGCTGTGCAGAATATAGCTGTCTTCAGAGTCATTCAGATTATTATTTCTTGAAAAAAGACTTCACTGACAAATAGATGATTACCACGAATGGAGCCAGTCTGACTTTCCGTGGAAAAGAGTTCCACAATTAAGGTGCTACTAGACACTTGCTTGGCCAATTGAGGTACTAGGACACACAACAGGGCTTCTGCTGTGTATCTCAAATTCCAGGCAAGTTTTTTTTTTCCTTTTTTTAAATGAGATAGCCTGGCCCCATGTCATTTAGGGCTTTAGAGGTCAAAACCAGCACCGTGGTATCTGCCTATACTCCTTGAATGGAGAATGGAGTGAGGTCATACACAGTATCTCCACATCCAGTCTCCACACACGGATAGGAAGGCCAAAAGAGACTTTGTATAACTTAGTGGAAGGGCAGAGAGCCTTCAGTCTCCCAAATATTTTGGACAGTCCTTTACCATTGGGCATTCTGGACAGAACTTCTGGAGCTATAAGCCAAAACATACAGAGGTCCAGACATATCCCATTCCTACTCTACAGGCTCTGTTATTCAAAAAGGAGGGGGAAAACATCTTATCAGTCATTGTTATTTTACTCGGTGCAGGGTGAGGGACACACTTGTGACTGATAACAGAATAGCATCAGACTTGAAAAATCCCTGTAAAAAAAATAAAATAGAAGTAAAGAAGTAAAGTATGATAGTTTTGGAAAAATGGAGTGTCCTGCTAGCTTTCGCTGGATTGTCTGGTATGTGCCTCCCAATGAAGAGCTATTCTTTGTATGGTCAAGTTTGTCCTCAGTGCCTAACTATGGCCCTTCCCGCACGCGGTGAAGGAAACGCTCCCTGCCGCTACTCACCGGCTTTTTGGTGGGTCCGTTTGGGTCCGTCCTGATGAGGAGCAGTGCAAGCTCATTGCTCCGCACTGCTCCGGCATCCAAAATGGCAGCTTCCGGTTGGTGGAGGCTCTCCACCAACCGGATAAGCTTGCCAGCCTAAAGCCTGTCCCCAGCAGATCTGCAGGCGTGCACTAGTGCACGCCTGCAAATCTGCACCGGAGCGCGGCAACAGAGCGACACGGGGTTGCGCGCTCTGTACTTTTTAAAAACCTCTTAAAAGAGGTTTTTAAAAAGCATGCTGGGCGACCAGTTCCAGTCGCTCTGGAGTGGACTGAGGTGTGGAACTACGAAAAGTACTCCGCCCCAGTCCACTCCACGGTGCTGAAGACCTCCGTTGGAGGTCGCTCTGCACCATTTTAATAGGCTGGTGCGGAAAGGGCCTATGAAGAGTGTTTGGAGCCAAGTGCCTATGGAAGAACTGACTTGGGATATTGCCTGTTGGAAAGGCACAGATGATTTCCCAAGCCACCTTTTCCTATATTTCCTTGGCTCCAAAAACCCTTTGGAGAGCTAGGTATGGAGGGAAAGAAGTGGCCACAGAATAAGGTGGCCTGTGCTGACAGGTATGCGCTGAGTGGCAACCTCCTCAGACCACCGGCCACCACTCACTGCAACCAAAATCTGTTGTTGCCGTTCCACTCATGAAAGATGATACTGTTTGGATACTTCCCTTCGTGAAAGGCAGGAAAGGAATGGGCTGTTCTTCACATCAAACAATCTGTTCTGTGAGTGGTTTGTCCCCATAGGATCCTGGTCTTTGTTCCCCGCTGTTATGTTACTTTTAAATGCATATTTGTTACAGCTTTATTCCCCAAATACTTATTTATTAGAGATTAGATAGCTAGTAACTCATTACTACCAAGCCACTCATTGTCCCTCATGCTGTTGTCATTCAGGCATCATCGAAAAATACATTTGTTTTTATAACTTCTCAGTGAATAATCAAGCCCTTTATTTGCACTGCTGCTTGTTTGTATTGCTGATGTTTATCATACTTTATTATTAAATATCTTTGATTTTACAGGTGTGATTTCAAGTGTATTTTTGTTGTGACTGTTAAGGAGGAAGGCTGGCATGCATCACATCAAATGTTAAATGTATATATATTTTAAAAATGCATTTTTCAAAAACCTTAACAATGAATTACATAACTACTGTCTCTTTCAAATAATCTGCTTCACGATAGCCATTATAGTCAATATGCTTTTGATTTTTAAAAAAGAATATCATATGCCAAAGTCTGATGTGTATACGTGAGACGTTGTTAAGCCCAATATTTAGGATATAAATTGATACCACATTTTCATGCAGTTGTTTTACCACCCAAGCCTTTGTGATCAACACAGCTGCCCAGCAAAGCTTGTCCTAGCAGTGTCGATATCAATCAAATAAATTAAAAAAAAAAATGAAGAGGCACTGATATAGGAAAAGAAGACGAAAAATAGTGTTGACAATATACAGAAAAAAAATTGCCCTCTGGAGTGCTGATTTATGAAGGGCTAAGAACCAGCGTGATGTAGTGGTCCGAACATTAGAATACGACCCTGGAGACTAGGGGCATTTCCGCACTACACTGTTATAGTGGTATTATTCCACTTTCAACATGCTATGGAATCCTGGGGTTTGCAGTTCAGGGAGGGGCCTTTAGAATTCTCAGCCAGAGAGCTCTTTGACCTCAGGAAACTACAAACCCCAGAATCCCACAGGGTGTTGAAAGTGCAATAAGAGCGCTATAACAGTCCAGTGCGGAAATGGCCTAGGATTTGATTCCCTGCTTGGCCATAGAAACCTACTGGGTGACCTTGGGTGCATCACACACTCTCAGTCCCAGAAAACCCAGTGATAGGCACCAGATCCCATCTAAGCATGAAAGCTAAGCAGGGCCACCCTTGGTTAGTATTTGGATGGGTGACCATCAGCACATACCAAGTGCTGTAGGATACATTTCAGAGGAAAGAAGTAGCCAAACCATCTCTGAGTATTCCTTGCCCCCCCCAAAAAAACCCCCACCCCATGAAATTCCTGGGGTCACCATAAATCAACAGGAAATTTACAAGTACACACACACACGAAACTTTGTCTTCAGACTTTAGTCTTCCTCCACAGGCAATCAGTCATTAGAGAAAAGCATTCTGGGGATTATTGTAATCACCATGCAAATTGTTTTAAAAATATATGTTACAATAGCACGGTTGTGAAAGAACATTTCTGAGTAATAATGAGATGTAAAGTAGAGATTTGGTGTGTTCTATTCCAATAGGTTTGTAATGCGTTGCAATTTGACTAGTGTCTCTCAGACAGGTTTTCTCAAATGTTCTGCAAACACTAATTAGTTCAAGATTACAATATTTTAGTGTCTGCTGAAGCAATGAATATATTAACGCATGTAGCAGAGGCTTGTATATCCCAGATCAGTTTAAGAATCTGAAAACTGATAACTCCTAAACACTTAGGAGACACAGAAAGCAGTGGAAAAAGACTATTAACAGTGACACCTAAGATGTCTTAATTTTTCTTGGCCTTTCAGAATCCTCTCAAGGCAAATTTTCAGTATGTTGTAAACAAGAGATATATCTCTGAACATCTCCCTGTTCTGCAGGAACATAATTGCTTTTAATTGTAATAATGGAGCTCATATTAAATGCAGCTCAGTTGGTCTAATGTAGCAGTTTCTATGTTCACCTTGTATGCAAATGCATATATGTATATATGTGTTCGTATGTGTGTGTGTATGTGTGTGTATTTACATGCAAGGTGAACACAGCAAGTGCTATGTTCTGGAACTGAACTGAAATATTCTTTATTTCCTACAGAATCTATTACTTCCCAACAAGTTGCAAAGACCAGTACCTTGCAAAGTTTTAAAAATGTAAGTTGGATTCACTGGGACTAATTTATGATTAATTGATATCCACAGGTCAACTCCAAGAATGAAAGAGTCTGAATTTGACTCAAGGATTAGATAAATTCATTGATGATTTTGTCAGTAGGAGTTAGCCATAGCAATCTGAATGAAATCCCTTTAGTTAGTAGCAGTTTAAAATTTGATATGGAAATCCATTTAATGTTTCCGTATAGCTTCGATTCATTAGCTTTGCTTCCTGAATTCATTCATTCATTTTTCCATAGATTATCATGCTATATCCAGCCAGTCTTATGCCTTTGCTTTGTTTTCATCTAAAGATACTAAATTTCAAGTTATTTTTCTAGTCCCCAAGCCCATAAGAATTTGCAGAAATTGTGGATAGATTAGTATCAGATCTCTTAAATTTCAGAAAGATTGTTTTACAGGCAAATAAAAAAAAAATGAACAAATAGACAAGTTTCCATTTGTTTTGTTCAGATCCCCATTCAATGGCTGCTGAATGACATTAAATGAAAGAATGTTCATTTATTGTACATTAAAAAAAAACCTCCATTGAGATATATTTAACTAAGTAGCATCTCCGGGCCCAACTCTCTCCATTCCTCATTTACTGGGAAGCAGCCCCTGCAAGCAATAGGGTTTCTTCTCCTGTTGATTGAGGCACTGCAGACTGATGCTTCCACCTCTCCCAGTGAGCAATCTTTGGTGCAAAAGACAGAAGCAGGATCCTTGTCACAATTCCTCCTTGCACCAGAGATCATTTTATGGGAAAGAGTCACAATGCCACTGTGTTGCATCCTGATTGATAGGAGAACAGACTCCCCTCACACACAGTGGTTGCTGCCCAGTAAGTCAGGATTGGGGCGCTTTGACAATCCCTATACTGTTGAAAACATAGGGATCATAAATGCAAATCGGCATTGTGGAGACAAGGCCTCACGGTCTGGAATGGCAGCTTCCCCTTCCCCAGTCTGTTAAAGCACCTTGCCACTTGATACACAGCTCTGGACTTCCCTAGAACACCACCTTTGTGTAAAAAGGGTATAGCCTTTCAGAACCCCTTTAATAATCTATGGTAGAGTGGTTCTGGTTGGTTATAACTACTGAAAATCATTCAGCTGAGCCCAGATTCATAAAACAATATACAGTAGAGTCCCGGTTATCCGCACCCGCAGACATGCCCTGGCATGCCCCCACACACCCCCCACACGACCCCGACACCCCCCAAAATGGCGGCCGCCACGGGGCTCCATGTCATCCGACATTTCAGTTATCCGACACTGCTCCCGCCGGTTTAGGTTGGATAACCAGGACTCTACTGTATAATCTTTATTAAAACAACAAACAGAATGAAGTATTGGTTTTGTATGCATGCAAAGTTTAAACAGGTTCTTATATCTTTATAACAGCATAAAGGCATACAGGCCTCTGGCTCTCACGCATACAGGCCTCTGGCTCCCCTTTTTGCCAGAAGCTCTGCTCCAAAATCTAGATCACTCTTTCTGACCAGATTCAAAAGCGGGTTGATTACTCTTCTGCCTCTGTCTCTAGGCACCCTTCACATTCAACCCCCCTCCTCCTTTGGTTGACTGAGAACTATCTTTGGCTGAAGGGCTCTCAGCCCCAGCTCCTGGAAGTCTGACTAAACCCAGTTCAGTGCCTACTATTTATACATTTCCACTCAGGCTTCCAATCTTCCCTTCACACTAAAGGGGCTGAGTTTGTCTCTGGTGTGGCCATTCTGCTTGCCTGGCAACCTGCTGCTGGGCAGCTTTCTATCACTCAGAATATCACTCCCCCTATACTGTGTCACAGGCATTAGTAAACTGAGATTGTGGATTGCAGCCTTCTTGTTTAAAAAGTAAATGAACATCTGTACATCTCTGGTCTTCCAACAGTGGCAGCTAGGAGCTTCCATGTCTGTGAATCCACTCTGGGTTTCAGTCTGAATTTTAAAGGAGCTATTCAGAGTGTTAAAGTATATCTCCAGATTCAGCACTTTGGATAGCTCCTTTAAAGTTCTAGAAGACTAGAATGTGGAGTAAATTCAGCAGTCTACTAACTATAGCCATTTCCACACTAGAGTTTTATAGCGCGATGATTCCACTTTCAACATCCTCTGGAATCCTGGGGTTTGCAGTTTCGGGAGGGGCCAGCTGGCCCCTCCCGAAACTGCAAACCCCAGGATTCCAGAGGATGTTGAAAGTGGAATCATCGCACTATAACAGGCTAGTGCGGAAATGGCCGTACCTCACTGTCTTTTGATCCTGGGGATAAACAACAAAATACTCAACTTCATCACACTCCAATGAATTTTGCATGTCATATAGTTCACCACGAACAGAAACAAATATTTTGGTTTATATTTTTTTAAAAAAAGAAATGTGTTTTTATCACTGACTGCATGGTTCATTATTTTTACTTATTTTTCACTACCTTTTTAAAAAAAGAAATAGCCTTAGTTTTTTTTTTAAAAAATGCATTGTCCTTTTGCTTTTCACTACTTTAAAAAGCTTAGATTTTTTTTAAAAAAAAAATAGTGGATAGAACAGAACAAAATTGAAATTTTCCATTAATTAATTAATTAATTCTAAGCAATGAGAAATGATTAAAGAAAAAATGAGAAAACATTATCAGTTACACCAATAAAATAATCTTATCTCTGTTTGTTGCAACACTTTTAAAATTCTACTTCGTTATGCCCTTGTTTTTGAAAAAGTAATTTTTTACCGGTAACAATGTTACTTATAAAACATGTTACTTCTAATAATGAGTAACAAGTTGTTCTGGATTGGCAAGGTCTTATCAAAGAGGTCATGCACAAGGAAATGATTGGCTTAATAGGAAGGCAACTATATTGTGGATTGTTGAGCAGTTTTAGCAGCTGTAAGCAGGGGTGATGCAAATAGAATATAGAACATAATGCTAGTATTCCATCCTTTTAACATCTCTGACTTAAGGGTCTGGATGCTTTTAGCTGATTAGGCGCACTGTTATATACTCCCTGGCTTGAGCCGTCAGTAAATCAAGGAAGGCTGTCAAACGGTGTCAGTGTTTTGTTCCATCTGGAAACCTCAAGCAAGTTGGAACTCCTTGGATTATGGAAAGTTTTAGTGGTATTTATCCTGGTGCATTTCAGCAAAACAATGCAAAAGCAAAGCTGGCACTCAACAGTCATTTCTGTGAGTCATTTTGTGTGTGTGTGTGTGTGTGTGTGTGTGTGGCTTTTAGGTCCTTCATGCCACCCCAAATAATAGCATTGGAAGAAAGGGGGGAAAATCAACTCAGTGTTCTCACAGGTAAGAAGTCACCACCTTACCGCAGCAATTGTGTAAGGGCACTTGGGATTATGCAGATGTCTAAAAGAACAGGTTATCCATGTTAATCTGAAAATGAGAGAGGAGAATGAAATCTAGCAGCTCTTTTTCAGATCCACTGGTTTTTATTTTTAAAAAGAGCTTTTGTGGATAGCAATCCACTTCCTCAGATGCACTGACAGAGTGATAGCAAAGCCACAGGTTTTTAATGCTAGTTATAAAGTACTTTGTTACAATCTGGATTCCTATAGATGGGTTGTGAGGTTGGGTATTTGTTACTGTAGTTTTCAAAGTTTTTTTTTTTAAATGCTTTTTTTTTTAAATATCATTTTATTAAAGTTTCGCAATTAAAACAACCATTTATTATTGCTATTTCACATGAATTATTTCTTGAATCTTCCAAACTGATCTAGACTTCATTTCCAAAATCTCTTAACATTGTTCTATCATTGTACTGCATTTTCCAGCCATTTTACACGTTACTACATAGCATTTCCATTATCATATGTCTGCTTCATGATATCTGCCGTAATCATCACAATGAAATTTTTCCACATATTACCATGAATTATAGACTTCTATCAAAGGTCACCCAGCAATCACCTACAATTTGCCATTCTTTCTGAATTTCATCATCTGATTTCCCTTTCAGTCTTTGAGAGACTATGTCAGTGTTTTTATTTTCAATCAAGGTTTTTTAAAACACCCAAAAGATGTTTCTATTGTCCCAGACCGCTTTCTGGCAATTCCTGGTGCCGTCTGCAACATTTTATTTTTGCTTTTTGATGGGATTCTTTTTATTTCTGAGATTTGTCAGAACCATGTTTCCTTTTTTTCTCCTTTCTCTCCTTTATGATTTTGTAGTGCATCAATACATGGAGGAAATGGTACTATTGTACTATAGTACAACAACTCCAAGAAAAATCTTTAAATATCCACAGAAGGGAAAAATTGCCCCTTCCCACCATAGGATCACTTCAGAAAACCATATCCAGTTTTTAAAAACCTGCTGAGCAAGTGGGATTCATTCTGAAATTATTGTTCTTAATGACACTCCACAAAACTGTCTCTACTACCTATATTGTTCGGCTGCCCAGACCCAGATTTGAGGTACCAGAGAATTTTGAGCTTTTGAGGGTGTGGAGCAGGGTGAGATGTTTCATATACTATTCAATGGTGGGCAAGTCCAGTGGCTACTTTTATGCCCTGGGAGGGACTACCAAACAATAAAAGGAAAAACTGAAAGTAGCCAGAGTCAATTTTTGGTCTCAAGAATTGTGTTTTTATAATGGTAAAAGGATAACTTGCAAGTTATTTAAAAGGTAATTTGTTGTACTTAGAGGCTTCCAGGAATTCACCTTTGTTTGTTTGTTTGTACCAGAAAAAGGTCATCCTGCGGATTCAAGGACCACAAAAACTTCTTTTGGGGGCCACATACACCTCCAAGATCACACTTTTCTCACCTCTCTTCAATATGGTCCTATCAGTCAGAGTCACTGGTCAGCAAATGTTTGGTGCACTATGCATGCATAAGTTCCCTACAGAAGTGGTTGGACATTTGCACAACATCCTCATTCAGTTCATGATCACAAAAATGGAATTGTGTCTTCTTATGCAGTTGCACATTCAGTTTTCTATTGGGTTGCACATCCAGTTATGTCTCTGTCTCAGGATCCAGTTGCATGTGAAGTTGTGCAACATTGCCATTCAACACAAGGGCTGTGTAACACAATCAATGCCTAACTCCGCATGCAAAGATGTATGCTACACAGTCCTGATTTAGGATCTTGGCCATGATGTCATTCTTCACATCCCATTCTCTCATGAAGTAACAACAAGAGAGCGGATGCTAACACTGAGACACGTCTTATGCTGATAGCAATCGGCAGGACTTGCATAATTACTGCCTGCAAGATTACGGGCTCTACCCAGACTCATCATTTCTTGTGCATTTCATAAGCAGCAGACTTGCCTAATTTTAAATAACAAAAATAAATAAATACATTTTAATGATCAGTTGTCTCCCATTGGAAACACAGAAAGCCAGTTGTCTGCCTCGCTTGCATAACAGGGCCCATTGTATTGTTACCAACTGGTTATTAAAAGAAAACATTTAGCAGACATAAAACAGAAATGTGCATCTCTTGTGTTACATAATGACAAACGAGCGACAGAGAAGGCAACTTGCAATAAAACGTGCCTGCATAAAAATATGGATTGAAATGGATTGATTTTTTTTTTCTGATTTAACATCCCCCTGTTGTGTGCGTGTTCTCTTATCTACCCCACCCCAAAAAAATCAGGAGCAGATCCATCCACACATCATAAAATAAGAGACTTGAGGTGCTTTAACAAGAAGCATGATGAGTCCTCTGGATTAGTTTGGATTAGTCTGTTGCTGGTGGCGGAGAAGGTTGGCTCCCAGCCATTCATTCACCTAGAAAACACACAGCTAATTGGAAAAGCACCTGTGATGAGGTGTAGCTCACCACCTGCACTTTACTGAAATAAAATAAGCCTACATAATTGAGTACATTACATATTAATGTTGCGAAATCACCTCCAGGCCCTTTTTAATTATTATTATTATTCTTTTTCCTTTTTTTCTTTTTTTTTAAGAAAAAGGATTTTGCATAAAACGCATGTCTCGTTTTACCTTTCTGAAAAGCTGTAGGACACCAGCCCTGTGTCGGAGGCTGTGCTGCCCTCTAACTGATCCTAAGGAAAACAATGTCTATGGGGATACAAGAAACAGAGCTTGCCACATTACTTTTTAAAAGTAGTACATTCTTGACACCCTTTATAGATATTTTAAGAAGTAATTCATTGTTACTACTTTTTGTGAAGTTTTTAAAAAAGTAATTGTGATGCAGAAAAAAAAATCATCCTGGGGGAAAAGTTTGGGAGGTCTGTGGGCTTGAGGGGGTCTCAGAGGGGCTTTGGAAGCTGCAAAGTGGGGGGTCTCAGGGATCACATGTTGCCTGTGAGCAGCACTTTCCTCACCCATGTCTTAGAAGGTCCTTTTGGAGTAATTCTAAAAAGTAGTTGGAAATGTTGCTTGTCATGCCATTAAACCAACATCACCCTCGTTTATTGCATTACTTTTGGAATGTTTTCACATCTGTTACAATCCCAGCGCTCAATGCTTTTTGGGAATTTGGTCTCCCAGGAAAAGAAATGTTAAAACTATTTTGGTAGAATTTGTGGCAGCTGGAAAAATGTAGCATTACATGCTCGCTTGGGAACTTCTGGCTGGAAATCTGTCGGTGACATGTGCAGAACAATGGCTAACTATGCGTCTTTTTGTTCTTGTTTTTATGATCATTGTGGATGGAGGTATCCAGCATCTTCATCTGCAGTGACCCCATGCCCTCTTCCTTCTTCCTTCCCTACAGCCTGGGCTTCCTTCCCTAAGGAGTTTAGTGGCCAGGGGAGGGAAGGAGGAACAGGCTGGTAGTGTCTGGCTGAGTTTCTTCCTCTGGATGCATGAAGAAGCAGGCATTCTCATACACCTCCTGGGGCTCCTCTGTCTTAGGAATAGCAATCTTTTGCAGGCTCTAAACTTACTGGTAATTAGGTTGCATGTTCAGTCTAAAAATTTGGGCACAGATCAAATAGACTACTTCCTATTTGTTTGTTTGTTCACACCTAGTTTTCCAACATGATGCAAGTATTCCTTTGTCCTCTGGGGTCTCTCTCTCTCTCTCTTTCCCCCCTACTTTGACTCTATAAAGCATGTGCTCTTAAAAGCTCTCCAAGAGGAGACACTCTGAAGTCTCTGAGCATGCAATACCTTTCTTTTTCTTACCTTTCTTCAAGAAGATGAATCTGTGTAAATTATGCACAAGTATGTGTAAGTACGGTTGGCCCTCCACATTTGCGGGTTTCGCTTTCAGAGATTTGATTATTTGCAAGTTTCTCTGAACCCTCCTGACCTCAGATGCTTCTTTTCTGGGGGAATCTTCCCTCTTGTTTGTTCCAATCAAGCCACACAGCCCTTTAAAATCCACATCTGGTCCCCCTCCTCCAGCCACTGCCTGTCCAGCTAAGGAGGCTCGCAGTCCAATTTCTCAGCACCACAAACCCTCTCCTGACACCACCCCCACACTCAAGGAAGGAGATGGGCAAGACAGAGGAAATATAGGGCCCCCATGCTGCCCCCCTTCCCTCTCCTTTCCCTGATTTCTCCCCACCATGCCTCACCCCCCCCATAGACACACATACACATTTTAATATTTGCAGTTTTTCTACTTTTGCAAGGGTCTTGTGCCCTTAACCCTAATGAATGTGGAAGGCCAACCGTAAACTACTTTTATATCCCTTTTAAATAAGACTGAATTTGAATTGAGTTCTCAGCTAGAGTTAAGTGTGTGAGTGGCATTAAGTTGGGCCAGTTACAGTTCAAACTTCTGCTTGGTGTGTTAATTGCTCTGCTATGTAGAGAGATCCACCAAATCTCTCTCATTATTTCCAGTACTCTGAGGGTCCAGGAAGAGGTCATCTTTATAGATCCAGCTGACCAAACACAATTGTATGCTTCCTGGCCATCCCCATCTTCTCTGACTGCTAAATGGAGGTGGGAGAGGGATTCAGATGGAACTGAGGTAAATGGTGCCTGTAAGAAGAGAAGAAGGTACAGCTGGTCAAGTTTTGCCCTCCGTCCCCAGTGGGGTCCATGTAGGATCTGTGGATGTTACTCTAAGCTCTGTCTCTGCTCTGTTCCACTTTCTATCGTGCTTGCTGGGACTTTGGTGCCAAATGAGCAGAAAACAAACAAAAGATCCTCAAATGCTTTCCATTCCCTGGCTCTTGCAATTCTCCCTCTGAAATATTTCCATATTCTTGGGAAACTGTTCATTTTCATACTACCTGTCCAAAGCTTATGGAATGAGTATGAGACACAAATTTACTTTCTCTCCTCCTAACATCTGAACTGTCTTCTATTACCCTCAAAATTTTGCAGGAGAAATTTATTAACAAGCAGCCTTGTAGATGACATTGGCCAGACCGCTGTTGGTGACATATGCAGGTGTAATGCTACATCACACCTATGTATGTCTTTTTATGACTGTTGCAGACAGAGGTATTCAGCATCTTTGTCTGTAATGATCTCCTGCCCACTCAATTGCTCCATCTTCCACTGGGACCCTCCCATAGGTTTTTAATGGATGGGAGACAAAAGGGATTTATGTTCTGCCATAGCTGTTGATGGCAATCCTCATTGTGTTGCCCCTGCCCCTACAAGTTGCAGGGAGTTGATGGAAGTGAAGACAGGATCACCTTCATTGATTATGTCATGACATGGCCAGTGGTAACAACCCTCACTTGGCTTCCTCTGTCCTCTCCTCAACGTGGTCATTTAGTGACACACAAGATGAGTGGGAGAAACCAACTGTAAAATGGTGGGAGTGCAAGCTTAATGCTCAGCGTGAATCCATGCATCTTGCCATTTCACAGATGCTCATGCCTCTCTCCAGCCTCTCATCTTGTTCATTTACTACTTGTGTTGTGTATGAGATGCAAGCCTAGAGAGAGATTAAGAATCAGAGAAACTGAGGATACAGTGGACCTGATACTTGTATTTTAAAAAATACATTACTATACAGGAGATGTCTGTGGAACCCTTCAATTTCACACTTCAGCCTTTAAGGCAGCTGCTGAGGTACTCCTGCTCATACCTTCATAGGCTTCCTGGAACTCTCCAGTACAGTATTGCATTATATATATATATATATATATATATATATATATATATGCGCAAATACAAACATTCCAAGCTCTGGAAAACTCCAAAATCCCACACACTTCTAGTCCCAAGCATGTCAGACAAAGAATACTCAAACTGTGCAGAGTATGCATGCATGACCAGGAGGCATGGTGGATTTCTAGGATGCTCCTTTGTATGGGTTGTGGGCTTGGCATTGCAGAATAGGGCATGGACTTTATTATAAAACACTGCTACAAATCTTCTTTTATGCCAATGGCTTTATCTTATTTTGATCATTCTCAAATGTGGCTCTAACTAAGTGGCTCTGATCAAGTCCTACATCAACACATAATCATGACAATTCCTGGTCAAAATCCTAGAGGAACAAGTGCAGGCTTCCTTTTAAAAAAAAACCGACTTCCTTTATACAAATGGCACTGTACCTATTTTTCTTGCATTTGGCAGGCTTGATCTCCTTGGAGGTAGGTCAAATCAAATTTCAACCAGTTCTTTAAATGAAATCAGCAATTTCCTTTTCAAAAAGCACATTGCCCAAACCCCTGAACTTGAAATATGACAGGCATAGAAACCAGACAGGAATGAGATGTTCCTATGCCTACGAATCTTGTAACGTCCTGACAAATGCAGAGGGGTGAGAGAAGAGGAGGAGGCATAGAGACATTGGTTGGTTCCTATTGATAGTCCTGAGAAATGCAAAAGTTTCCATTTCTGAACTGAGATTTGGATTCAGACCAGAATCAAACTAGGCAGTTGGCATATCATTCTGAGGTGAATCCGATTGTTATGTGAATCACTGGGATCTAAACTCAATCTTTTCACAAAATGCCTGTAAAAGGAGTCTGCATAAGTAATGCTAATGATAGAAATGTTCCATTGGAGTCAACAGATGACTGCCTCACAAAAACTACTAGATATCTTGACTCAAAACTGCTGTTAAAACCAATTTAACACGGGGCCACACCAATTAAAATTTGTCCTCACTGATTAAATCTGACTGATTAATCTGCTAAACCTTTCATTGATTTCAATTCATTAAAGCTCCTGTAGGACAACAGCAAAGATCATAATCTGTAGTATAACAAACATGAAGTGATAACGTAATGTCTTCTTTCCCAGTCTACTTGGAAATTTGTCGCTTTAATAACAGTTTCCTGCCAGACAACCAACCTGAGTTCAGCTTGGTTTCATAGGTAAGTGAGTCTTTTAACCATGGATCCCAAGCTGGGTTAACCCATTTTGGCTGAAACCTGCTCAGTCAAGTCTTTGGAAACTTGATTAGGCCTGTCACACTTGCCTGAGTCAAGAGTTTATGTGCCAGCCATTTCTTGCAGACACTTGTTTGCCTACCAACTTACCCATCTCAGTTTTGCTGATATCACAAAATCATACACTAGATCTCAGGAGTCCTGAGATTTGCCCGCTATTGGGTTGTTTGTGAGCTTATTGAAGGGTTAATTGATTGGTAGCCCAATACAACCTAAGATCATCAGGTTGACCTCCAAGCAAGTCACTAACTTGTGTAATCCAGGCTACTCAACAGACCGTATCTCCCTGTATGAACTGGCCCAGGCCGTAAGATCATCAGCAGAGGCCCTTCTCTCAGGCCCTTTCTGCACCGGCCTATTAAAATGGTGCAGAGTGACCTCCGACGGAGGTCTTCTGCACTGTGGAGTGGACTGGGTGGCCTACTTTTCATAGTTCCACACCTCAGTCCACTCTGGAGTGACTGGAACTGGTCATGCAGCATGCTTTTTAAAAAGCACAGAGCATGCGACCCCATGTCGCCCCGTCGCCATGCTCTGGTGCAGATTTGCAGGCGTGCACTAGTGCCGGGGGTGAGCTTTAGGCTGGTGAGCTTCTCCGGTTGGTGAAGAACCTCCACCAACCGGAAGCTGCCATTCTGGATGCCGGAGCAGTGCAGAGCGATGAGCTCGCACTGCTCCTCGTCCTGACGGACTCGCCCGGAAGCTGAAGAAGTCTGGTGAGTCCTGTTTTTGTGTGGTTCCTTTCCCACGTGCAGAAAGGGTCTCAGTCACAACCGGTTGCAAGCACAGTTGGTGGGGATGTAGGAGAGGGCCTTCTCAGAGTCTACCTCTAGACCCTGGAAATCCTTCCCCAGGGAGGTCCCCCCTCTCCTTGTGGTTCTTCTAGTGGCAAGCAAAGACTTTTTTTTGTTCAAGCAGGCATTTTAATACAGAAAGTTTTTAAAGAATGGGCTAGGAGATGCTACACTCTTTTAAGTTTAATTGCATCTTTTAATCTCTTTTTAGCTATTTTAATTCCTTTATAGTTTAATTCTATTTTAATACATACTATTTATATGTCTTTAAATTGTTTTGTTTTAATATGTAAGCCACTTTGAGTCCCAGTGTTGGGCAAAGATGATGATGATAACAATAACAACAACAACAATTATTTATAGTAAAGCAGTGCTTCTTAAACTGTCTGATGGGGACAGACTGACATTTTCTTCTTCATGTGGCATGATACTTGTGCCCACTGGCTACAATGGTTTCTTTCTTTCCTAGAAATTTGCATAGACCATTTACCAATGATAAATGGATGGCCACTAGACCCTAGATCATCACTTTGAGTATTATTACATTAAAGCATCTTTCCCAAGTTCTTCCGTCTTGGAAGAGAGATATCTCCAAATTGGACATAGCTGGAGAACATCAAGGTCAATTTGCCCTGGCTCTGAGATTGGCTAGGGATGCTCCAGTTTCAACAGAAAAGGTACTTTTTCTGATGACATTTCCCAAAACCACTCAGACAGTATGACAAACAGTAAACCAAGCTTGGGAATTCTGGAGTTGTGCTACAAAAAGTATCTCCTCCCCATCTCTCGTTCTCTGTGCCATCATAATTCAATGAATAAGCATGAGAGACAAGACCTTGGTGAGTTTATTATATTTAAGAATATCTCTCTGCCAACACTACCATCACCATGAAGCCTTCTTGCCACCAGCAAGAAAATCCTTCCTGCTCTTGTACTCACTGACTTAGCAGCTTGTAGTGGTGGCACAGAGAGCAGATCTACCACAGCAGATCTTAAAATGGAGGAAAACTGGTAGAGTAGCTTTGCAACAGTATCATCCTGATACTGAGGAACACCTTGGACCAAACTTTTTACTAGGTTATAAGGAGGAAAAGATGGGGTGAGGACTGGGTAACTACTTTCACTGCAAGGGCTGCATTACTTCATACATAATCTTCCCAGCTTTTGTGCATGTGTGCACACAGACACACACACCAGAACCTGAAAAAAGTTATTTTTGGACTATAACCCCCAGAATCCTCCAACCATATTGGCTGGGAAATTCTGAGAGATGTAATCTCTCTCCCTCCCCTTCCTGTTCCTCTCTCTCATACACATATGAAGACTCACGCTCTTTCTCTTAAAAATGGACTTTTAAAAATGCTACTTTCATGGCTGAAAGGAATTACACCTCAGCCAAAGGAATAACACCTCATATGACTTCTCTGGTCAATGAAAATCTGATTCTTCTTTACTGGGGTGGATGTAGAGAGAGATGATAGTCCATGGTCCATAGTTAAATGATAGAATTCACTAACTGAAAATACACTGAAAACTATTAGCCTAGATAGCTCTAAGAACCTATCAGACATATTCATAGATGACAAATCTATCATAGTATACCAGTCCTAATGGTTCTATGGTACCCCAAGTACCAAAGATACAATATCTCTGGATACCATTTGCTCAGGAATGTGAACAGGTGAGTGCTTTCTCATTCATGTTCAGCTTGTGGGCTTCCCATAGACATCTCTTTGGTCCAGAGCTTAGCAAATTAACTTTTCTGTGTTATTACACCCAAAATCACCTGGTCAGGAGGATTTGGGATGTAGTAGTCCAAAAAAAATATCTCTTCTAACCTCTATGTTATGGGAAACAAGATGTTGACCTTAATAGGTCATGAACATCTTCTCATGTTCCATCAGCCATACCTATCCATAGCTTCTATCTGTTCTTGTCAGCCAAGAAAGTATCTGCATATTAGAAGCTGAACCAATTGTTCATCTAACTGCTCTGTTACAGGGGTTTATCACACAAACCGGGAAAATTACAGTTGCAGCAGGATGATAGCATCTTTGGCTGGGACTTATCATGTGATGTCATTTCTCTTCTGCAGTTCTCCCAGTGGGAGACTATTTAACAGTGTTTCTTTTATTAACACACACACAAAAGTTAATAGCCTCCTTTGTAAGAGAAATGCTTTCCAAATGGTCTCCCATCAGGAGAACAACAGAAGAAGAATGAGGTCATGTGATAAGTCCCAGCCAAAGACACTATTATTCTGCTGTAATTGTGATTTACTTGCCTTGTGTGATTGTTGAAGGTACAAACAGATAGTGCTCTGCTTTTTTTAACAGAGCTGATCAAGATGGCCAAGGGGCCCTGCTTTTGTAAGGATCGAAAAGGGAAACAGAATTATGAGAGTTCAATGTAGAAAGAGTAAAAGGCATCAGAGCAGAAGCTCTCTTAATTGTGCTGATTAATTATGAGCTTACTTAGTGCTGTCTGGTTCTTTAGGGAAAGGTGGTGCTCCACCCGCCAGTCAAAAATAATATCTCCATTGTGGTATTTATCACACTGCCTGTTGAAAAAAAATTCATAGACAATGTCGACATCATCCTTAGGACCCCTCTGGGAAGAAGGCTTTTAAAAAAAAAAAAAACTACAATTGCTTCCATTTTAAAGGTGTTGACTGAGACAGTATTATAAGTCTCCTTGCACAGAGGCACTGTAGAATGATGTGGAAACATGGAGACAGAAAGGTGGAAGGATGTGCCAACTTTACGTATACATGTGGGCATCTTATCCAAAGACAGCACTGAGACAGCCAACCAGACAATACAGCTACTGAGGTTTCTACTATAAGAAAAAAAACTGGCAAGGAATGCAGTGGAAAAAATAAGATTTGACCATCCTAAACCCTATGAAATTCATGGAGTTGCCATGAGTTGGCTGGCAACATGAGGGCACAAACATACATGTTGCTTGTTCAAGAAGAAGGCAAGTTGAAGCCAAGAATTTTAATTGGGGAGTATCTTTAGCTAAAGTTTTACCTTAGTAGGGTAATAAAGCACTTAAGACGTTATGATGGCCTTTTACCTGGATGGCTTTTAAAAGAAATTGGACACATTCATGGAAGATAATGCCATCAGTGGCTACTCAGCATGATAAGGTTGTATTACGTCCAGTATCAGAGGCAGGATTCCTCTGTATCCCAGTTGCTGGTAAATTCAAGCAGAGAGCACACTCTTCTTCTTGTATTGTTTTTCCCTTGGGTCATCTGGCTGGCTACTGGATGAGACTTTGATATGATTCACCATCTTTCTTATGTTCTGACGGTCCTTACAACCCGTGGTTGGGAAGCAACAATATTGCTATCGCTAGTGTTTGGCAAACATTACTTTTTTGAACTACAATGCCCAGAATCCTTCAGATAGCATGGAATTGTAGTCCAAAAAAAGTATCTCGTTGGCCATATGGGAAACTGAGTAGTGCAACAGAAACACTTTGGTTAGGTCCAGCAGAGACACCTTGGTTAGGTCCAGCCGAGGGCTTCTAATTTTAACTCATCCATTGTGTGTCCCACCTAGATTTTTTTTTCAAAAGAACTCGCTCTATGGTAGAAGCCTTGTCCTTGTCCTAGCAATGTTATACTTCTGTAAGAAATCTACTTGATCTTTTTCACATGCACAGCAGAGAAGGTCGATGGCATCTCAGACTGAATGCGAGGTGTCATGCAATCCCTAACCAGATGTCATGTGTACAACAGCTACAGTGAAGGGCTAATAGATGATAATAATAACATGTGTCATTTTAAACATCAGCACATCTCTTTAACTGTTTCTCTAGCCTAGGGTAGGGGGCACGTGACTTCCTATTCTCAGGTTTAAGGCTTTGTTGTCTGTAAAGCCCTAAACAACTTGGCTTCTGCTTACCTCTGGGATAGCCTTCTCCCTTATGAACCCCTTTCATTTCTTAAATTCACCACCCTCTGGTGCTTACATGATCGTTGCAGGAATACTTGCTACCTGTATTAAAAAGAATGCTCCAGGTATCGTGCAATATGAGCTTGTGGCAGAAATGGGGTAATGACTCAGACTGCTCTGATAAGGTTTTTAAAAAGAGCTTACATTTATTGTCTCAGGAAAATCCTTTTATGATAGGGAAGGAAATAGAAAAAAGAAACTGGCCTATTGTTGTTAATTGCCACCCCAAGTTGGCTTTGATTTATGGTGTCTCTATGAATGAGAGACCTCAAAGAGATCTGTTATTAACAATCCTGTTAAGGCAGAACAAATTTGGGGCTGTGGCTTCCTTAATTGAATCTATGTACCTGTAATAAAGTCTTCCTCTTTTCCAACTGCCTACTATTTGGCTGAGCATTATCATTTTTTCTAATGCTGTCTCATGATGTGTCCAAAGTATGATAGCCTCAGTTTTGTCATTCTAGGGAGAGTTCAGGGTTGATTTGCTTTAAAATTAATTTCTTTATCTTTTTAACAGTCCATGGTATCTGTAGAATTCTCCTCCAACACCAGAGACCATCTGGAGTAAAGTTGCCAGAGTGAAAACTGGAGATGATTTCTTTACCATTAGTAGCTGTGAAAAAGACAAGCCCCTCTTCTGTAGAAGTCTTAAAGGCACACAAGCCCACTCCAGTTTTTAATCTAGCAACCCAAATCTGGAAGATCACATATTAAAGGTTGTTAAAAGTTGTTGTATATATGATGGGCATTTAGGTCACTTCAGTGTTGCATCATTTGTATTGTTCAGTTGCACATTATTATTTGCAGGTATGAGATAGGAAGAGAGAAGAAGAAAGAGAGAGAGAGATAAAAAATAGGTAGGGAAGCAGATAATTTCAGGCCATTTCTGCACCACAATGCTCTTCTGCATTGTCACACTGCAATCCTGGGTCTGGAAGGGAATGCATCAGCAACATTCCTCTCTGCACCTGTTCACTCCATGCAGAAGGGAACACGATGGTGCTGTCTCTTCCTTCCATGCACAGCTGGGCATTTTCCATTGCTGCACCATGGAAGGACGCATCACCATGGCACTTTCATGGCTTCCATGCAGCCAAGAGCAATGGGAGCAAAATGTGATTGCAGGCGCAACACAGATTTTTTTCTGTTTTGCAAAAACTGTGTGAGCACAGCACTAGGGGATAGGATGGTAGTGGGCTGGTGATGACGTCATGCAGAAGCATGACTTGCCGACCACAGTCATTCTGTCCTAGAAGCGGCATTGCCCTGTTGTGTGGAAATGGCCTCAGTTTGTTTGTTTGTTTTATCATATTACTGTATTAGGGTTAACACTTTCACATATTGGTTATGTGTTTGGTTTATTGACAATATTAGAATATCATTTAACAGGGAGCATAGAGCATATTTGGGGAATTGTTTAGCTATATCATTTCATTTTCTTGGTTGCAACAGTCTGTTTTAAGTGGGATTATAATTTCAATTATTCCTGGCTGTGGTCTGTAAGGCCCTTACTGACTACAATGGACTAGAATACTGGCTGCAGAATCAATCCACCAAGTTTTCTCAAAAAGTTGGATCATTATCTTTCAGTGGCACAATTGCTCTAACGAGAAGGCTGCCTCTTTCACTGGTGCCAACAGAGATTTTCCTAAATGCAATGCGAACGAATTCAGAAATTTCCCCTGTCTATAAGAAAACAAGAAATCAAAGCGACAATATTTTCCACCCACTCAACTGTAGTACTCTTAAGACTTCCCTAATTATATTTTAAATTGACCTTGGAGCCAAGAATGTTATCAAAGCAGTAGTTCAGATTACTGAAGTGATTATCTTGCCACATATTGAGTGATATATATTTTGTTCCCCCCTCCAATTTTTTTCTGCAGAGGCAGCGTTTCAATAAATAATTAATATGGTTTAATCCGTTGGCTATTTTCCCTCTTGTAGGGAAAAAAAATTAATTGGCCTTCAATCATCGATTTCATGGCAACCCAGTATTACTATCCTTGCTGATACATGTCCTAACCTTCTCTTGCCCCTGGTACATAGCTAAGAGTTTGAATGAGCTAATACTACACACTGCCGTCACCTGAAGGAAGATTTAGTAATAGCAATGTTTCCCACATTTGATAGAAGCAACCCTCTATCTGGGAATAATTAGACTTCACAACCACTTCCAGAAAGACATATATGTTCCAGAAGGTTCCAGTATCATTTTTCCAAACTAAGGCTGAGCTAAGCCATATGCTAAGTGACATTGGACAGCTATTGACTCTGGAGAAGTGTAGTTAAGTCTCCAGTTTGAGATAATACTCAACATGGTGAAAGCAAAAAGTATCAGAGACTTGGACCTTTTGTCTAGAAAGTGTGCCTAGCCAAGAGGTTCCTTCAAGACCCTCAGATATGTGTGTGGGAACACTGGGGCCATCCTGGACTTCAAGAAGATGAAAGAACAGGATGTGCAGTTATATTTCATTCACTTTCTGTTCCCTGCACTTCTGTGCTCTCTCCAAAGTCAATCTCCCTTGGTGGGAACCAAATGCCCTTGTTGCTATTTGTGAAATGGTTTTTTAACTTAGGCCCTTTTTGCATGGCATTTGCAATGCGAAACGGCCTCCAGAGCGTCTCACAATTGTGAGGAGTGTTTCAGACGACGTCTTCACAATTGCGCAATGCTGCTGGGGCTGGCAGGTGCCGATTGCACACTATTTCATTTTCAGCTTGTAGCTGAAAATGGTGCATGATCGCACATCGCTCCGGGGCCCCACACGGACTTACCTTGCGTGCAGAGCTCCAGAGACGTGGCCCTTGCGCTTCCTCCCCCAGCGCAGCCTGGGAAAATACCCGGCTGCACTGCAGAAAGAAGAGATGGAGCCCTCATGTCACTTGCCAGCCAGCAGACAGATCCTGCAGAGCCGAAGCAGCGGGGATGCGAGAGCCTCTAGCAAGAGGCTACTTGCATCATCCCCACACCCCTGTGCCAGAAAGAAGTAAGGTGCAGAAAGAGCCTTAGATCTTAGAAGTAATGTGTTGCAGATAACAAATCATTTGTGCTTACTTCCTTCTCCTGATGACTAAGACCATTTCCACACTAGACTGTTATAGTGCTATTACTCCTCTTTCAATATCCTATGGAATCCTGGGGTTTGACATTTAGGGCTTTTAGAATTCTCAGCCAGAGAGCTCTTTGGCCTCAGTAAACTACAAACCTCAGAATCCCACAGGAGATTAAAAGTGGAATAATAGCACTATAACAGTCTGGCGTGGTAATGGCCAAAGATATAACCAAGTTCCATTCCATCATTAATATAAGACAGGATAACTTCATGCCTTTTGAAGTGTAATGGTACCTTGTTAGCTACTTTTAATGGCCTCATTCAATATGGGAGAAGGAATATTGCCTGGACCAATGCTGGCTAATCATGTTGTTTCTTCTTCTATTAGGTATGTTGAGGTGACAATGAGGTGGATCAGAAGAGGGAATATTTTGCACTCAGTAGATCTGTGGCATAAATATTTTAAAAAGTTAAAAAACGTAACTAGTTAGTTATTTCTGAGAATCAGGAAAGTTATTTGCTTTTTAAAAAACAATGATTATAATGGTAACTAACTATTTTCAGAAGCCTTGAGTCTATGGCTGTAAATTACTATTCAAGTTTTGGTCTAAAGAAAGATAGGAGACAGCAGCTCCAACAAATGAAATGCAGCGGCCTTCGACTGAAGCTCCTTTAAGAGGGTAAGGACTACAGCTCACTGGCAGGTCATGAGCTTTGTGTGAACAACACCCCAGACGCGTTGCTTGACTTCTCCAGGTTAAAGGATCAGGTAGGGGGCAATAGGAAATACCCTTCTTCCCCTTCATCCTGTTACCCTGTATCTCGGGGGTCCTGGGAGGGACACCGAAATATCCAAATATTAACACAAATGGGGAAATTAACTAGAGCACACTCGTTGGCTAACGAGAGGCAGGGCAACGTTAGCGGAGATCTTTCACCCTACGTATACAGCGTCAGGTTAGTGAGCCAGGCAAATTCAGAGTAAACCAATTAATGTTTTATTGAAAAACAACATATAAGACAACAGACACACTGCTAACTTAGAAATAGGAAAAGGAGAGGAAAAGGAGAGCTTAGGGATGGGCAATACGACACCTGATCATGTAGTCCTGGAAAGATGGAGAAAAAGGGAGCTTAGCATGGTTTGCAGAGGGAACTTGCCACACCGACTGACAGCAAGGCAGGATGAAACTCAAAAGCAGTTCCCTGAACTCTCGGAACTAGGGGTTTATATAGCAGAAATTGTGCCTGCGGGTCATACCATAAACGTTGAGAACAAAGTAAGTTTTTGAACTGGACAAAAGGCTCAGAAAAGGATCAAAGCTGCCGCAATAAGATCAGCGTGGGTAGATCAATCGTGCAGCCCAAGTGCAAATCGATGGGCACTTATCGTGGTCTTGCTAGTTATGGGTGCGAATCCGGCATCATTGTGAAGCAAAATGAATCTGCAAGCCAGGTCCTGGAGCAACGACCAAGGCTTTTGAAATGCCTGCCTGAGAGGGGAAGTTGGAAATCCCTGCCATTAACGTCTGCTCCTTGTGTACTTGCTTTTCTGGGGACCCTTGCAAACACATGAGCCAGGGTGCCAGGAAAAAGTCAAATTATTTGATATCAAAAGGGATATCTAGTGCTATCAACGTCCAGGTCTGAACCACAGTAACAATCCTAGAAAGCTACTGCTAGTCACACTAGAGAATACTGGGATAGATCAAATAATTTCTGATCTGGCATATGGCAATGTGAGAGGCAGTGTTATGTGATGGTCTAAATATTGGACTATGATTATGGAGATCAGAGTTTGAATTCCCACTTAGCCCTAGTGGGTGACATTGGGTAAGTCATGCTCTCTCAGCCTCAGAGGAAAGCAAAGACAAGTCTCTTCTGGACAAACCTTGCCAAGAAAACTCCATGATACGTACACCTTAGGATCACCATAAATCAGAATTTACTTGAAGGAAAGCAACAGCAATAAGGCAATGTCCTATATTATAGTTCCATAAATAGTACTTTTATCCATCTGTAAGATTTCATAATGCACTTTCATTGTCAATAAATATTGCAGAAACAATATAAGAGTATAAAATGGGAAGAGAAGCATTAGGGAAAAATATTTTACATGTGTCAGAGGAACAAAATAAATAAAAAAACAAATTCAGCAAACACTAGGCAAGGGTGAATTCAATTAATATTTAAGCATCAAACAAGTATTTCTGAAGGAAGGGTTTCTAACAACCACAACCAAAAAGTCCTATTCACTGGTTTTCACCTGCCTAAGCCCAGAAGGTAGGGTTTTTGGAGAACATCTTCAGTGGAGATTTCAATGCACAAAAAGATTCCTTTTGGGGGGAAAATGAGCCCTTAAGGTACTCTACTGACAAAGTATAAAGCTTTAAAGAAAAGCATTGTAACTTTGATTGTGCTTAGAAACAGAATCAGAGCCAGTGTAACTGATTCAAAACTGGCAAATGTGTGCAAAGCAATTTCTTACATGATTGCTGCTACTGTGTTATGCAAAAAAGCTGGAAACAGACATTAATCCCATCAGTTGAAGAATGAAGAATCAAATTATGTGACTATGCCATAAAAGTTCAACTTTTTGGCAGCTCCGTGAAAATCAGAGTGCAATCATATAGGTGCCCACTTGCAAGTAATTGTTAGTACATTCAATGGAACTTACTCCCAAGTAGGTGTGTACCTGCAGGAAGGAAAACTTAAACATAACAAGTTTGTGAATACTTCCATTGAATCTAGCAAACTCTTTGGGTGGTTATCTCTTTCAAATCTAGGACTTAAATCCCTGTGTGTTCAGCCAGGAACCATTCACGTAGTAGAATTACAGTTCTGTCATAGTACTTTAACTGTTGTGGTTCCATCCTATGGAATCCTGGGATTGAAAATTTAGGGAGGGCATTTAAGATTTTCAACCAGAGTGCTCAAAGATTCCATAGGGTAGAACCATGGCACTTAAAGTGGAATAATAACACTCTAAACCTGCAGTGTGAATGGGCCTCAGGTTTGTGGCATTAAATGTGGGTTTCTGCTTCTTTCTTCTGACAAGTTTCTCATCTTTAGCAGCTACATAGCAGCCAAGTATAACATGGAGCAAGATCCAGCATGGGATGACAAAGCATGAAGTTTTGTCCAGGTATGAAGAACAGAAGCAAACTAAATGAATGTTAACAAGGTTACTCCGTCATCATGATTATGTATCTATTTGCACCCTTTGTATACTGCCCAATTAATAATGTCCTCTGGATGACTGGCCAAAATCACAAAAGACATCAGAAAAGGTTTTTTTTTAAAAAAAAAGCTATGGATCTCCTGTTTGTAACTGGGTGAATGTGATATTTAAGATTCTACTTATGTGGAGATCATGTGAAGGTCTAGGAGAGTCTGGGTGGCCAATTGGTTGGTAGCACAAAGAGCTTTTTGATGTATCTCCACAACCAACCACTTCTTGAGTCAGGAGAAAAGAGCGATGCCAGTTGTCATTCAACATCCAGAGCAAGACTGTTGCAGAAGGAGGTACTGGATACCTCCTTGCACAATACATGAGAAAGTACTTACAAAGCCATAAACTATGGTTGCACTGGTGTAAGTCCTCAAGAGGATTCCAGTGAATATCTTCATGTTATGCCCTAAGACTAAATTCAACCACCATTAAATCTCGGTGCACTCTATGTCCAGTTCTGGGCATCATAGTTCCAAGATGCTGATAATCTGGGATGTATTCAGAGGAGGGTGATTAAGATGGTAAAAAGTCTAGAAACCAAATTCTGTGAAGAATGGCTTAGGAAGCAGGCATGTTGAGCTTGGAAAAGAGAAAACTGAAAGGAGACATGTTGTCCTGTCCTGTCCTTTAACTTCCAATATTTCCAGCCAACAGGCCATTGACCATCCTGATTTAGGATAATGTGAGCCGTAGGTTAACACATCTGGAGGTCATCTCTTTATGGAAGGTGTTACTCTGATTTCTGGGGTCCCTTGGGGGACACCTCAATGTGCTTCACATGATGGGGAATAGAAACTAGCCGGAGCACAAGCGATAGCAATGCGAGAGGCAGAGTAACCTAGTTTTATCAGTTTTAATGGGGTCAGGCCAAGCCAAAAACCAAACAAAGATGTCCAATAAATGATTTTATTGAATACAAGCCTCACGCACCAATGCACTCATGCATCCACTCACTCAAGACCTATTAAGAAGTAAAAGAGAGGAAATTGGACAGGGGAATATTGAAGGGGTGTAGCTGGAGGTAATACTGCACCTTGTCCTGAAGTCCGTGGTCTGGAAAGACAGCGGAGAGATGAGACTCAGCACGAAGAGGGGTGAGGGGATTACTCAACAGACGGAGCAATGGTCTGCTGGGAAGACCAGGAGCACTCCGAAGAAACGCTCAAAACCAGGGACTATTTGTAGGGGGAAAAGTGCCTGGAGGACTAATTCTTTCCTGGGGAGAACAATGGGTGTTGGAGCGATAATGAAGCTCCACCATGGTAATTTCCTTCGCCTGACGGGATTGCAAGATGTTGCCAAAGTCTCAGGATCTTTGGCTGTGTTTGTTTATGTTGTGACTTCATGTAAATGGTCCTCGCTTGATAGTATATTTGCTCAACTTGAAGCACATCTTTAGCTCTCCTGGGGCTACGTGACTGGGGATTTTACTGGCCTGACCTGGTTTTCGATCTTTGACCATTGCTGCCTATGTGCTTATCCGGGTAACCTCTCTGGCACACAGAATCATATTTAATATCAAATTGTGGACCCCAGGATAGGGTTTCTGCATCAGAGTAACAAAGGGTGGAGTGGAGACCACAGATTTCAAACTTTCCCTTTTGGTTAGAATTAGCTGCATAGCATGTTTTTCTGCAAATGCCATATGCTAATAAGTGTCATGTGCATGTGATCCCTTAAATTACATTTGTGCTAGAAATTGCATGTATGTAAATGCTAATTTTAAAGGGAAAAAGATCTTTAGATGGAAGAGATTTTGCTGAGAATAATTATAGATCTTCCTAAATGCAGCTGTCTCAAGATTTCTGCTCCCTAGAAGACAGAAGCCAAATATAATCATTTATTTGTTATAAATACACATGCATAACTCCCCTTTCCCCATGATTTTTGTATAATTACTGGAGGAATGCCAAAAAACACTTCAAGAGAGAGACACAAAAAATCTTTAAAACATGACATAATGTTTTTGGAGCCCAAGCATCAAGCTGGGTGCCCTCTGGGCTGTTCAGATATTATTCTGTTTTTCTTCTCATGAGTTTCACAATTCTTTCTTATAAAAGAGAAGAAAAAAGTGGAAGGAGATGGAGGAGAGAGACTGAAAAAAATAGCAAATTTAGTTTTGTTGTTCTCTTTCCATTGTCCTTGTCCTGGTTGATTCCCTTGAGGTGCCCTTATGAACAAGGGACATCAGTCAAACTGGTTCATCATCTCAGTGTCAGAGAAAAACGCATGAAAAGTTTGACGTGGTAAGGAAAGAAGAATGACAGGACCCAAGAACACCAATAGGGCTCATTTCAGTGGTGGTTCTTCCATCACAGAATCATAGATTTGGAAGGACTCAGTTTGAGACTCTTTAAATTTTATTTATAGCATGAGCCAAAACATAAACACTACTGACTTAGCACTGGTCAAATCACATTGACCTTGTAGGAACACAACAGAGTGAAACCAGAAGAAGAAGAAACAAAGCACACTGAGATTTCAGCTCCCAGCATTTCTGACATGGCTTGGAAGTCTGGCATTATAGTAAAAAATATCTGGGGCACCAAAGGTTAAGAACTTCTGCACTAGAGGCCACTGGTAGCCAATTCTAAATACTTTACAAAACTACATATCCTGTAATTTCATAAGATGCAGCCATGGTGGTTAAAGTAGTATTAAAGTGCTCTGATGACATCATAGTCTGAACAGTACAGCTTGCACTGATAACCTGAAGGAAAATTAAAATGAAATAGCCTTCTTTCAAGCTCTCCAGCATTAACATAGAATATGGTGACTTCGGGATCAGAGCAATGGAAAGCACAAGTCTCCCCCTGCTCTCACACACATACATCTAGGCACAACTTAGAAAAGGTCAGCTCTCAGGGAGGAAAATCACAACCTACTAACTTTTTCAAGCTCTAAACATACCTCCCATGGGGCTGGGTGCTGTAAATTTCTGGCCAGAGTTAGCCATGCCAGCTGGGGTATTTTGGAAGCTGTCATTCAGATAAATAAGTTTTCCAAGCTCTACCTGCTTGCTATGAGATGGGGCCCATTCACAGTACACCATATAATATCACATTCTACCTTAACTACTATGGCTACATCCTAGAGTTTGTAATTTATTGAGGCACTAGAGCTCTCTTGCTGAGAATTCAAAATGCCTCTCCTTAAACTGCAAATTCCAGAATTCTGTAGGATGGAACTGTGGCAGTTACAGAGGAATCATAGTGCTATAACTGGGTCGTGCAAAGGGGCTCTAGCAATGCTAAGTATTTATTAAAGGTGTGGTCTGTTGGCATCTCCTATTTTCACTCACACAAGTTTCCTGTAAAAGGAAGCCTACCAAACTTATATTGCCCTTTCAGTTTCATCAAAACACTCAGCAGTGGAGCAGGTGAGGTTATTCCAGGACAATCATAGTGCAGCTGGGAAGGGAATATGGCCCTAGGTAGATCTGATTTTGTATTGGATTTGGCGATCAAGTAGTTGTTATGTCTGGCTTGCTTTCTGCTGACATCGTATAAATAGCATGGTAAGCTGGGCTGGATATGCTTATGCCACTTAAATTAATTACCTGGCTTGGAAACAGTTGCTAGATTAGCAGATGTGACTGCAAAAAGTTGTGATGGAGGCTGATTATAGATTCTTGCACCATGTCAAGCATTTTACACTCAAGGGGAAAACACAAGACTGGACAAAGAGCACTACCAAACCCCCCCCCATTTATCAGCAGCAAGAGTGGGGAAATTGTGATCCATGAGCAACACACCACTCCCAAACTGTCTTTTTAAGCCCCTCACAAACCCCCGTACCCCCAATTCCCTAGAACCTAACATTGATGGCAACTTCCCCTTCCCCAAGAATCCAAAACAGTTCAAAACATTGCAATTTCTCTTAATCTGACTCTCCAACCTCCTTCAAAAAAAAAAAAAAAAAAGGTAAGGGGAACTAAAAATCTAGAAGCAAAAAAACAAAAACGGTGACATCATATTACTTATGTTTTAGTGAAAATGCCCCTGTGTGGATCACTGAGGCAAAACTTGGCTGCTGTTCCAAAGTGTTTGCTGACCCCAGTTTACAAGATGGAGGAATGGGTCAAATGGCTCCCCAGTCCTCTTCGTGGCTTCATTACATTTGGAATGTGTTCCTTGTAGGGGTTACCAGTTGAGAATCATCCCAGGCTCCGAGGTTTCTGGCCCTAGGGACAGTCTCTGGTAAGTGTTACGCATTAAGTACCAAGCACAGTTAACCAAAGTTTGTCATGGAAAGACATGTGAGCACACACAGAGAATATATTTTTCTGTTTGGAAAATTATGAGAGAACCCTTAAGGAGCTCTTCTAGGATCAAGATGAAATGAGGCGATTATTAGGGAATTAGGGGCACGGGGTAAGGAAAATTTAACCTAACCTGCTGGCTTCTAGCCGTAAAGCAGATGCCGAGAAGAACGGAGGGTGAGCCCTGGTGCCACATTGACCAGGAAGGAAGGAGGATGTTAACTAAGAGCCTCATCATCCTGCTCCTTTATGCCACCGTATGCAGTTTGAAGTCTGCTCCAGCCATTCTTGTGAGGAAAGCCGATTGTTGATGCTCTTTATCACAATGTTGCCACATTTGCGCTTTAATGGTGTCATTTACATGGTTTGTTAATCCTCATTAAGGTGTCATTACTGACTCCCGTACCCTGCCTCTTGCTTCATGAGTAGCTCCTCTAGCTGTAATAGCACCATAACGGTATTATGTCACAATGCTATGATGCTTGAGGGAGGGATAACCTGGCCACACTCACACCACATCTGCTAACAGAGCATGAGCAGAAGAAAGCGCTATGAGACATCTGCACTTGAACTGGTTACTGCATTGTTGCGGTAAAGGGGATTATTTGCACTGTGAAAAATGAACACATTTCCAATGACCCAGCAATGCAATAGCACCAGAGGATCAATGACATCATGAGAAAAGGCTGAGGCAACAGCAGGACTAACGCATTGCTATGACAGTATAACACCATGGTACGATAAGGCTCTAAGTAAGTACATAGACCCCTCCCTGGGGTGGGAGGTTAGAGAAAAGGATGAATTAAGCCTTAAAAGTTCTAGCAAGCCTCTCTTCTCTTAGTTGACCTGGAAATTTGCACACAGCCCTCTTGCCAGCAGCTGAGCCCCCCCCCCGCCACCAAAAAACCTGCCAAATTTGCAACCTCAATTCCCATCTGGAGATGAGTCATGCAAACTTAGTGACTCAGGACTAGGTCTTCATATATGGCAGCCTAGTTCCTTGGTAAGTTATTAGCATTTTATATCTTGATTGAGAGAAAGCGGAGACACACAGTTTAAACACTGTAACAGACAGCAAAGAAAAGATGCCCCTATATTGCATGTCCAGGCAGATAGTCAGCATGCTTAGATGCTTAGAAAGCACAATGAACAAACAACCTTAGTGGTCTTTTCCTTTCCCATTTCAATGTGCTCCAGAATGCGGCCTCTCTGCACACAAGACACCTGGATAGCTGGGGTTGAGTGGGAATTCATCTTCCAAAGAGTATCCATTTTTTTCCTGATCATTCAAGTTGTTGTTGTTGTGTGCCTTCAAGTTGTTCAGTCACGTAGGAATGTGGGGGTGAGGGGGTGATTCGTCCAGAGTAGCAAGATTTCTGTGGCATCCCAGCCTGTAGCCACACCCTCGCATGCCCTGGCCATGCTCCCATGCACCGCAGCCATGCCCCCCCCCGCAGAGTGGCCACACTTCCCTCTCTGTAGCCCTTCTCCTCTCCCGCCCTACCTCCACACACTCCAAGCTCTGCCACTGAAGTTGTTTCCAACTCACGGTGACCCTAAGGTGAGTCTATTATGGGGTTTGGTAGGGTTGAGAGTATGTGCCCCACCCAAGGTCACCCAGTGGGTTTCGCTGGCTGAGCAGAGGAGTGAACCCTAGCTTCCAGGGTTGTAGTCCAATGCTGAAACCAGTACATTCCCCAGTCATTCTGGAGAATAGACAATTATTAGTTTGCATGCCAACAGATCACCTTTATAATAGTTTATCTAACAGAGGATGTCCAAAGCCAGAATGTATTTGATTAACAATGTGTTTTGCCAGGACAGACATGCCTAGCTTCCTGACTCATGAAAATGTGCCTCACTTATCTCTATTTTCCAGTATCTCTTCCTGGTAATTTTTTTTTCCTTGGAAGAAGCCCTCATTAAAATATTCAGTGTCAGTTGTTTAACTTGTCATTCTTCAACAGTGATGTTGTGGTAAAAATGGAAGTATAGTCGCTCACAAGGGCGCTGTGTAAAGAAATACTTTCATACCTGAGGTGGTTGTGTTGATTTAAAACAATTTCTAGCCAATTTTAGCTCTACCAAGAACATGTCTATCATAAAACCACCACTCCTCAAGTACTTTGGATTACAGTGGAGATGTCTTATAACAGTGCATTGTTGCTGGGAGAATCCCTTCAGTTGCTAGGGAAATTTCAGCAAAGCTGTGAAAGAACAGGGAAGTTGGAGGGATGGTGGCAGTGGGTGTTGGTCCCTGCTAATGCGAAAGGTTCTTAATCTTACAAACCATGGCTCCACTACAACATTCTTTTTCAAGGGTCAACACTAATGTACATGCCTCATCTCTAGTGCACATGCATAATAACTGGTATGTGTGCGTGCGTGCGTGCACGCACGCCTTTGAGTCACTTATTGACTTATGGTGACTCCATAAATTTCATGTGGTTTTCTTAGACAAAGAATACTTGGAAGAGGTTTTGCAAGCTTCTTCCTCTGAAATATAGCCTGCAACACCTGGTGTTGGTTGGTGGTCTCTCATGCAAATACTAACCAGAGCTGATTCTGCTAAACTTCCAAGATCAGACATAATGTGGGTATATAAAAAATAAGGTATTTTTCAGCATATAGTCTGCCATTTCATATCTGCTATCTACAGCTCGCATTACTTTACTATAGGACCTTTTTTTCCCTCTGCTACATCTCTTACAAAAAAAGGGGGAAAAAAGGATTCCTTTGGTTTTTCAGCTTCATCAGCCTCTATAGAAAAAGATGTTATATTCCAATTTTTTCACTTATTGGATGGTCTCTAATACTGAGGAAATAAGAACCGAATAAACTAAGGTAGAAATAGGGGCACCAAAGCTTCTCCCGCTCCACAAGTACCTCCTTTATCAGATGCTAGACCAAGAATATCTCTGAAGCAACTGATGGTTATCAAAATGCAACAGCTCCACAGCCTCTGATCTTCCTCTTGTCTAGCTTGTACTCAGACAATAAACCTTTGCTTGGACTATACCATCTCAGACAATCAATGGGAGCTTACAACTTGGGAAGGTTACCATATTCTCCATGTTGGCTAGGGAATTCTGTGAGTTGTCATCCAAAATGTAACTTTTCCAAGATTGGGGTGAGGGTCACATAAAGGTGTGCCTCCTTCCCTCTTCTCTCTTTAATATATCCATGTACATGTAGAAATCCAGTTTTCAGGGGCCACAGCTGGTGACGGGGCAGGAAAATCAATGGAAGCTGAAGGTAGACAAAACTGAAATCATGGCAAGCTGAGGTCTTATGGCTTGAAGAAGCCACTACTGTTGACATACAGCCTTAGACCTAGCACCTGGGTGAAGATCTGGCTGTGGAAGAGCATGTGCTGTTCCTGCATAAAGTCCCAGGATCAATCTCTTCTACAGACAGTCAAAAAGGACTTTGGGTGGCAGTCTGATAAGTGACTTTTGCTGGAATAGGGATGTGAGGAAATCTCAGAGCTCGTGAGATACTGGGCGAGACAGGTTGTCTCGACACATCAAGACAGCCTGTTGATGATTTTCCAAATCCTGCAAGAGTTCTTGCCTCCAGCAAGAGAGAGTGAGGCACCAAGCACTTTTCTGGTCATATTTTCTGCAATTTGCACAAAACGTTTCTCACAGGACAAGCATCTTTTTCCTTTCTGTAGCTAAGTGCACGTGCACCTGTGCACACACACACACATACACATTTTCTTGTTTAACACACAAGGACTAATCAAGTCAGGGTTTCCACCCCTATGTTGGAGGCTTCCAAGAGCTGCTGGCAGATGACTGCAAAATTGTATAAGATGAACATTATCACTTCTAAATTGGAAAAAAAATCTTGGATATTTGCAGACACACATGTTGAGACATGGAATTTAGCTAATGGTCAGTGTGGTTGGATCCTGCATGCTCTTATTGTTACCAAAAGACTTGAACTCCAAGTCTGGGGGGAAAGAAAAAGCATTCTCCATCTCTTGTTCAGTGGTCAGAAGATCTAACTGCTCTAGACACTCATGAATGGGTATACCCACTGGTCATCTCCAGTAGTATGTGGTGTGTTCCTACATGGCAAGGGGTTGGACTGGATGGCCCCTGTGGTCTCTTCCAGCTCTATGATTCCTCTTTTCTTTTCTTTAAAAAACATATTTTAAATTTTCTATTAGAAACTATCCCATTACCTTACAAATATTAATATGACAGTCAACCTCCCTCCTTCCCTCCCTTCTTAGTCACCAAGTTTATCTCTCTCTTTCTCATATATATATATTCTGCATACAGTTTGTCTTCAAAGTACTGATTGATACATTGCATGCTATTCACATTGTCCACAAAACACTTTCCCCAGAAAAATCCAGAAAAATGCTTGAAAGGCAGTACAAACCTTAACTGGCCTCTAAATTTCTTCAGATTTGAAGACCTTGTGAAGCATTTCAAAATGTATGTTCTCCTTCTGATGGACCCAAGAGTCGTATTTCCAAGGAGGCTACAAAAACCCGGGCAGCCATGCCGATCCGTATTAAGAAACCAGCTATGGCAATTTTCTTCTTCTCTGGGAGCAAATCAGTTTGCAAAGCTGATGGATCTTAATTGCCATATGAGACCAAGCTACTTCAAGATCCCCTGCATGGCAGCAAAAATATATTGGTGCAGTGGGAGAGAAATCCATTTTCTTCCCGGCTATTATGAACATCACAGCAAAGCTTTGATGGCACAGGAAAGCCCGAAAGGATGGCAAATGTTGATATCATCCTGGCTAATCAAAAAGTCCTAGTGTTTCAACCCTGTGAGGCCCAGCTCCCTTGTACCACAGGCAGCTTCAAGCCACCAGTATATTGAGACAATGCTAGTTCTGCAAGCATAAGGAAACGTATCTTCATAATTGCTCGATATGTTTTCTCATTTTCCCCTTGACATGGATGCTGTTATTAGATGCATGAGGAGGAAGTAAGTGGGTAAAAGTGTTTCTGATACAAAGGTGCATAGAGGGAAAAGCTGTCATTTGTCCTTCTTTTCATTTTGGCGTATTTGTCACAAACTAGTAGGGAATCACCATTGACCATGAAAACTATCAAGGCAACCATAGATCAGGGCTGGAGAAGCCTTGGCCCTTCAGATGTTTTGGCTTATAACCCCCACAATTCCTTTGGTCTTATTGAGCGGCTCTAATGGGAGCTGCAGGCCAAAGTATCTGATGAGGCACACATTTTCCATCCCTATTGAAGAAGAAACAGAAGGATATCTCTTCTCCATCCTTTCTGTATTTCCTACTGCTCCTGAACAGTGTGGCAAGACATTTTTTGAGAATCAAGTCATCCTGTAGGGAAGATTTGCAGAGATCAGAGCTTAAGAAACTATGACTGAGGCAACTCTTGCTTTTTCATTACTTTTCAGGATTCAGAATAAGCTTTGTTCTACATTTAAGCTGCCTTATTTTCATATTTTCTTACAACCTGGAAGGCCATTTCTGCCCTACACTGTTATAAAGCTATTATTCTACTTTCAATATCCTGTGGAATTCTGATATTTGTAGTTTACTGTGGCCAAAGAGCCCTCCGGCTGAGAATTCTAAATGTCCCTCCCTAAACTGCAAACCCCAGGATTCCAAAGGATGTTGAAAGTGGAATAACACCACTATAACAGGGAGCCCTGGTGGCGCAGTGGTTAAATGCCAGTACTGCAGCCACAAGGATGTGAGTTCGATCCTGCCGGGCTCCAGGTTGACTCAGCCTTCCATCCTAAAATGAGTACTCAGCTTGTTGAGGGCAATTAGAGAGACCACTTAGCTGATAAATGGTATAGAAATGCACACATGCTATTGCTTTAACAGTGTAGTATGGAAGTGGCCAAAGAATCAAAATGGCTATTTTCACTCCACATGACACAGAAATATGTTCTTCCTCCCCTCCTTTACCCTCCAAAATCAGGACCATCTCTCTTTACCACAAACTTGATTTACTACTCTCCCAACAAGCTGGAATCATAAACTTGGGTCTTGCAGCTCAGCTTGTTTGGTATGTTCCATCCAGGAATTTGAGATCTGTAAGCGAAGGATTATTGTCTGTTCCACCAATGCATATAGCTCTGTCAAGGCTGTGAGCCTTTTCAGATCTGGCTCCACATTTGTGGAATAGTTTTCCTTTGGACCTCCAGCTGGAGGAGGGTCCCGTCCGTTTCCATAACCGGTTGAAGGCCTTTCTCTTTGACTTTCCATCTTAAGTCATTGAGATGTGCTTAAGATGCTGAGATGGATAGTGACTGGTGGAGTGTTGGGGATTTCATTCCATATATTGTTGTGCTTTTTGTTTTAATGCCTTTGTCTTTGAATGTTTTGTAATTGTATATGTCGTTGTTCTGCCCTTTGGTGTAAAGGGCGTTATAAATAAACATTGTTGTTGTTGGTATTATTATTATTATTATTATTATTATTATTAGTATTAGTATTATTATCCCACATTCGATGTAACATTATGTCAGGTGAGAGAAACTTCAGTAGGACTAGGAGGCAATTTTCTACCCCTAGGACTCAAGCTTCTCTACTGAAGCCAGAAGTAATGAGAAATGGACTTCTGGATTATTATTTTTTTTAAAATCCCTTATTGTTCATTAAAGCAAAATGCTCAGAGGTTGTAGGCCTTGTTTTAAAGGTGAATCACACTTCTTAGAAGTTTTGAGGAGTGCAATTCACATGTTTTGTCTCTAGTCATTTCCGCACAACAATGCTCTTCCATATATCACGCTGCAATTCAGGTCCAGAAGGGAGCATGTCAGCACTGCTCCCCTCCGCACCTGCTCGCTCCCTGCGGAAGGAAGTGTGATGGCTCCACCTCTTCCTTCTGCACTTGCCATTGCTGCACTGAGGCAGGAATTGTTGCAACTGCACTTCCACGGCTTTCACACAATGGTAAGAACAGAAGCCCTGTGTGATTGGAAGTGCAAAATGGATTTTTTCCATTTTGCAAATACTGCATGAGTATGACGCTTCGTGACAGGATGGCAATGGGACTGTTACAACATTATGCAGAGTTGCAATCTGCCAACCAATGCCATCCCGTCTCAGAAGCAGCACAGTGACGTTGTGTGGAAGGGGCCTCTGTGCATGTGCGTGGGGGGGATATTTCAGCCAGGGGGACCCTGATGGCCACAAAACCAACTGGGAACAAGAACAGTCCATCTGTTGCCTGATCACTTTTAAACAAACCATGGACAAAACTAGTCATGATCTGTGTAGTCACTCCAACTAGCAGGAGAAGCCAAGTAGGAACAGTTCAGCAGCAGCAACATTTTTGTTCCCTCCTGACAAGCCGGAATTCTAAAAGCCATTTAAACATGGATGGGCTCAGAGCATAGTAATGCTTAACGCGTTCTAGGACTGAGCTTCCAGAAGCATTCACCAAGTCTGGAGTCCTTTTCAGTGGCGTATTTTATACAGACATTAAAAAGAGAGGGCTTCTTCCAAACTCCTTTCTGTTATCCCTGAATCCTGTATATATCCAGATGGGTGGGGAAACAACAACAGTTACCAGGCAGTTCTGAGCATGTTTTGTTTTAGAAAATAATCTCTGTTCCATAAAATGATTTTATTAGGACTTTCCAGTCCTGTCAAGGGAACTTGAAGAGTCATAGAAATGGGTGCAATTTTCTCTTCATCTCTGTACCTGTTTATGTTTCGTACAGTCACATAATCAAGCCTATTAGTCATTGACTACCGAGCGTTACTCACAGGAATCTGAGGAAATGAATACATCTTCTTATAAACATCCTCAGCCCACAAAATGCCCTTCATTTAAATCTAAATAAAGCAATTATTCCTTGTTGAATTAATACCACAGAAATACTTAGCACATTAACGTCAGTTAGGTAAGATACTTTCCCATCCCTGTTGCAAAAGCGTTAGTCATCGATAGGTGTAGAGAAATAATCATTTGTGGTTGGATTTACAATTGAGCATCTGTCAGACAATGGCTTTCATTTTTCTCAGTCTGATTTGCACACACATCGATCTGGTGCCGCAAGCCATCTGTATGACAGGCACTTTCATAAGTAGAAAGAGGATCTCACGGAACTGGAGGCTCACGTAGGGAGGGAAAGGATTAAGCGCTTCAGCTAAAGCACTCAGAATTTCTGAGGATGACAAAGACAACGCCACAGACTCACAAAAGCAAAAGAAGGAGCATTTTACCATAGCATTACACATACCCCCAGTGGAGGCCAAGCACATTGCAAGTGAAGTGCAAGATCGTAAAGAAAATCTTTGGGAAGGTACACAGGAAAGTGGTTGTACTAAAGGACAGAACTAAGGGCCTTTCCTCACTACACTATTATAATGCTATTATTCCACTTTCAACATCATCTGGAATCCCAGTGTTTGCAGCCTAGAGAAGGGCATTTAGAATTCTCAGCCAGAGAGCTCTTTGGCCTCAGTAAACTACAAACCCCAGAATTCCACAGGGTGTTGAAAGGGGAATAATAGCACTAGAACAGTGTAGGGCAGAAATGGCCTAAGGAAAGATATATATTTTTTGGTCCTTTCCCTTTTTAATGGATTTGTTTTAAACACTTTTAATTCTATGGATGGGTTAATTGCATTTTGTGAAAACTTTTTATATTTTTTTCTCACACTTTTTAAAGTTTTTATCTCTCTATGTTTTAATTTTTAAGCTTCTTTCAGTCCTAGGCTCTTCCTCTATACTTTTGTGTATGTTTATATATATATATATATATATATATATATTTGTTCATTATTTGCCTCCTTCAGATCTAGGATTTTCCTATGCTTTTGTGTGCTTTTATCTGTATACGTTTTAACTTTTAACTGTCCTTCAGTCCTAGTTTTTTTCTCTATGCTTCTGCATATGCTATTGCTATATTTTTATATCTTTGTACACCTCTTTGAGTCCTAGTTTTCTTCCTTTGTATGTGTTTTTATCTGTACGTTTTAAAATCTTCATACACCTGCTTCATAGCTAGGTTTTTCCTATGCCCTTGTATTTGTTTTTAATTGTATATACTTTAATCTCCGCATGCTTCCCTTAGTCCTAATATTTTCCTATGCTTTTGTATGTGTTTTTATCTCTATATGTATTTAATATTTGCAATATTTGTAAGCCTCCTTTTGTTTCAGTATAGGGGAAAGACAAGATAGAAGTGAATAAGTTGGCGTCATCCTTCTCTCCTTGTTTACTGTTGATAGCATCCTTCTCAGGCCGTTTCCACACAGCAGGATTGTCCCACTATAGAGCAGGATGGCAGCAGTTGGCTGGTTGTGCTTCCACGCGATGTTGTCACTGGCCCGCTGCCATCCCATCCCCATAGCATTGCTTCATTTAGCACCTGCGCTTATGTGATGCTCCCATACCTAGCTGTCCCGCAGAAGAACAGGAAGCATGATGGCGACACTTCCTTCTTAGGTGCAGCCTAGGAAGTGCCCAGCTGCACTGCAGAAGGAAGAGGTGGGGCCATCACGCTCCCTGTCATGCCCTGCTCCCAGAGCATGGACTCTGATTCAAACTCTGAAGCAGAGGGCATGCCAGAGGCTGAAACAGAAGGCACACCAGAGCCTGCTGTACAAAGAGAGGTTACAGTGCCAGAAACAGAACAGGGGATGGTGCCAGCTCCAACAGATAGCCCTGCCTCTTCAGATATAGAGGAACACTTACCTCAACCCACCTTTGCAGTGCACAGGCAGCAAGAGAGAGCCAGCATCACTCTCTCATGATTTATAGCCAGCAGTAATCAATCATGTCTCAGCTGCACTAGGTTCGGGACCTATTTAGCTGGTGTCCTTCCCCTCCAGGAGTTGTCAGACCTGCTACCTTGCTGGATGCCTTCACAAATGCTTTGATTGACCTTGGACACTCCCTTGCTGTGAAACCCTGCTGGACTTTGTTTATGCTTGACTTTATTTATGACTCCATGCTTACTGCCTGGAAGTAAGTAACAAGCTGGGAGATATTCAGTTTGTTCTGTTTGATTTATCAGCTGTGCTAGGAGTTGAGATAGGACACTCCCTTCCACAGAGAACTGGTCATCTGTGAAGGGGACCATTCCTGTAATTTTCCCTTCCCTTCTGGGGCTGTGATTGGACAACTCGCAAGAGCCCCATCGTGCAGAAATGGCCTAAGATCCAGGTTCCATGTGACCATAGTTCTGTTTTGTTGACATCTGGCCAGCTTTTTCAGCTGGTTCAGGCTTCTTCACTGGACTGACTTTCCATTTGAAACCCACAATCATGTTTGATAAGAGAGCCAGTTCCTACTGAAAAACCTCTGAACCAGAACTAAAGGGATCCAAAGATGACTGAACTTAATCTGAACCATAGCAGGATCTCAGCCAGGGAATGTGTTGTCAAATACTTGATTTCCTCAGGATTCATTTGATGGGTCCTGGTTTATTTTCCTTGCACCACCTTCTCTTTGAGGACACACTTGGTGGTGTTTTCAGCTTTCCCTAATCAAAACTCAGTGACTTCCTAGTAACATCAGTGCTCCCTTTTCAATGAGATTAAAGAACCAGCAAAACAGGAAGCTCTGTGGCAGCTATTAACAAAACTGTGTATTTTGAAAAAAGATTTTTTGAAAGGTGCTTTTCTTAGCTCCATCAACAAAATGGAGTTGGTAAAGCTGATCTTAATCTTTTTTTAAAAAAATTGCCAACCTTGATGACAGATTGGTTTAATCTGAAAGAGTCCCCAGCATAAGCTTTCTTAGTGAACCAAACAGATGTTTATTAAAATATAAGTATCTTAGTGTTCAGTGAGGCTCCCTCCCTGCTAGGCATGCGTAAAACTGCAAGCTTAAAGAGTCACTAAAAAGCATGCTCTTTCACATTTGATAGAGATGTCTTGAGATATTTTATGGTAGAGACAATGAGCTAAATTTCAGTGTGTAGTCCTAACTAAAGTTATTGTTGTTAACTGCCATCAAGTTGACTTCGACTTACAGCAGCCCTATAAATGAGAGATCGCCAGGTCACCGTCTTCAACAGCCCTACCCAGTTCTTGCAGATTCAAGGGCATGTCTTCCTTGATTGAGTCTAATCCATCTGTAATGTGGTCGTCTTCTTTTCTTATTGCCTTCTACCTTACCAACCGTTATTGTCTTTTCTAGTGAGTCATATCTTCTCATAATATGTCCAAAGAACAACAGTTTCAGTTTAGCCATCTTGGCTTGTAGGGGGATTTCAGCTTGATATGTTCTAGGATCCATTTATTTGTCTTTTTAGCAGTCCATGTATCTGTAGAACTATTCTCCAGTACCACAGTTCCAACGAGTTGATTTTCTTCCTATCAGCTTTCTTTATTGTCTGGCTTTCACAACCATACATAGAAATTGGAAATCCAATGCCATGAACAATCCTTAGTATTCAGTGATATAACTTTTTTACTTCAGGATCTTGTCTAGTTCCTTCATTAACTGCCCTTCTAAGTCCTAGACTTTTGATTTTTTGACTGCAGTCTCCATTCTGCTTAATGACTAAGCCAAGGTACAGAAAAATATGTTGTTGAAGAGTGAGTCAACCGTGAGGTAAATCCAATATGTTCAATGGTATTACTCTGTTTCAGTTGAGATTTAGACCAATATGTTCCGGCATCAAAATATATGTGTTCAAATATTTGAAGACAATTTTTTAAAAAATGAATTGGACACCACCCTAATTAGTGAAGACCTGGGTCCTTTCCTCAGCTTACTTTTTTGTGGAGCTGGGGTGTGGGTTTTGCATGAGCAGCCTCTTGCAAAAGGCTCTCGCATCCCCATTGCTTCAGATCCGCAGCTGCTGCCTGCTCGTGAGCAGGTAGCGTGAGAGCCTCTCCTCTTCCTTCCACAGTGCAGCCTGGGATTTTCCCAGGCTACGCTGGGGCAGGAAGTGTGACTGCCATGGCTCCCAAACTCTGCACACATGGCAAGTGTGTGCAGGGCTCCAGAGTGATGTGTGATTGCGCACCATTTTTGGCTCAAAGCCGAAAATTAAATAGTGTGTGATCAGAGTCTGCCAGCCCCTGGAGCATCACGCAATTGTGAGTGTGTCATGTGGATCGCTCCTCGCAATCACGAGATGCTCCAGGGGCCCTTTCACATGGCAAATGCCGTGCGAAAAGGGCCCTGAAAAAGCTTGCTGCTCTCAGTGTAAAGCATACAGATTGTGCTATAAATTAAATGGTGACACATTTTGGATATAAAAAGTAATTTTGAAGACAGAATGTATTGAGTCATTCACATTCTCTGCAGTTAATTCATCTGTCATCGATTGACTCATAAACTGTTTGAATCCACGACAGCTCCAAAGAAGAGCATGCCAGCAAGTTTTCCCACAGGTGTGCACTTGGGCAGAAGGATATATTTGTCAAGGGAAGAGGAAGAAGGGACTGGAAGAGGCAACTAAAGTGGGTAGGGGATACTGTGAAGTGATAAGAACTACCCTCTATGAGCCCCTTTTAGAAAGAGGGTAGTTCTTATCACTTCACAGTATGCCCCACCCACTTTAGTTGTTTCTTCCAGTCCCTTTTTCCTCTTCCCTTGACACATGTAGGATGCTCTTGCATATATGTTGCAGTTAGAGTTAGGGCCAACCCAGCAAATATTTTGAATTGTTGGAGTCATGAGAGTTGGAGCTGGAAAGCACCAGGTCATAGAAAAATAGTATAAAGCAGGTTGCACATTACAGGTAAGAAGAATGCTAAGGCAGGATTTTTTGTACTTATTGATGGCTTTCTCTTTCTTGTAATGAACAGTTCTCCACAGAAGAAAGAGTTCTACCATAGGCTTTTTTTCTGATTCATTAAAAAAAAATGCAGTCATTATCATTCCCCGTGGAAACCTTGCATCTCTATGTCCCATCTCACTAGAGGTCTTGAAGCATTACAGCCCGGGAATATTCTTGAAACCTCTTCTGCTGTTTGTATGATCTAGTTTTATATCACCCAGATCCAAGACAGGACCCCTGTAATTCTGAGTAATTCAAATGTTCTGGAAAAGGTCAGTCTGAACAGATCCTCAAGGGCAAATTGGTCTTAATGCTAGCACATTTATGTACAAGATTAACCTCGAGCACATACTTACTAAAAGTATGTGATTGTCTAAGACTCTTTAAAGTCTGACAGCATTCTCAACATCTGACCTGGGGTCAAGTCCATCTAAGGATTGAGAGGTCTGACTTTAGCCTTCAGAAAGTTTGCAAAATGACCCGATGGAAGAAAGATCTATGAAATACTAGTTAGGGCTGGAGTTTGTTAATGCAATACCAACTCAGAAGCAAATCCCTGGACTCTGATTTTCCCAGGGTCTTAGTCTGTGCACATACCAGAAGTGCTGAAGTCTGGGTGCCTTTCACTACATAATTTGTTTCTTAATTCTCTACTCCACCCCTTCCATCCCTAGTTTCATCTTCCTACTGCAGATCTTAACAAACAGAAAAATGTCCTTTGGTGAAAACTAATTAGTTAGTTAGTTAGCTAGTTATCTTTTCTCCCAGTATGGCATGCGAGTAGTTTCCAATACAAAATAAAACAGCATATAGCCTGGAATGTAGCAATGGGGCAGGCAAAATGAAAACTTTGCTCCCAAGTAAGAATTCTGCTCCTCCCATTAAATTATTCTTCACTCTCCAAATTTCTAGAATTGCAGGAAGTGAAATAGTGAAAATCATTCACATGTGCAGTATTCACATTCCCCTGGTAATTGTTCCTGTCCCTTTCCTTGGATGGCTGAACTATATTTCTAAATGCTCAATCGAACTTTTAAATTACTGTGTTGCTAGAAATCAGGAGATTGAAAGAAAATTTCACAGAGGAGGCAGAATTCTTGTTTGGTTGACAATGCCTTCTTTTTGCCTCCCAGTGTAGCTACAGACCAACACATAGTTAAAATCATTCACAACAATTTAAAAACAGCATGAAAATAATTTAAAAAAAATTAAAACTCTCATATTAAAAATGGCACTGAATTCAAAACAGTACCAAGCATTTGGAACAAAAGTAGATATGAAAAAATTGAAAAAGACAGTAGCCATGTTTAAAAATCCTTCCACAGCAAAGTTCTAATGGCCCAAAGCTTGCCAAAACAGAAATACACTTAGCTGCCAGGAGAAGGAGACCAGTAGGAAGTAAGGAAGTAGTAGAACTAAGCTGATGACAAACAGGGAAGTGGGAGGAAGACAGAGAAAATGGGGCATTTTTCATGCAACTGAAAAAGTAGACTACAGACGATTAATTGGGATTGTCTGTGCCGAATCAGAAAAGTTGGAGGTCATGCAACAAGTAGGGGTGGCTGGCATCTTTTGTGTTACTGGGTCAGTAAATGTGCCCAGGCTTTAATCTAAACTTTAAAGGTGCTATCCAAGGTGCAGCACCATATCTCCAAAATAATTTCAGTTGTAAGGCATCTTTAAAGTTCAGTCTAAACACCTGGCATAGATTCACTGATCCACTCACATGGAAGTCACCAGCTGCTACTGTTCAACAGATGTGCATTTGTTGCAGAATGTGTACTCATATTTCACCTCTGAGTGGATCACTATCACCACCATCATTTTGATTATTTCTGGGTGTGACATCCTGTTTTCAGTATCAGACTATGACCCTGGAGACCAGGATTTGATTCCCTGCACAGGCATGGAAGCCTACTGGGTGACCTTGGGCATATCACATGCTCTTAGCCCCCAGAACACCCTAAGGATTCACATTAGGTCAGAAATGACTTGAAGTCACACAACAATCACCACAAAAGATCAATATCATGCATAAACAAAATGTATCAAAGATGAAATTCAAGCTCATCATCAATTCATGCTACTATTCCTTAGATTTTTCTATACAACAGCTACTATGGAGATTGGTCTTGTCAATTCTTGGTCATGAATTATGTAGAGGATATCTTTTTGTAGGTAGAATTCTGGAGAATGTTTGAAAGATGATCTGCTAAAGAAATGTTCAAGTTAATTGAAAGCTGCTTCTATCATGAATTAGCTATTAGCATAGGTGGCTAGTTATTTCTCTGTGTTTCACAGTATTATTTAGGTTAATATATTAAGGCTCTGATTTGACATCTTCTGCAATGCAGAACATTTGCATTTCATCTTCTCATAGTGGCTGTGTTTTGTGATGTCAGTAGGGACTGCCAATGCTACTGAAAGCCATCTCTTTTTTTCCAAATGAACACACCTATATCTTAATATGTAACAGCTGAATGATTAATAATGGCAAAGAATACAAAAGGGATAATTGGAAAGGTGTATCCCTTATTCTTGGATCTAGGTAGTTTCACATAGGTTAACTTGATTGATTGATTGATTAAAATATTTATATCCCAAGGCAGCTAACAACAATCACAACAAAGCAGTTTTTAATGAAAAACCCAAAGTGTATAATCCAAAATAGCAACAGTAGTAACAAACAATGGACAACAAATTATCCAAGAGGACTCTCTTGAAAATGCACCTAAGCAATGTTGTTTTTAGTTGACATCCAAGAGCAGGAGCTAGATGGATCTCCTGTAGCAAGGAGTTCCACAGCCTGGGTGTTACCAGCCAAGAAGGCTTGGAGAGAAGTTCAGAGGTATATCTTCAGGATGTCAGTGGAACACCAGCCATTAAGAATGAAATCTGGTAACAGCTTTAATCTTGTTGGGAAAATGCACTACTGTAACCCTCTGGTTATACCAGCATAAGCACTTTTTAAAGTACTGTGGAAGAAGATATCCTGTACCCCCTTGCATAGCAAGGAGAGTGTATAGGAAAGGAGCTGGATGACTATTGTAATGAGGAGTTAGGTGGTGTGCTTCATCTCTACCTATGCCCAAGAAGCTACAGAATTAAACTTCATGCATGTTTGGCATGCATTGTTAGTTAGTGAGATGGTATTAAGCCTGAGGAAGTAGCGAGAAATTCTTGTCTTCTCAGGCTTCTGTTGGTATGAACATCTGCACCTGGGGAGATGTCCAAGGACAGTTGTTTAAAATTAGGAACATGACCTTCAAAGACAAGTGTGGTGGATGATCTGTCATTCAGTATAGACACACAGTTGCATTAATTAGGACAGAAGTGTAAAATCACAGGTAGACAAGGGGTTTACATGAACAAATAAGACTCCTTGTGTTATGCTCAGTGAGCTTCAGCACAGATCTTGGACTGTGATGGTGCTGTGTACTTGTAGGCCAGTAAGAGGATTTCTCTGCTGTTGTACTGGAGTACTCAGCAGCTGAATGTGAGACTGTCCAACTGCTTTTTCTGTATCCTTGCCATATATCCTTTTCTGTGCACGTTGGAAATAAAGCTTTAAATCTTTCCCACAGGCATGGTTATGGCTCTTGATCCTGAAAGAACCTCTTGCTTTTGGAAGAAAAGAGAGGTGGATAACTCCTGGGCACACCTCAACCCTGGGCATTGACTGGCCACGGGGGCGCACCTGGGAAACTTCATGCTATCACATTGCCCCAAGGAAGAAGGCAACAGCTCTGTCTCCTTCCCAAGGTGTACCTAGAAAGTGTTTGGATGTACCTCATGGCCAAGCACTGAAAGCCATCCAGCTTCTGTTGAAAATATGGGGGATGAGGTACTACCATCACTCCTGAGAGCAGCGGTGCACGCTGGTGGAGATTTAAGTTCAATGAGCACTCAAACAAGATCTTGGTCAATCTCTGTTTCTTTTTTTCTTTTTTTCAATTTATGTTTATTATAAAAGATAATGACGTATGTCATCCTCAAACTGTCCAACAGTTCACAGTTTACCATGGCCATTTGTCTGTCCAATTTCATCTTTCTAAAAAACACTTCCACCACTGGGAATACATTTTTCTGCCCATTCATCCTTCAGTTTCAGCTTTTCAATTTGTTCATCTGTCAGACCTTGCATATTGGGGGGCAAGAAAAATACTATGTTCTGCAAGAGACTCCACCTCTGCACAAACAAACTGAACTTTGAGCCTTCCATTATAGATCTTAGTTCCTTTCCATGTTAAATCCATGATGGAAGAATTGCCTGTTGCCTCCAGCAGAAATTGGCTGTCATTGCCATGCTTAGCATGGAGTAGAACCATCTCTGGGTCAGGCCAAGCCTTGGTTGTGGATTTCCCAGCCTCAGTTCTCCTTACAGTGAAACGCTGCTGCCAGGGCCAGAGTTGGCTCATGATATGTAGAAATAGCACCGGTTCAGGCCTTCCGTGAAATGTTTCTCTAATGCATCCAAGAAGCACCCAGGTGACAAAGGGCCACAAATGTGCTGTCACTCAGTGAAGCTGATCCCGCCCCTCTAGTGGGTGGGAAAAGGATGGCATTTGAGTGGCCATCCTCTGTTTCATGTCATGGATGCATCCTGAGTTTGGTTCTTGGTCACCTGTCCTCTCTGGTCCTTGATCTCTGGGGTTTAGATATCTCAAGAAGGCAATAAGCCAGACCCAGGTTTACTTACAAGGAGTCAAATATTTATTCAAGAAAACTTTCAGCACATACTGTCATTTCCTGCAGTAAAGAGGATCAGACAGTCAGATGTCCTGCTAGAGACTATCAGCCTGTCTGAACCCTGCCAATAGGATATGGAGTATAATTTATAAGATATATGTTTACAGACATACATAGCTGGTTAATAACTTTCTCAGCACAGAGTGAAAACACATCTGATAAGGCAAATTCTCAAAACTATCCTCTCACTCCAGAATGTAAGCTCATTAAAGGTCACGGGTTCTGGTACCATACGACCTGGCAGTCTCTTGACCATTCTTTCGCCATCTTTCAGCTAAAGAGGGCAAATGTCTAATGAGAAGAATGCCAGGGTGTAAACAAAAACATTACGAGCCCCACGTTACAGCTGAAAGCAGCCATTACCAGTCCTATGCAAAATACATTTTGTATTTTTGGTGTATACCATCTAGCATGTCAAGAGAGCAGAATGGACACATCACATGCACAAACATGATGAACATACAGAACCTGGAAATTGTTACCTTTTTTAATTAAAGAAATGTTATTTTTTATTATATTTTATTCAAAATTTCAGGCAAATAAAAAATACACTATAAGGTTCTCAGTTACCTTTTGTGTTCTTCTAGCATTGCAAAATAAGAAATGAGATCAAAATCAAAAGAAGAAAAATCATCACTCAGAAGGTAAAAAAAAAAAAAAACAGACCAAACGTCTAAATGTAAGTCTTTTTATGAGCTACATTGATACATCAGTCTTTCGAATGTCTTTCAAGCGTCATTAAATCTTCTCTCCGTTGGATCGCAAGTGGGGAAATATTTATTATGCCGGAGCATCGGTCTTTTAGCAGTCAAGAAGGCATGAAAGATCCATTTCCTCTGGTCATTTTTAAGTTCAAAAACATAGGTAAGCAATTTAAAAGAATGTGCATATAAGAAAATATCAAAGAGCTTTCCAATACCAAGTTTATTTCTCTTTTAAAAAACCTTTGATTAGTCAAAACTGAACATTCCAATTCCCTGTTCTACTCCTGCTGCAAACTTGTTATATTTAATTGTGGATATATATATATATATACATACATATAATCATTGGCTAAGTTACTCAGTCAACTTCAATTACCGGTAGTATTTTTAATATTAAAGAAGAGAGCCAGTGTGGCATAGTAATTGGAGTACTAGAATATGACTCTGCAAGTCCTGGGTTTAAATCCCCACTTAACCATAGAAATGCACTGGGTGATCTTGGGCAGATCACATTCCTACAGCCTCAGAAGAAGCCAAAGGCAAAACTCCTCTAAATAAATCATGCCAAAAAAAATCCTATGATAGGTTCGCCTTAGGATTGTGGTGAGTTAAAAATGGCTTGAAAGCAAACAACAGCAAATATTAAAAGAGCTTCAACAGCCCTAAGAGATGCAGTACTTTTTAAAGCTACAGTTTCCAGATTCTGGCTGGGGTATTTGGGGAATTGCAATCCAATTGTTAGAGGAATCATGTCGAATCTATGGGCTGTACATAGATACTGATTTGCCATTTAGCATTTAAGTCCAGTTGGCACTAGCAGCTGAGCCATGTCCCCTTCTCCCTGTAACTTTTCAAAGCTGGGCATGCAAGCATATACAACACACTTTTATGAAATGATAGATAGAAATGATAGTGATATAATCCACCATTGGTGAGTACAGCTTTGTAATCAATTTAATGAATACATGCACTAAAAAAATCCTACTGAAATCAAAGGAAGTAAACTAGAATAAAATTATATAAAATAGAATAAAATTGATTGTGCTTTTGGTTCTTTGCAAAAACAACCATCTCAAAGAACAATTTTATTAAAAAAAAAAAAACAGATGAGAAAGAATGCTAGGCAGATGCTCTTAGAGGCATCTTGTCTGGACAGTGACCCTGGCTTTCTGAGGTGGAAAATGTAGCCCGGACAGCAAGGAAGCAAAAGTCTCACAAGTGATCCACTGTTTCTGCCTCCCTGCAACCGGAGGTCTTTTGTCTTGCACTCTGATTGAAACAGCTGGGTTACTTGAGCCAAAGCAATGCTTCCTTTAAACCCAAGAGCAAGCCTGGCTTTGAAATATTTCCCTGGTAATGTGCGGTTGCCAGGCTGTAAGCTCTGGGCTTGGACAATTTGATCATACAGGGTTTCATCTGCTGCTTAATGAGCTCTGAAAGGGTCAAAGCACTTGAATTCTGCAACTGGAAAAAAAAGAGGGGGAAGGAAAGGAGGATAGCTGAGTTTCTTAAAATGGAAAGGCAGGAGAAAGGGATAGGAAAATGGGCAGTAGGTGCTGGATGGCCGTGGATTATATAGTAGAAACAAGTCAGAAGCGAAAGGAAAAGAAAACGATATTGCACAGAGCATATCTTCCAACTGTCCCAAATTGGCAGGGACAGTCCCAATTAATCCTATGCCATTCCTCTTTTTCAACTGCTTTTCAAAAGTCCCTGATTCTCTCTCTCTCCTCCTGCCACTTTCCCCTTTTGTCCTCAGCTTACCTCAGCTTTTGCAAACTGAGTTCAAAAAGAGGTTTGTATGCAATTAACGCAGGGCATTTCTGCACTACACTGTTACAGTGCTATTATTCCACTTTCAACATCCTATGGAATCCTGGGGTTTGCAGTTTAGGGAGGGGCATTTAAAATTCTCAGCCAGAAAGCTCTTTGGTCTCAATAAACTGCAAGCCCCAGAATTCCAAGGACGTTGAAAGTGCAATAATAGCATTTTACAGTATAGGGCAGAAATGACCTCAGTAGTGTGGAGGGGTAAAATCTTGCTCTTCCCAGTAGACCCAGACAAAAGCTGCTGTAGCCTCTCCTCGCTTGAGTGTTCTTCCTTATTAATAACTTTTGCCATGTTGACTGCACTCTGCATTGCTTGGCAACACACGTTCTGGTTTTTCATTTGTGAAATGTTAGAGGGTATGTTATTGAAGGCGACACCTTCAGTGGCTTTCTGACCTATCTGTTTGCCTCATCTTTTATGGCATGCTTCTATACGGGAACAGTGCACATTCTTTTTCCTAACAGAAAAAGTTCCCTTGGGTAGGAAATAAAAATGTCCTGTATGAAATGGAATTCTATCCCCAGTGCATTCTGTGGGCATACAGGTACATCTGGTGGCTAAGTGATGTACTACATACCTTGAGCAGTAGATGATCTTCAGCTTAATTGTGAAGATTTTTTTTTAAAACCAAGGTTAATAATTCATGTCATTTTCAGCTTATGGAGACCCTAAGGCAAACTTATTGCACAATTTTCTTGGCAAGATTTGTTCAGAGAGGGTTTGCCTTTGCCTTCCTCTGAGGATGAGAGAGGGTGACTTGCCCAAGGACACCCAGTGGGTTTCCATGCCTGAGTGGGGATCAAAATCTGTTCTGCAAAGTTGTAATAGTGCAATGCTCAAACCACACTGGCTGTCAAAGGAAAAAAATAGGAAGATGAAAAACAGTACTATCTTTCTGCATGACCCATTCATTCTTTAGATATTCGTAGATTATCTGAAGCATGGTTTCTCAATCAAGGTCCCCTGGAATCCTAGGGTTCCACAACAAGTCACAATGAGTTCCATGAGAGATCATAGCTTACCCCCCTCTTCCATTTTAAGTTCTAGGTATCACAATTTTTTGAGAGCCAGCATGGTTATTGAGGCCTGGGAGGGGTTGCTGCTGCTGCTGCTTATCAGTGGGGAGAGGAGCAGAGAAGTGATTCAGAGCATTAAGTAGCAGCCAGGCTCAGTTCAGGAGGGGAAAAAAATAAGGATGCACACATGAAATGCACTCCTTTTTCTTTTCCCCAGGAGCCCAGAGCAGGTATATCTTCATGGCCAGAAGTGTCTCCTGCTCTCTTATCTTCCCATCATCATCATCAGCAGCAGCAACCTCTCACAAGGCTTGACATGTGCCTGTAGTGGGGAGGTTGTGGGGTGGAGCACAAGGGCTATGGAATAACCTCCTGTGCCCAACCAGAAAGAGGTGTATGTGCATATAAGGTGCACTTACCCACGTGCACGTCACTAAAAGGCTGCTGTCGACAAAGTTCTATCCATCAGAATCAGAACTGGAATAGATACCCACACTGGACTGTTACAGCTGCTTGATATCATTTTAATTGCCATTGCTCTATCCTATGGCATCCTGGGATTTGGAGTTTAGTGAATATTTAGGATTTTCTTCTACTATACTAGACCTCTCCAACAGAGAATTCTAAGTCTGTCACCACACTGCAAATCCCATAATTCTGAAAATAGAGCCATGGAAATTAAAATGGCATCAAACTGCTCTGTGTTTGATGCACACATCCAGAAGGAATTTGCCATGGATTTTACTTATTAGCATGATTACTGTGTTTCAATATCATTGCATTCATGCATATGAATGTTAGAGTCATCATATATTTTCAGTTTATTTTTACTTTTATTGGTCACTAAAAACTATGCAATTTAAGGTGAAACACACGGACAGAGGGGATTGCAGCTTCGCAAATATGAAAATGTCTTCAACTTGCTGTCAGCCTATTGTGGCAGAGAGTCAAAGCCAAGAGGAAATTCCTCAGCAATGACATTGATTCAGCAGTAGGAGATTTGATTGAAGGCCTCTTTGATAAGCAGAGTGCCTGAACAGTGTTTTTAAAATGAGCAATCAAAGCTCTTAATGCAAAGGGATTGCATTTCCATTACTCACAAATTATTTTCTTTATTTAACCAACAAGATGGTATCATGTTTGTACCCAAAGGTTAAAATAACATAATTATTGTGATTATTATGATCATTACTCTGTTAAGTACATTTACATAGCACCATCACTGTGTACAGAAAGGTTGGGCAATCTTTTTTTCTTCTTCTTCCTGATAATTGAAGCATTTCCTTGGGGTGTAATCCATCAGGGATGCCGGTCCCTGCCAGTGAGTGAGGCTGAAAGTGGTGGTGGGTGAGACCTCAACTTTTTTTCTTGCTGTCTCTCTCTTTCTGCCACTCCTCCCCCTCTCTTTCTCCCCCTTTTCCTGGGACCCATACTCTCCAGTGGCAATGTAGAATTGGAAGGGACCACAAGGGCCTTCGAGTCCAACCTCATTCTGCTATGTAGGAATATGCAATCAAAACATTCCCAAAAGATGGCCATCCAGCCTCTGTTTAAAAGTCTACAAAGAAGGAGAATCCAGTACACTCCAGGGGAGCACATTCCACTGCTGAACTGCTGTTACCATCAAGAAGTTCTTCCTAATATTTAGGTGGAATCTCTTTTCCTGTAGTTCCATGTCCTAGTCTCTGGAGCAACAGAAAATAAATTTGCCCCATCTTCCATATGGCGTCCCTTCAAATTTTTAGACATAGCTATGTCAACTCTTAACATATACCCCCATGTCAGGGAGGTGGTAAATCCACACCAGGTTCTTAATCTGAACATTATAACAGCTTTTCAAGGGGGTGAACCTATTTGGGAAGGGGGTTAAGTACCTTTGACAGCCCCCTTAAAGTCTGGAGTAAAACTCAGACTGGACTCACTGCCCCACTGACACAGAAGCTGCCAGACACCCATCATTTCTCTTGTCCTCTCTCTCTCTCCTCTCTCTCTCTCTCTCTCTCTCTCAATTTCTCTCCCCCGTGCTCTCATACCTGCCAACATTTCGGAGACAAAAACTGGGACACGTATGGCTAAGGAACATCAGGGTGTGGTTAAGGTGGCAAAAGTTATTAATAAGGAAGAATGGACTAGCTAGGAGAGGCTGCAACAGTTTGCTTTTGCCGGAGTCTACCAAGAAGGGCAAGATTCTGCCCCTCTTCTCCCCCTCCCTCTGATGAGTTAAATGTGTATAAACTGCTTTTGCACATTGAACTCAGTTTGCAGCCATTGGAGAAAACTGAGGACAAAGGAGGAGAAACTAGAACATTTTAAAAGGCAGCTGAAAAAGTAGAATGACAAGAGGAATAATTGGGACTGTCTCTACCAAACTGGAACAGTTGGAGAGTATGGTGATGTTGCCTTTGTTCATCCTTCATATCATTGGCTTCAGAGCACTTTTCTTTTTGATTGTTTGGGGAGCTCTTTCTTTTTCACATTAATGCTGCTAGAAGTGCAGTGTGCCCAAAATGTTGTGTGGAAAGTTCTGCTGAAAACTATAAAAACTATAGATATGCAGGATGTGGACATTAGAGGCAAAAGGTAGAGGACAGGGGGTCAAAAGCAGAGCCTGGGCAAATTCCCTTTCAGAAAATATTGTCTGGTAGCACTACTGGCTGGGAATTCTGGAATTTGTCGTCCAATAAAGAACACTTCCAGGTTCTGAACAGGAGGTTCCATAAGCCAACTGTGACCCTTGTGGGGTGTCCAACCATGCAAACCCCTAGCAAAAGCCTTCAAATTACTCATAGTTGTCTCTGGCTTGAATCCTATTGTTAGTTTTTACTAGAATAAACCCAATTGTATTTCCCTACACATTGATTCACAAGTCAACATTGGATTGAGTGGGCTACTCAAGTAAATGACTAATCAGTAGGATTCTATTCTGTCGTAGCTGACTTATTTGCCACTTCTTGCTAGAAGTGAAAGGCAATATTTGTCCTTCATCTGTAAATAAGAGGAAGGAAAGGGGCTGTGCATGGGGCTGTGGTGACTTTGGCTGTCCAACTCTAATACTGGTCCACCTCATAGAATGCCTAGTTTGGACTTCGGCTCCCATAATCCCTTACTGTACTGGTGTTCTAGAAACTGGAGTTAAAACATCTGGAAGGCCAAAAGTTCCCCATCTTTGGTATAGAAAAATTTTGATATGTCCATTCTCACCTTTTGGCTGAAGTAGATCTCAGCCTCAAATTCACTGCCTGAATAAGAACTAGGCCAGAGGAATTAAGATGATAAATTGGCCAGGCATGCTACTTCATAGGATACAGTCTTCTGTTTGAAGGTCTGTTAGAGCACGGTTATCTGTATGATAATGTCCCTTATTGGAAAGACTGTCCAATTGACATTGAATTTGAATAAAAAGCATTATAATTGAGGAAAAGAGGCTGGGGACTTGAAGCTGCTGTCAACACCAAGCACCAGTGGCCATCTTGACCACACCCTAATGTTTGGCTCAGTCTTCTTCTCTACCTTGAGATATCCTGGTTGAGATCCTACAGTAGATACAAGGTCATGATGCCATGGCTATAGTCCTTCTCCCAATCCAACCCCCCAAACCCACCTTAGGCAGCTTCTCAGAGAGATGGAGTTCAGTAGAGCTGGCAAGTGGGAAGCTGAAGAATGATGCATCCAGGCTCCCTTCAGTGGGTGACAGGACACTGCACTGCAGAGAGTGAGATGTCCATCCTTCAGCACCCCACTCACCAACACCACAGAACTCCATTCCGTGGTGTGACTGCCTGGATTTTAAGGGGAATTTTGGAGGCATTTACAATAACGAGAATGTTACCATGAGCATAACTGTGAAAAGGAAATACTTATGAGGTCATAAGTTACAACGTCTTAATTGATTAATGGAATGCCAGCCACTGTATTTTTATTTATTTATTTAACTTCTGGTAATTATTTGCATGTGTTTGTGTGGGCTGTACATATTATATGCCATACATGTAAATCAACATAAGTGTGTTGGGAGATAGTCTGTGGAAACCAGCCCTCTCTTACCTTGTTTTCTGGTGATTCATTTCTTCTTTTTCTGATGATGCATAAATGGCTACCCTAGAAATTAGTGATGTTTTCCCAACCATGTATCTGTAGGCCAAGAAGAACTTTTCATAGTGCATTTTTTGCCTGTTCAGTTGTTGTCAGAAAGACAAAGACTGGTGGGCTCTGGAAAAAGTAGTGATCAGCCCTAATATCAATTCAACTAATGGAACTTTTTTTTTTCATTTCTCATTTTTACATTTTACATTTTTTCATTACATTTTCATTTTTTCATTCTACATTGCATTTGTCAAGCAAGCTTTCCTTTACAGCTGGGGCGGGCAACTGTAGCAGGCCTGGTGGGTCAGATTTCTGTCTGAGGTCCTTCCAACGGCCACATGGACTGCCAAAAATGGCCCCCATCCAAATCCAAAAGGAGTTGTAAGTCCAGTGTTTTTTATGTTAATTAGTGCAGTGATGTTAAACACAACCACTGTTTAAAATAGGGATGGAAAGAACATTTGAAAAGATTTGGGGGGGGGGTGGAAACACAATCCTAGAGCATTTGGGAAGCCCTGGTCAGAAGAATCCTAGATTGAGGAAAATTTTCACAGTTCAGGACATTCTATGCAAAATTTGCAAGTGGGTTTTTTTAGCACAGAAAACAGGACTTTCTGTGTAGGGTTGTGCTGAAAAATGATATTTCTGTGCAGAACAGTTTTGTGCACACACAGACACACAATCAGATGCAGACTTTGGGCAGAATAAGTTCTGGATTTTGAACAGTCTTCCAAAACTGCATGGTTTTGGAAGACTTTCTTCCAGTAGGAAGAAAATTGCTAAAACTACTTCTTGCTTCTTTTGAGAATGAAATTAGTGAAGAATTATATCCTTTATTTAGCATATGAATTGCCACTCCTTTTTGACCAGAAAAAAATCCCATACCCTCCAACTGCCCTGTATAGCCAGGGATAGTTCTAATTAATCTTCTGCCACCTCACTTTTCCAGTGCTTTTAAAATGTCCCTGTTTCTCTCTCCTCCTCCCACTTTCCCCTTTTGTCCTTAGTTTATTTCCATTGCTGCAAACTGAGTTCAGATGTAAAGGGGTTTGTACTCTATTAACTCAGCAGGTGGGAGAAGAGGGGCAGAATCTTGTCCTTCTCCATAAGCTAAGGCAAAAGCAAACAGCTACAGCCACTCCTAGTTCATATGTTCCTCCTCATTAACAATTTTGGTCATCTTGACCACACTCTGATGTTTCTTGGCCACAGATGTCCTGGTTTTCTTCTGTGAAATGTTGAATGGTATGCAGTCCAGGGCATGCAGAAGGTTCAAGTGATACAAAAACAGCCCTGAGGTTGCAGGACGCCCCAGGGCCTCTCTTTGCCCACCCCGCTATATGGGATCAATTGAAAAGTGATAATGTTGGGAAGGAGCTCCTTAAAAAGAAAACCAAAGCCTTCAACATGTGTTCTTGGCTGGCCGGATTCAAGAGGAAGGCTTTAAACTTCCCGTGGGAGTACCCTTTCACAGCTCCTTCCTAATCCTCTGGAAATCGCCTGTTCTCTACAGCTGTTGATTCTCCCAATAAACAATTTGTTCAATTATTCTTGGCCGAGCTATCACGGCCCTTCTCAAAGGCTTCCACCCCCAATCATTCGGCCTACTTCAATAACGCCAGACCACAACAGAATGGCCTACAGGGACCAAGGTCTGGTGGAAACCTGCTGTACTCTTCCCAAGATTGTGCATTATGTCCCTTCAGCCACCCTTTATCTTTTCCCCCCACTCTTCTAATTTCTATTTGGTTTATATTCCAAAGTGTCAAGAGGTCCATCAGACCAGTGGTTAAGTGGGGTGGGAGGGGGAGAGAGAAAATAAATGCCATTGTAGCACCACCGGAGTGCTTGTGTGATAAGATAATTACAAATGAAAGAGAGATTAGCTGAGGCTGTAGGGACAAATGCTTCCAAAATGGTTTCTAAAGTGCTGGCGGTTTGTTCTAACAGAAAAAGTCAGCTGCAGCGGCTGTCTCCATGGAGATGGCAGACAACAAAGGCCCCGCTGGGATCCCGTTATGAAAATGTAAGATCTGACAAGCAGCTAGTCAGGGAGAAGAGATGACAGACGGGGTCAGATCTGCGTCATATAAATGGACTGGTAATTAACACAATTTTTTTCCACATTTGTCTCTCTCCGCCGTCTTTGCCCACCCAATGGGGTCTTTGCGGAAACATTAAAACCCAACTAATAAATGGCTTACAGCTGCTGAAAGATGAGCCCTGTCTGGCTGCAAACTCTGACGGTCACCTGCTGTCCTGTCCTCGCCACCACCCTCTCTTGATCTTCCAAAGGGTCCAGGCTGAAGTTCCTCGAGACCATGACTAGGAATGCAATCCTACACAGAAATCCACAAATTGTCCAGATTCCAGAAGGCATACCCTATCCCAGATCCCAAACAGTGCAGCCATTGTCTTGGCAACAATGCAATACAAAAACATCTGTAGCCTCATCCACAACTCTCCTGCATATTTAAGGCTCATTTCACCTGTGCTGTTTACATGGCACACATCTGGAAAGAGATGGAAAACCAGGCAAATAGCTCCTGAAAAGCTTATTTCCAGATTTCAGAAGCTACTACAGTTGCTTTACTGGTGCTGTATCTTGCTTCAGTATCAACCAATAGTGAATTAAGTGATAGATTACTTCCATTTCATATCGATCCTGATTGCCATGATTATTCCAGATACTTTTGATTTCATGCAAGGGGACATAGGGAGAAAATACATATTGAAAAGTAAAAACCCCTAATGAATAGGGTACAAGTCAGAGGAAGAACACATTCTCTTGCATATAGGAACTCTAAGTTTCAGGTATGGCTGCAAAATCTACCCAAAACTCTGAAGAAATATTATTAGTCAACGTAAGCAAGACTGAGCTAAATGGGCCAATGGTATAAGGTAGCTTCCTAGGAGTCCTGGTGGTTAGGCTAGGGCCATGGCTGAGTGGTAGAGCATGCAGAAGGCCCTAGATTCAGGCCTATCCGCAACTTACTTGCATCTAGCGCAGTCATGCAGGGATCACATGAGCAGCCTCTTCCTTCTGCAGCAGAGCTGGGTATTTTCCCAGGCTGCGCTGGGGGAGGAAGCACAAGGGCCACAGCTCCAGACGCTCTGTATGTATGGTAAGTGTGTGTGGGGCCTTGGAGCAATGCACGATCGTGCACCATTTTTGGCTAAAAGCCAAAAATGATATAGTGTGCAATCGATGCCTGCCAGCCCTGGCAGCATCACGTGATTGCAAGGACATCGTCTGAAACACTCCTCGCAGTCGTGTGACGCTCTGGAGGCCCTTTCGCATGAGAAATGCCATGCAAAAAAGGCCTCAGTCTCTGGTCTTTCCAGGTAGACCACTGTCTGAAACCCTGGAAAACCACTAGCACTCAGTGAAGCTTAATGGCCAATGACAGGAATAGATTAAGACACACTAAGGCCATACACTCTAACTGTCCCAATCTAGTAGGAACAGTCACAATTAATCCTTTGTCATTCTACTTTTTTTCGGCTGCTTTTAAAATGTCCCAGTTTCTCTCTCCTCCTCCAACTTCTCCCCATTGTCCTCAACTTACTTCCATTGGTACAAACTGAGGCCATTTCCCCAGTACATGGTTATAGTGCTATTATTCTACTTTCAATCCTGTGGAATCCTAGGGTTTGCAGTTTAGGGAGAGACATTTAGAATTCTCATCCAGAGAGCTCTTTGGCCTCAGTAAACTACAAATCCCAGAATTCCACAGGATGCTGAAAGTGCAACAGTAGGACTATAACTGTAGTGTGGAAATAGCCTGAGTTCAAAGTGCAAAAATAGTTTGCACTCACTTTCAACATCTTGTGGAATTCTGGGGTTTGTAGTTTACCTAGGCCAAAGAGCTCTCTGGATGAGAATTCTAAATCCTAGCTTGAGTGTTCCTCATTAATAACTTTTGCCATCCTAACAACAGTCTGATGTTGCTTAGCCACATTCTCCTGGTTTTCATCTGTGTTTACTCATTGTTTGGTGCTATATTTGTCACTTTGGTAGGTTTGCTCATTGTTCCATAACTGTTACTTTGGTCTTCAGGAGATCATTTTTGGACATTTTAAATTATTTACAAGAAAGAAAAGCAAAAAATGAAGTTGATGGTAGCATGTTACTAACATGTAGCACTCAACTGATACAGTCCATAGCTCTTCAGCCAGTATGCAAACCAACTTTAAAATAAAACATTGAAATATCCATTTAAGAGCAACGCGCTAGTTTTTAAACAATGCATTCTGACTCGGAGCATTTGGAACAATGACCCTTTCAAACTGATTTTCATTGGATGGGAAAGAGCTGTACCCTAATGCCCTCACTGTGATACTGAATCAAAAAAAAAAAAATCTCACTGCAGTGGAATTCAAACTGGATGAACGTGATTCATTGCCACATTTTGGACTTTCGGACCCTTCCTCCATCCATCATTTCAAAGCACAGATGGATGTTAACACATTCCATATTCTTCTGATGAAAACCTGGCAGAAAGAAGGCCAGCGATCTCATTTCATTCTCCCAGTGCTGACTTTGATGCGCAAATGGCCCATTTATAGCACCTCCTTCAATTCCAAACTTCCATTTTTCCAACAGGTTCTGTATCTCTGGATGCATTTGCAACATCAAAACCTACCCGGCCAAAGCTCATGGCATTTGCCGATGGGGGAATAGGCCGAGATCAGACAGGCCATGTTGACGCCACAGGGCTGCGTGCTGAAGATTGCTATAGCACCATTTCAGAAGGAGAACTCCACCTGGCGAGTTGAATTACTGAGTGAGACTTCAACTCTCTCTGACCTCTTAGAAGTGCACACGTAATAAAACCAACCCGCTCCCTATGTATGTATAATCTCCTTTGTCTGTCATGAGCATGTACATTGCCATCTTCCCCACCAGATTCATGCACATGCTGCTGCTCTCAAAGACCACCTCATCGTTAAATACACCACTTGGGATTTAGATGGCTCTCCGTTTATGCGTTCTGGGTCCAGCGTTACTTAAAATGGGAAGAAAGCTTTACAAAGGGATGGTTGGAGAAATGGTAGTGGAGTGAGCATGAATAGATTTCTTTCTGGAAGCAAGAGCTTTTTGAAAAAGGAGAGAAAGCATTAAAATAGGGGGCTCTTGTCCACCACAACACTGCCTTAGGGACATACAGGCCCAACTCCCATTAAAATTAATAGGTTGGATCTTCCTCTTAATATTATAAAAGGCTTTCCTTCTTTCAGCTGGTCCTAGCAGAGAATGTTAAACCCAATAAACAGAAAGTCTTCCCGCTAGCGTAGGAGAGGTAAAGGTCAGTTTGTATTAAAATTAAAAGAAGCTTGTAACTGGGGAGATGGTCAGCTTTAGAATGGTGTGTACGTGTGTATGCAGGGGGAGCAATTTACAATCCCTGTTTTACAAATGACACTAGCAAAGAAACAAAGAAACACTATTTTGTGATCATCAGAGTGCTGACATAAATGTTGTGTGGTTTCGGAGTTGAGAGCTATCTATTCCCATGCTGTCATAAATAGCAATAAGCAAAGCCTCCCTTAGTTGGCTTACAGCAGTGATTTTCAACTTTTGGTCTTCCAGATGTTTTACACTTCAGCCTCTAGAATCCCTCATTGCTGGCTAAGGCCTCTAGAAGCTGAGGTCCAAAAGATTTGGAGAACTAACATTTAATGATTTAACTCTTTAACTGCTAATGCATTAATTCTTTGCCATAACTAGTATTACTTGCTAATGAAAGTTAAAGGTTTTTTAAAAAAAGATATTAAAAAGACATGCATAGGCCATTTCTGCATTACACTGTTAGAGTGCTATTATTCCACTTTCAACATCCTGTGGAATCCTGGGGTTTCCATTTCAGGGAGGGCCCTCTTTGGCCTCAGTAAACTACAAACCCCAGAATTCCACAGGATGTTGAAAGTGGAATAACAGCATTATAACGGTGTAGTGCTGAAATGGCCATACTCTCCAACATACCACCAAGGAACACCGGAACACATGTGGCCAAGCAACATCAGAATGAGGTCAGGATGTCAAAAGCTATTAATGAAGAGAACACACAAGCTAGGAGAGGCTGCAGCAGTTTGCTTTTGTTTGAGCTGATTGGAAGGGCATGATTTCATCCCTCTTCTCTTCTCCCCCTGTCTTGCCAAAGACAATGGGTTCATTCTGTAGGAGCTGGAGGCAACAACAGACACTGGTTGTAGTTGAAGAAGCTTTAAAATTTATTGAACAGCAAGCAATTTAACCAACATAAGCATACAAGTAATGTTGACATACAGATGAAACTCATTTAAGTCTATGATGTCCAATAACATAAGAAGAAATTTCTCACCAAGCCAGACTTCTTCATTCAGCTGCCCAGGAGTCCAAGATGAAGCAGCAAAGGGGACAGCCCTGTGCAGCCACCAGCAGAGCAGTACTCCAGCTGTAAGCTTATGCCCAAGCTCCTACTGGGGTCACATTCTAGCTGGTTCTTATACCTCTTGATCTGGGAGGACTTGATCAGCTTTCATAGAAACTTTGTGATTGTTTACACACCTGCAATCAGCTGCAGGATCACTACAACTGCCAAGATCATTAATTAAGTGGCTATTTTGGGATTCCTCCCAACATCTGTTATCTGATACCAATTACTTAGTTATCCTGAACCAAAGGAAAGTGCCTATTAGCTGGTACCACCTACAATCTTATCTTGTATATATTTTAAACCAGAAGGCATACAAGGTATATGATTTTGCAGAATCAAAGCAAAACACAGTGTGCTTAAGAAACTAGAAAGCCTTCCTTAGCAGCAGCATGGAGGAACAAACTGAGGACAGGCCATACCTTACACTTCCTCAAAATTACAGTGGTCTTCCAGTTATTTCCCATACAACTCCTGCTGAGTTAATTTGAGTGCTGATCATTTTTTGAACTCAGTTTGCAGTCATCGAAGCAAGCTGAAGACAAAGTGAGAGAAGGAAAGAGGAGCTTGGATATCTTAAAACCAGATTAAAAAGTGAGATGACAGAGGACTACTCAGGACTGTCCCTGCCAAATCAGGATAGTATGAACAGGACTGTGCAATGATAGTAAAGTGGTACAATCTGCCAGATTTATTCCTCTCTTTTCCTGGATTCCAATCATCATATCCACCTGTAGTTGATGTTAGCAGGCAGAGGAATGCAGTGATCTTTTGGGAAACAGACTTGTGCATACCACATAGTTTTTCCTGTGCTTCCTAAGTTAGCTTATAGTCCTCAGGTGTGGTGGAAGACTTTGTTATCTTGCCACCATTGAAGTAAGAGTCAGCCTTAAGTTTGGTTGGCTTTGGTATGTGGAAGAGAGATTGGGATATATTTGTCCTTTGCCTCAAGCAGCAAAATAACTTGGGATGACAGTAACAACCAGCATGGCCTTTTGATATGGTAAATCACAGGCCAATCAAGACACAGAGCATGACTATGCCATGCTGCTCTGGGTAACAGCAAGATTATCAAGAGTTCTAGCTTCCTTAAATGTGTATTGTTCTTTAATGAACTGCTTGGTTGTTTATTTGAAAATGCTTATATCTCACTTTTTACCTGATGTGTGTGGAGATCACTGTGTTCTCTGATATGAAGGCCTAAATGTTAACTCTTTGTGCAGTATTTAAAAATGACACACAACACTGTGTGAACCACACAAGGACTCCTCTAGTTCTGCTGCCCAATGAATGAAGCAAGTATGTCCATTAACATTTCCCCCCTATACATCACATCCCTACATAAGGGCTGATTCCCACCAAATGGCCCATGAATGCATGATGAATCACTGGCCGTGTGGTGAAGCAAAACAAACAGCTGCTCTGTCTCTCTCTCAGGTTGTGTTTCAATGAAAGATGCAGTGAACAATGTTTCCTAACCTTTGTGCAATGCCCTATTTTGCAGTGGTGTGACCCACAATAATAGCCAAAATCATTACAGCTAATTTCAAACACCATTCCACAGAGATGTTTGTACTCCATGTTCCTTAACAACTAGACACTGTGGACCTAAATATGAGATTTCCTCCCAACTGAAGAAGACCAATGGGCTCAGATGTTCCAGCCAATGACATTGGGATTAATTCTTATTGATTACACACTTGAAAGATTTCTTCAGAAGAAAAAGGAAGAAATGCATGGAAAGTTCTTCTTCTCTTTCTGCTCCCAGAGCAATCCATCATCCAGGCTTCTTTCCAGGGACCTTCCCATGAGGCCTTTGTTCAGAGTTTTTACTGAAACAAGGTCTCTTTTCTCTTAGTGCCACCTGCAAACCCAGGTCCTGACCCAATCAAGCTGGGAATCTTTCAAAGCAAGGGCTTCCACGTTCCTATGACATGCAGTCAGTTGTCGAAAATCTGGCCAGCTGTTGGCATCAGCAGAAACAAAAATCACTGCATATTCCAGAAACACATTCCTTGCATGGACAAGCAAACACACACACACACACACACACACCACACTGATATTTGGGTTCAAAAGTTAAGATTGAGGAGGTCTACAGCTGATGGAGAAATTCTATTATTTCAGCCATGTCTATACAACAGTGCTATTGTTCCACTTTCAACATCCTGTGGAATTCTGGGATTTGTAGTTTACTGAGGCCAAAGAGCTCTCTGGATGAGAATTCTAAAGGTCCCTCCCTAAACTGCAAACCTCAGGATTCCATAGGATGTTGAAAGTGCTATATAATAGCACTATAACAGTATAGGATAGAAAGACTTTTAGTATCAACATCTGCACCACAGATTCTATAGTCATTCCCTTGACAGGAAATGAATCAGCAATTGCAAATGGAAAGACAAGGTGGGAGCCAGAAGGATTGGGAAGTGAATGCTGGTCATCTTTGATTTCAAAGCAATCCCCAGAAGCTTTTTTGCAGCCCATCTCCTGAACCTACTTCATTTCAGTCCCTGAACAAAACATTTGCAGGGAGAAAAAAAATATCTCTAGAGCATTAACACTAATTCTATAAATTTCCATAGAGGTTTCTGCTATGCCTCCTGGATCCTTGTCCCACTAAACTGTTATAACACTATAGTCCACTATAACTATGATTCTATGATATGATAACTGCCATGGCAACATTGGATGGATTCCTGGAGTTTGCAGTTTAGGGAGGGGCATTTAGAACGCTCAGCCAAAGTGCTCCAGTACCTCACTAAACTATAAACCCCACAAATCCACACAATTTTGCCATATAAATGCCACAATATCATAGGATCTTGCCATTGCAGCTAAAATGGAATATAGCACTGTAACAGTGGTCCCTATCACACTACACTGTTATAGTGCTATTATTCCACTTTATCTGCTCTGGCTGCACCTTGGAATTCTGGGGTTTGTGGTGCTATAACAGTGTAGTGTGATAAGGCCCAGTGTAGTGGAATAAGGTTCTAGGTGTGTTTTTGCTTTGCAGTCCTGATGTGATTTCTTTCTGTTTATCCCAGCACTGTATTCTTTACAGATTTCTCTACACTGTAGCATGTTGCTTGTTTTCTTGAAGTGACACACACACACACACACACACACACACACACACACTTACTTCCTGTGTGAACTTTGGAGGAGATCATAGAGAGAAAGGGCTATATGACAGTCGTCCTGTTTGTGATTTTTGCCTAAGTTCTCCCACAGATGTGGCTGGACATTTTTGTCTAATGCAGACATTCGTATTCAGACAAAGATTGTGGAAGTAGAGCTTCCTATGTGATTCAACTGCTCATGGTGTACATTATGCATGGCATGCGCAGATGCAAATTATGCCTTGCAATTTCAGATGTCACATTTGTTTGTGTGTTTCAATTGCACAGTGTGGCAATTCACTAAGGTACAATCAGTACTCGCGTGTAAAGTTATGCTCTCATCATCTCGATGTAGGTTCTTGGCCAAGGGGTAAGTGGAATGTGATTCTACTTGGGAAACAAATGCAACAATAGCACTGTAGCATCAATATTTTATCACTTCAGCACCATACTTCTAGGGAGAAAAAGTGTTTTTAAAAATAAAAAAAAATGTAAGGAGGCACTTGGAGAAAGGAGTTTGAATGAAGATTGCAAGACACCTGGAAATGCACCTAGGAAATTGCTCAAGGGTGTTGGAAACACACATAGAATAATAAAAACACACAATCTTAGAGCTGCAAGGGACCACAACCATCATCTAGTCCAAGGCCCTGCCATACAGAAATACACATCTCAACCCACATCACAAGTGTGACTCCAACAAATGGACCAAAATGTGCCACCTTTCTACTGGAGTTGTTTAAAAAGTCAGAAAAAAGTGCAGACAGGAAAATTGTGAGAAGCATCAAGAAGTAATATTAAATATTGCAGCATAAATGGGCACAAACTGCCAGTCCAGATGAGCTCTCAGTCTTTGGAAAGAGAATAAGCCAGACTTATACACAATATCGGCTATAATTTTTTTTAATAGGTATTGTGCTGTGTATAGCACATCTGCCCATATTCCACCTCAACTAATTAGTTACATGTAACCTTGTCTTAGTTACATGTAGTCTTAGAACAGTGACAGATCCATAACTTGAGGTTACAAATTCGTAAGAGCAATACTGAATGCTAACCATTACTTTTTGAACTACAGTATTCAAAATTCCCTAGCCAATGTGGCCACTGAGGGAATCTGGAAGTTGTCATCCAAAAGTGTATTTTCCCCTCAAGCTCTGATCCTTCTGTTTTGTCATCCCCATCATAAACTTTCTTTCCAAGAGAAGGAGAATGGTGCAAAATGGCTGGTTTCCTATTAAATTACTTAACAGCCAAACAAAAGGTGATTGTGCACAAACACATTAAGTTCCCCATTAATCTACACTCTTTCCCCTACTGCACTTCACCCACCCACCAACTCTGTTTCACCCCTCTCTCTTCCATCATCCACCATCAGGTTCCAAACAGCTGTTTCTGAACTTTTCCAAGCCGCAAATATTCTGCTTGAAGCAATACGTCAAAACACCATTAGCAAGGCCCGTCTCCTCATTCCCTGGCCAGCTCCACTGCTCCGTTCCCTCCTCCCTGCCCTTGTAGCCAGGACAGACTGGCGCTGAGACACCCGACGAAGATCTTTGAAGAGTCCATTTGTGTTGGGCTTGGACAGCTGGGCTTTGCCAGAATTCATCCCTCCTTCTCAGTCTCCCTCCCTCCCTCCTGGACCTCAGAGCTAAATGGAGGTTTTAAAATAGAACCCAGCCAAACAATGAGTGACAACTGCACCGTTATTTTGCAGCACTGTTCGCAGACTTGCTGGGTTGTGCCAAACAGTCATACAATGCAAGCCAGTGAGTGAACTGAGAAATGGGAAAGGGGTGATAGAAAAGAAGTGCAACAAATGCAGGAAAGGAACACACTTGGGGCTAACTTATATATTTTTAAACCTGGCATTCTTCAGATAAACAAAATCTATCTGTCTGTCTGTCCATCTGTTTGGTCCTTTTTGCACAGCATTTGCCATGTGAAAGGGCGCCTGGAGCATCACGCGATTGTGAGGAGTGATCTGCACAATGCACTCAAAATCGCATGATGCTCCAGGGTAGGGCAAGTGCTGCTCTTGCACTTTTTCATTTTTGGCTTTCAGCTGAAAATGGTATGCGATTGTGCATTGCTCCAGGGCCCCACACAGCCTCTGGAGCTGTGGTGGTCACACTTCCTGTCCCAGCGCAGCCTGGGAAACTCCCAGGCTGCACTGTGGAAGGAAGAGGAGGGTCTCTTGCACTGCCTGCTTGGGAGCAGGCAGCTCATGCATAGCTGAACCAACCGGGATGCGAGAGCCTCTCGCTGGAGGCTGCTCGTGCGATCTCTGCACCCCAGCTCTGCAAAAGGTAAGCTGCAGAAATGGCCTGTCTGTCTGTCTGTCTGTCTGTCCGTCTGTCCGTCCATCCATCCATCCATCCATCCATCCATCCATCCACTTACCTATCAACTGAAAAGATATTACAGTCCATTGACATGATTAAAATACAAGTAAATTCATCAAAAAAAATCCCCAAGATACTGGTTCCATTAGCTCAAATAGCTCCCCCACTGTTGAAGAAGCTGTTGCAGTCACTGGAAAGCATTTTCCCTCATCCCCTTGGCACCTCTTCTTCACTTACAAAGTTATTCACATATGTTGGAGGACATCTTCAAAAATGATCAACCTATTCTGATAAGATCTGCAGGTAGGCAAGAAAATGGACCAAAGCTTCTACCTGCATTACCTGAGGAAGAACAGTATCCAGGGTTGGTTCACCTAAAGGAAAGATCAAAAGAGACATAGGTAACTTATCCTATATACTGAGGGACAACTTGTCCCTGCCTATGCTATTGGACTACAACTTCCATCATCCCTTACCATTGGCTGTGCTGGTCAGAACCAACGGGAATTGAAATCCAGTGGCATCTGTTGGGCCACAAATTGCCCATCCTTCCTATATACACTTTTCTAGGAGTGAGTCCCGTCGAACTGAATAGGACTTACTTTTGAGTAGGCATAGTTTTGATTGCTCTGTTAAAATCTTTGTGTAATATTTGGGTTCATCAGCAAATATACAGGGAACCAGCATGGTGTAGTGGTTTGAGCATTGGACTGTAGCTCTGGAGACCAGGATTCAATTCCCTGCTTGTTCCTGAAAACCCACTGGGTGTCACATTCTCAGCCCCAGAAAATCCCATGACAGGTTCACCTTAGGGTTACCATAAGTTGGAAACAACTTGAAGGTACACAACAACAAAAAGTTCACAAATATACAGGTTGAGCATTAACAGAGGCAGGAAACTTAAATACTCCAGTGGCCCATCATTCTGCCCTATGTCATTTATGCAGAAACATGCAATAACTGAAAAAGGCATTTTCAAGAGCCCAGAATAAGCCCCATTCCTCTTTCTAAGTCCCACTGAAAAGAAGTTTTTCTCACCTTCTTTTGGAGTTCCTAAAGGGATTTGATAAGTTAAAGCACCATCTAGTGTTAATCTCAGCACCTGCAAAAAACACATTTCTTAAAGGACAAAAGGAAGATGAACAGCCACTGTGAAGAAATATGTATGATTCTACTTCAGCTAAACATCAAAACAACCTGATACGATTATCAAGTATCACTATGTAGAAAGCACTCAAACATTGCCGTGTCACGAGAAAAGCAGATAACTCAAAAAGTTTGGGTGATTGAACTGTTCTTTATTAGGATGTTTCGAATATATTAAAGGCACAGTCCTGGGCTAAAAAGGAGCCCAGTGAAGGGCTAGAATATTTGCTGAGTGTCCTGTTAGGCTAGCAGAATGGACTATAACCACCCTGCGAAAGCTATTGATACAGCAGGGCAGATGCAATGATGGTGGAACGTGCCATTGGTGAACCTTTCTGCTACAGCTCAACCTGGGTGGAGCAGAGCTTGGAAAAGGAGTCTTCTTCTTCTTCTTTTGGATCAGAACTCTTAAGAATCCTCCAGTAAGAACAGCTGATTAAAACAGAGGCACAGCAGTATAAAGAAAAGAGCCAATGACCTCTTCTCCTTGTCCTGGCAAATGCTATTTCTCCAAAGTTGGCTTGCTTTCCTTCCATTGGGGTCCTATTTCCGGTGGGGGTTTGTACAGAGGGAACAGGATGAGGGAACTACAAAACTTGGCGGAAATGGATGGTATTTTAATGCAGCCCTGAGAATCAACTGGCCAATGTGGCCAGGGCAAGAGATGTAAATTTCCAAATATTTCATTCTCGTGTCTTTGGACGAATAATTAAAGTAGTTTTAAAACAGTGGGGAATTATGGTAGCATGGGTTTCCATGGATTTCAGTCCCTTTCTTCAGGTGCACTGACGGAGTAATATTCTGGTTTAGAGATGGAAGGAATGTTCACAAGTATTAGAAAATTTCTCAAAATATGTATTTTTTTAAGGGTCAGGCAACACTGCAGAGAAGAATCCTGGGCTGATGAGAATCTTTGCAGTTTGGGGCATATATTTCCACCAAATTCACGAGATTGTTTTGTGCAGGAAAACAGCATTTTCTACACAGAAAAAAAAAGCCTGTATCCTGCACAGAAAATGCTACAGTTGGAGTTTTTTTTCTCAACAAAATTGCATGTGTTTGATTTGCATAGAAAACAGCATTTTCTGCACACAAAACAGCTTTTTCCAATAAAAATCCCAATAAAATATTTTGATTGTTTTAAAATAACACATGCAACATAAAAACCTACCTAGCCTGCATAAGCTAAAAGAAGTAAAACAAAACAAACAAAAACAGAAAAAAGGAAAAAGACTAACAATAAAAAAAAAATAACAATAAAACAATAAAAAACAGTAACAAAATTATTTATAACAAAAATTTCGCTAGATTTAATGTAATTCCAGCACCCTGAAAGTAGAATAATAGCACTATAACAGTGTAGTGCAGAAAGGCCCATAATCTGACCATTTCTGCCCTGCACTGTTAAACAGTGCTATTATTTCACTTTCAGCATCCTATGGCAGGGCTTTCCAAATGGTGTGCTGCAACACGTTAGTGTGTTGTCTGAAGTGTGTACGCGTGTTGCCTACAATCTTGGAAATGTATATTATTATCTATAAATCACATATTTTAAAAAATATATGAAAGGTTTTCATGAGGTATGTGGTGTCCCCATACATTTTTGTTATTACCATTTATGTATGTGTCCGTATCTTTTATAATGAGGTTAGTTTAACCTCTGGTTTGCTAGTAAAACTGAATTACTGTGTTATGAAATGATGCATGTCTAAAAATTGTGTCACCAACATGAAAAGTTTGGAAAGCTCTGTCCTATGGAATCCTGGGGCTTGTAGTTTAGGGAGGGGCATTTAGAATTCTTGGCCAGAGAACTCTTTGACCTTAGTAAACTACAAACCCCAGAATTCCACAGGATGTGGAAAGTTAAATCATAGCACTGTAACAGTGTAGGGCAGAAAGGCCCCAAAATCAGAAATAAGATTATAATTTGGAATTTTCAACTGATTATAGAGCTGTCATTCTTCCATCTGAACAGGAGGTGGTGCTCAAACCTCACAGCTTGAGATGATGCAAACTATGATCCTCCAGGGAAGATTCCAGGGCATTCCACTCATAGATAGGCTGTGTATATCTGGTGCCCAAGTAATAGAGGCTTTGACACACTGTCTACTCAAGTCTCATTTATATTAAAGCTTTTTTTTTTTACATGATAAACTGGTTTGTGATAAAGAAACTCATTTTCTTCTTGAGTGATTCTAATCATTGTATGTCCCAGAGGGCTGCCCTCTTTGCACCCAAGGCTGCCAACTTAAAGAAAAAGGAGGTGGTAAGAAGGGAAAGTGTTTAGTTTACTGGTTGGCATATTTTCATTTTGGCGTAATGTAACCTTAACATAAATGTGACATGCCAATATTTTTATTGTAACTGTACTTTAATGTGGTGCAGAAATGGCATGAATTTCTGGTTTCTCGGTGGAGTTCTTCTGCCTCTCCTTCAAGAGCTATAACAGGGGCTGGGCAAGGAGTCACGCTTCAGCCAGCTCTGGCCTTCCCTAAAACACCATCTTCATTGTATAAGTGGTGAAGCCTTTCAGTTGTTATTTAGAATGATTAACTGATCTCTGGTGGTATGTTTCTGTTTGGTAATGTTACTGAGAATCATTCAGCTGAGTCAAAATCTATAAAAAATACTATAATCTTTATTAAAACAACAAACAAAATAAAGTATTAGTTTTGCATGTATGTCCAAGCTCAAACAGATCTGTTTGAACAGTTTCTTTTATCTTTACAACAGCATAAAGGCACAGTGTTACCTCACTGGTAAACCCTGTCCCAGGGACTACAATTTTGATATTAAGATATGATTCAACGTGCCTGAGAGGTCACCCGGATAAGCACGTAGGCAGCAATAGTCAAACAATTGAAAACCAGGTCAAGCCAGTACAATACCCCGTCACGTAGCCCCAGGAGACCTCAATCTGTGCAAACCCACAGTAAACAAAACGTCCTCAACCACTGAGGAGCCAACTTGAGGGGATTAGCATCTTTTCTCCAAGCTGAGCACCGATAGCAATAAAATCCTATCAGGCAAGGGCCATCTACATGAAGTCACACCACAACCCAATGCAGCGGAAAATCCTGAGACTTTGCCAACACCTTGTAATCTCATCATGCAAAGGAAGTTGCCATTGTAGAGCTTCTCTTCTGTTGCAACACCCATTGTTCTCTCCAGGAAAGGATTAGCCCTCCAGGTACTTTTTCCCCTACAAATAGTCCCAGTTTTTGAGCGTTTCTTTGGACCACTCTCGGTCATCCCGGCAGGCTATTTCTCCGTCCATTGAGTAATCCCCTCAGCCCTCTCTGTGCTGAGCTCCACTTCTTCGCTGTCTTTCCCGGACCAAGGACTTCAGGAAAAGGTACAGTATTACCCCAGCTACAATCCCTTCAATATTTTCCCTGGCCAGTTTCCTCTCTTTTGCTTCTTAATAGGTTTTGAGTGAGTGTGTGAGTGATTGCATTGGTGCGTAAGCCTTTCATTCAATAAAATCATTCATTAGACATCTTTGTTTGGTTTTTGGTTAGGTCTGACCCTGTAAAAACCGGGTAAAAAGGTCCCGCTAGGTTACCCTGCCTCTCACATTGCTATTGCTTGTGCTTTGTTGAGTTCCCATTCCCTACCATGTGGAGCACATTAAGGCATCCCCCATGGGACCCCAGAAATCAGGGTAACACATCTCTCTCTCTCATTCTCTCTCTCTCTCTCTCTCTCTCCACACACACACACACACAGGCCTCTGGCCACCATTTTTGCCAAAAGCTCTGTCCCTAAATCTAGGTTTGATCAGATTCAGAAGTGGGTTGATTTCTCTTCTGCCCCTCTCTATAGGCTTTCTTTGAGATAACACTCTTCTCATGCAACTCCCCTTTGGCTGACTGAGAAACTCTCTGGCTGAAGAACTGACTCACAATCGTTTCTCCTGAAGACTCCCCCTTAATTCAGTGCCTACTATTTATGCTTTTTTCCTGAGGTCTCCAACACCTCCTTCACACTGAAGGGACTGGATCCCTCTCTGGAGTGGCCATTCTGCTTGCCTAGCAACCTGTTGCTGGGCAGCTTCCTACCACTCAGGATAATAAACCCCCTATACTCCGTCACACTGTCCAAATCTCCTTTTCCTGGCAGCAGCCACTCTAAGAGATGGAGGTGCATTCTGTTTGGCAATCATGGTGCAGAAGGAGGATTTTCCACTGCAACCACTGCAACGTGAGGCTGAGACAAGGAACTGTGAGAGCAGTCTTGCTTCTGATGGTTGCTGATGGAAGTGGGTTGGAAATGTTACCTTCCTGTGCCCCAATCGTAGATGAACGGACATTTATGTCTCGGTGCACCTGGTGCCTGTAGAACTGGTTAGGCCAGAAGATGTTACCTAGTTACTCATTCCTAACTATGAAGGTGATATAGAATATGGGCCCCTGAGCAGGATCATAGAGGGAGATGCAGTCTTTCAAACTGTTTTCAAAGAATTTACCAAACTTCTCAAATTTCCTCATATTTAGAAGGAAAACAAATTTTTGAGGCTTAAACAATTCAGAGGTGAGAGAATGCAAAATTGACAGATTTTCCTATCTTTATTTGTGGATTTTGCCCCAGCAGCTGGATTTATTTGTGGATTTTGCCCCAGCAGCTGACTTAATGTGTTAGGGTGTGTCACTTTATCAATTTGTACTTTGACACTCTGTTGCTAGATGACACATGCCCACGCAATGCCTCTGCCAACCAAAGTCTAGTGTTTTTGGAACTGATCCCAAACTGAAGTCAAGGAGATGGCAGTGAGATATGAAGTAGAGACTCCATATATAGTTATAAAATATGGTTAAGTTTATAGAATGTTTGGAGGAGATTCTCCTGAAAGTGTGCCAAATCAATGAAGTAGCCTCTGGAGAGGGTCAGTCTAGCTTGCCTCGATATGCTCATAATTATAGCAGTGAATATGAGGAATCATCTGAAAGTGTGTGACAAGTCAAGGGATTTCCACATGCTGCGTTAGTAAAGATAGCTGGGAGTTCTTGTTTATGGATGCAGAGTACGGTCACTATGTACTGAAATGTTCTATAACATTGCACGGAATGTAAATATCTGAAGAATAAAGGGGTGTCAGAGAATATTGCACACATTGCAAAACCTCAGAGGGATGGGCAAGAAGAAATGTCTTTGTACTATGTTCCTATAAAACTGTCTTGCAAACTGGTTTCGGGGCTCTTGGCTTTGGAAGCGATTCCAGCTAAGCAAGCCCGGCCGTAATAAACTCTCTTTTCTTTACTCCCTGGTCTCTCTGTCCCTGGATTTCTGCTACAATGGACGGGAGTCACCTTTGAGGTTTTCTTTTGAAAGAAAGCAAAACCCAACAACAAAACAAACACCATCACTCTGCACGTACATCCATGGTGTCCTTTTATCATATGAATCAGGATGACTCCTCTAGTTAACGCTCATAAAGTTGAGTGGGATGATTCACCTTGAGTTTCACGTCGAATTTGACTTACAAAGGTGTCCCTCGCTTTTTGACAATCCACTTTTTGATGATCCGTTCTTTCAGTCCGTTTCAATTGCAACCAGCGTCTATATATTTGAAACGTGGTCCACTCTTTTGATCACAATGGGTTCTGGTTGCAATTGAAATGGGGTGAAAGAGTGGATCGTTGAAAAGCAACCCCAGTTACAGTATACCGTTTTTGTATTTGTTTTGTTCTTTTGTCATTTGATGTAATATATTCAGCAGAAATATCTCTGGTGTCAATGGTATTTTTATATTCAGTATTTCTGTAATTACATGATACATGATGTCAGCAGCAAGAATTTTATATGCTAAATACTGGAAAACGACTAAAGTTCCAGAAATAGAGGAGTGGCTTATTAAAGTTCAAGAATATGTAACTTTAGATAGCCTATCGAGAGCGATGAGAGGAGAAAAAAGAGGAAACAAAAAGACTGAAATGGTAGAAATTAAGAGATATATTGAGGAAAACTGGGAAAAGATCTGTAATGAGTAATGAAAGAACTAGGGTAAGGTATAGGGTAGTAAAGACAGGAGAGCGAAAGGTACATTTAAAATATGATTAATGGGGAAGATAAATGTTTTGACGAGAATGATTCTAATGTAATGTAAAAAACTGAGTCAAAAAAAAAGTAGGACGTGAAAGAGATAATGAGAAACGGGGAATATTTCTTTCTACTGTTTGTGTGAAGAATTTAAGGTTATTGATAATGTAAATATTGTAATTTGTTAAGATGTTTGTAATTTGTTGTTAATCTTAATAAAAATATATATATAAAAAAGAAAAAAAAGAAAAAAAGAAAAGCAACCCCAGTTACACTGCCACAGTATAAAGAACCTACCGGTATCTGTTTTTTAGCTGACCCTACCCCAGAAGAAGGTTTGAGGTGTCATTGGATTTAAAAGGCTAGCCAGACATTACCAGATGTTAAGTTTAGAAAACTACATTGTTATTATATTTGGATTTTGTTCTCCTGTCCTTATTTTTTGGATATGGACCTTTTGTCTGGTTGTGAATTTTGAAGCATGTACTATTTAGACTGAGACAAATACCTTTTCCATTTTTTTTCTTTTTTAGGGAATTTTATTTTATCACGCTTGGATTGGATTATTTTTATCTTTAAATGAATAAGAAGACTGGAATTATTTTAGCTTCTTTTTTTTTTAAGTATTGTGACTATCATACACTTTTCCCTCTGGTAGACTTACTGTTCCTTGGGAATTTTGGATATTATGCTGCCTTATCATATAATAATAATAATAATAATAATAATAATAATAATAATAATAATAATAATAATAATAATATTTATTTTTATCCCACCTCTCCCAGGGGATAGAGGCGGCATTACAAAAATATATAAATACATTAAAATATTAAAATGTACCCCATCCTCCCCACCCACCCACCCTTCTATCCCCCTAAAACACATTAATTATTAAAAACAAATTAAAAACAAAATTAGAACAAAGAGACAAATGATGAGAGGCGGTGGAACACTAGTCTTAGTAATAATAAAATTTATTTGTTTTAGGGGAGACTATGGCCCTTTTCGCACGGGCCTTTGCGCGCGCGATAGCCCCGTGAACCTCGCGGGAGTGGGAGCGTCGCTCCACACGACGCACTCCCACTTCCGCCCGGCTCACGTGGCTGAAGCGGCGCGAGCGCGGGTTTTTTGATTTTCGCGTCCAAGTGAAAATCACCCCGCGCTCGCGCAACGCTCCCGGAGCCCACCCGCACTTTCCTTTCGCGTGGAGCCTCCGGGAGCTGGCCGGGTCACGCTTCCTTCCCTCCGCCCCTGCGGAAGGAAGGAGCGGGGTGGGGAGGTAGCGCGACAGACGCGCCGCCCGCTTCGCACGCGTGCGCGCGGGGGGGACGCGACGCCGCCCACTTCGCGCGCGCGGGGGGAGGAATCCGGCGCGCGCGGGGGAGGAATCCGGCGCGCGCGGAGGGGGGAGGAATCCGGCGCGCGCGGGCGGAGGAATCCGGCACGCGTGGGGGAAGGAATCCGGCGCGACACCGCCCGCTTCGCGCGCTTGCGCGGGGTGGGAATCCGGCGCGAGGTCTCCCGCTTCGCACGGGGGGAGGGCGGCTTGCGCGACAAGCCTCCTTCGGTGCCGCTTCCCCGCTGGTTCCTTCACCTGCGGAAGGAAGGAGGGGGAAGCGGCAGCCTCCCGGACGAGCCTTCTTGCGCTTGCCGGCCTCCCCCGCTTGTGCTAGAAGCCTCAGTGCGGAAAGGGCCTTGATGTTGTTTACAGGCACTGAGAAGAGCTTAAGGTAACTTTAATGATGGAGTTTATTATTCAAATTAAATATGAACTGGACAATTTAGAGAAAATACCAGACTACATCTTATATTTTAGGGCAGAGTGCAGACAAGTTACACAAATTGTAGAACGAAGACGTAAGATGATAGCAGAAAAGCTGCCTCTATGGAAACTGGATGATGGGGAAGATGGCAATAAAACAGCAGTAGAAGCAGATGGAGGATTTATGGGAAGAAGATCATCCAGGAAGGAAAGATGAAATTATGTCAGAAGGATTTTGTTTTCAGGTGGATGGTTGGGTGTTAAGGATGTATTTACAGGTTGTTTTTCCAAACTGGGGTTTTTTTGGCTGTAAGACTCCAAGGCACTGCTTAATGTCGGTTTGGTTACAACGCGATCTTCTGAGTTTGTCTAAACAAGGTTTTGCTATTGTAAAGAAACTCAGAAAGTTTAATAAGATTAATATGTGGCTTACCAGACAAAATGGTTGTTGATTTGTATTTTGGCTGAGGAATAGACCCTAAAATTTAAAAGTAATGATTTTATGGTTTTAGAAAGTGATATGTTGGCCTTTTTAGACTTATGATTTATGAAGAGGTATAATTTTAAAGGAAAATTTAAAAGTGAACTAGGATATCTAAGGTGATTCTCTTTTTATCTATTCTATAATATGCATTACTTTATAGCAAAAGAAATAACTACAAATTTTTATTTTATTTTTTTTGTTCTTTTTTTCTGTATAATCAATAAAAATTATTAAAAAAAGAAACAACTACAAATAAGAGATGAGATTTTATAAACTATTTAATGATACTAAGACAATATTAATAAATGCGATACTTATAAAGAACTGAAAAGGTTATTAGAATTGCATGTTAACTCATTAGAATATTTTAATCTATAATTACAATTTAATAGTAGTTATGATAGAAATGATATTCAGACTTTAGACATTATTAACTACTCAATAATTTAGGTAATTTTAGATTAACAGCTTACTTTAAATGATATAATATTTTGGAGTAGTTTAAGTAGGATTGCTAACATATTATTACTTGCTGCATGCAACAGAGGTGGGAACCCACTTTTTAATTAGTTGTTTATTTTAGTCTTTTTTATGTTTGCTGTTAGATTATATATCTTGGTTAGGTTGTTGCTTTAGGGTAGTGGTTTGCTAGTTTGTTCTAGATTTCATCTTCTTTCTCTGTACACTTTTTGCTTCTGTTTATTTTGTTTATTATTCATGTTGTATCTTATAATAATAATTTTTAAAAAGAAAAAAATTACTCTGTGTGAGAAGTAACACTTTTTGGTCCCTTTTTAATGCTGCAATTTATAGGCTATTTTAAAGGCATTCTTCGAACCATTTTAATAAGTTTTTTTTTCCAAGAAGCAAAAAGCAATGTGCAACCCAAAAAGTTACATTTTAACGCTGTACACAGTAACAGTTACAAATTACTTTTCAAACACAACAATGAGTCATGAAACTGAATTACTTTTTTTTTTTTAAATACCTTTCCAAACTTTGGTTGTTATTCATAGAGAGTTGAAGGATAGGAAGTTTCATTTTCCTTTCTTCTAACAATTCTCCCACGCAAAATAATCCAGGCTATTTTTATTTTAAACAAGTTTCTCCTTCCCATCTGGATTCTAATACTTGCAAGTCTGGGGTGTGGGTGCTGTCAGTATGTTAGAGGGATATTATCTATCATGGGGAGAAAGGGTGAACAATCATGCCTGTGCTATGCTTTTCTTCCACACCCAGTCACCACATAATTTTATTATTTCTGTAGGTGTAGGGCTGTTTGCAAAATATCACCCAGTAAAGTAAAGGCACTGCTTTCTCTGGCACTGGTAGCATCTGTCATGTTTGCATAGGAGCTGAACCCATAAAATTGGTAAACTGTGGCACAAACAGGTGGGTGGAGACAGAAAGCATGGCAAACAGAACACATCTGTGTATTTCTAAGGATCTTCATTGCTTTGATTTGCTAGGACTTATTCACCACTTGAGAGCCACAGTGGACTATGGATTCTGCAGACTAAGGCTCACTTCCCTGTTCAGCCTGGAAACCCACTGGGTGATCCTAGGTGCATCACATTCTCCGTCCTGTGCTGGCAGCCTGCCAAAGCCTCCAACTGTACAGTCAAGCTGTTAGCAGAAGCTAGCAGGCGAAGTTTGTCTTGTTCAGTCTGAGTTCTTAGCAAGTTTAGAGAAACTGAGTCCAAAATTCACCATGAGTCCAGAGAGAGGGTGTCCAAGGGCAAAATCCATAGTCCAGGTGAGGGTCAAGGGTTATAGGAATGCAAGCAAGGAATTCAGGAATAAGCAGGGCTGCATCCACTGATAGAATTGGCTGGCTGCAACAGCTTTCTCCCATTCTGATCTGTTGTTATATGGGCTCAGCCTCTTTCCCAATTGTGACGTACTTAACAAGTCTTTCTTACATAAATGCTGCCAGAACCCTGGCTTCTCCCTTTTCCACCCGCACTGACTGCTGTAAGTATGATTCCTCTCATATCTCTAGAGTGTGGCTGTTGGGAAGGGTTCTGTCTGGGTCTTGGGACAGGGGCATGACACCACTCCCATCCCACAATTCCTCCTCCTGGGACCAGGAGGACTCAGCTTGGCAGGATAATGCTGATAGAACTGGTGGATCAGACTGGGGGCTTGGGCATTTGCAGCATCCTCTCAGGAGTGCTCCTCTGGGCCATATCCTGCCCAGTCAATGAGGTACTGTAGCCAGCCATGCTGTGTTGGGAGTTCAGAACCTGTGCTCTTCCCTGTCCACCATTACAGGGGGTGGCTGGGCTGTCCCTCCTACACTGGGGCAAGTATCTGTGGCTGGGACGAGGAGAGACCAGTGGAACACAGGATGGATCCAGAAAGTACAGTGCCTGTAGCTCCTGGAGCCAGTGATCTGCCACTGGGATGGAGGACTGAAGAGTCACAGGGAGAAACAGGTGAGGGTGGTAGCCATAATTGGTGAAGAAAGGGGTCAGCTGGGTAGAGGCATGGAGGGAGTCAGCCAATGGCAACAACTCCACCCAGTTGTCCCCCTTGTCATTCATGAAGGAGCAAAGGTACTGTGCCAGCATAGCATTAGTGTGATCTGTCTGCTCATCCATCTGTGGATGATAGGTGGGCGACAAATGCATTTTGATATTGAGTAATTGAAAGAGACTATTCCAGAACCAAATGGTGAATGGAGGCCCCAATCTGAAATTATCCCCTCAGAGATACTGTGAAGCTCAAAGGTCTCTTGGAGGAACAGGCAGGTGATATCCTTGGCAGGGGGCATCTCCGAACATGGGATGAAATGGGCCCTGGGTACCAGGTTGATGGCACAGTCATATGCCCAGTGGGGAGGCAGTCGGTCTGCCTTCTCCTTGTCAAAAACATCTGTAAATCCTGATACTTGGCCAGAACGCTTTGTGGAATCTGACTCTGGGGCAGCGTGCATACACTCCAGCCACCAGTGCTCCTGGCTGTATTCTGATGCAAAGAGCATCTCAGCTCAGGACCAAGAGATGTGAGGATCATGCTGGGCCAGCTAAGGCATCCCCAGGACCACGGGGAAGTGTGACACAATCACCACATAGAACTGCATCTGCTGTACATGTCCCTAGATCTCCAAAGTTATCAAGAAAGTCTGGTGAGTCACTGGCCCAGAACACAAGAGCTGACCATCAACAGTCTTGACTGGTTCAAGCACTGGCAGTCACTGCACTGGAATATGCTGATGGGTGGCAAAAGCAAGGTCTATAAAGTTGTTGGAAACCCCAGAGTCTATCAAGGACAGTCTGACCTTAGATGTCCTATATAGTATCAGACAAAAGCAGAGGATTCCACTTGGGCTCACTAGGGGTCCTAGGCAGACTCAGACCCCTCTCTCCCAGACTTAGGAGCCCGTTCAAACCCAGACTTAGGAGCCCGTTCAAACTCCTGATCTGTCAGGGCCACGTCCCTTTACAGGGTAACTCCTCAAAAAGTGGCCAGGAACACCACAATATAAGCATGCTCCAGTCTGTCTTCCACACTCTTTTTCCCCTGGTGAGAGACAAAGTCACAGTCCACCCAGCTGCTTGGGTTCCTCTGAAGAGGCTGGACTGGGCGCTACTGGTGTGGGAGCCACAGAGGCCAGGCTGGGTGGATTATAGAGGGCCCAGGAGGTGGGGGACCAGAGTGACTACTGATGAGACTCCAGACAGCCATCAATCAGCTCCTGCAGGGTGGCAGGTGGGGCAGGCCAAGTGAGCTCATCCAAGATATCTCATCTGCTAAGCCCACCTGGTACTGGTTCAACAGAACTGCATCATTCTGGGCCAGGTCTTGGGCCAGCAACCAAAAAGCAGTGGTGTAAGTTGCCATAGACCCCTTTCCCTCCTGCAAGCACCTGATGCAAAGATTGGCAGTCTCTGCCTGCACCAGGTCTCCCCAGCTTCCCCTCATTTTTCTCATGAAGCTGGCAAAGTAATTGAGGAGAGGGCTGACCTGGAGGAAGTAGGGGGTCACCCATTTAGCTGCCAGGTCAGACAGGAGACTCACCGCAAAAGCTATCTGGGTGCAGTCATCAGGGAAATCTTCAGACCAGACACTGATGTCTAACTGGCAATAAGCTGGTCAACAACGCCTGCAAACTTCTTCAGCAGGGAGACAGGGCAATCATGCTGAGAAGAAGGCAAGGGAGTTGGTGACCACTGGAGCTGATGGATTCAAGCCTGCAAGGCCACTATAGTCCTAGTCAGCTGGGCAACTTGATTGACTAGGGCTTGGTGCTGCTGCTGAAGGTCCTTCATGGCCATAGCAGTTATAAATTGAGGGTTGGAGCCAAGCTGTCCTGTGCTGGCAGTCCACAAAGGCCTCTAGCTGTAGAATCAGGCTGTTAGGAGAAGCTAGCAGGCAACATTTGTTTTGATCAGTCCGAGTTCTTAGAAAGTATAGAGAAACTAAGTCCAAATCTCCCTCTGCCTGAGGATATGGAACTAAAAAAAGAAAGCAGCTCCTTAGCTATTTCCCAAGTCTTGACCCAATAGATGCAAGTTAGTACAACAGGCACTTCAGACTGAATTGATTAGGCATGCAAACTTAAGAGAAAACACACCCAATACGATTGGCTAAATGAAAAAAGGGAGAGGAATGCAAATTAGTGTGCAAACATTCAAGCATGGAAAGAACATAGAAATTTAAAAAAAAAGATGAGAACCTTTGTATCAGTTTCTAAAATTAACCAGCAGTCTTTTCATACTTACATTTCCTCCACCCTCCTCAGAAGGTGTGGCATGAACCTTTTTAATGCCCTGCTGGCACTCCCTCTCCCTGCCTTTAGAGCTTTGCCATCAGATCATCACCTGCTGCAAGAACAGGTAGATTTTGTGTTCTGCAGTAACCGCTAACAGAAACAACCTGCTGGATCAGGTAAAATCTTGCTGCTTTCTCTGAATGGGGCTGGATAGGAGGGGAAAACAATTAATTAATGTAATGCTTGTTGTACTTATACCCCATGACATTGCCTACCTGGTGGGTCCTCAGGCGGGTCTCCATTTACAGCAATAAAAAGCAGACACATTAAAGCTACTCTGGGAAGTTACTCCATAATTAACAGTGCTATTTCATGCACAAAAGCTCAGAAGTAAGTTTCATTGAATTTAAGTTAAGATGAATTCACCTTCATTTACATTCATAAATTAAAATGAATTTACATTCATGTGCTTCTAATTGATATGTGTGGTGTTTGGTACTATTATAATCTGCTGTTTTTTGTGATTTTCTTTCTTGGGTGAGGTTTTACTCTAATAAGAATAATTTTATCCCACTGTCTCTGGTTTTGCTGTAGTCTGCCTTTAGAGAATTTCACCTTGAAATTGGCAGGTAGACTTTGAATATGTACATAATGAGAACCTTCATATGAAGAGGTGTTACGAGCTGAATCCTGTTGGTAGCCCCAACCAGGGTAAACAGAGTAGACGTGTTTCTGTGTGGATACTGAAACAAAACATGACCACTGTTTATCTTATGTGTCTGGAATATGGCTATTGGAAAGGATACTGTCTGGGTCCCGGGACAGGAGCATGGCACTCTCAGCCCCAGAAAACCCCATGATAGGATTGCCTTAAGGTCACCATAAGTCAGAAATGACTTGGAAGCATACAATAACATTCATCACTTATGTACCTCTAGTCCAACCTTTCTCCACCATTTTGCCCTGGAGAAACTATTGAAATAATATTCAGTTATTATATCTACAGTTCAAAACCATGTTTATTTTAATTTTATTTTTTAGTCATGGTCTCATACAGAGAAACATCTCATGGGACCTTATTTTTCCTGGAACCCTGATTGAGAAACCGTGCTCTAGTTCCTTCTTCCATGTTGTCGTACATTCACAATAACTTTGGGTCATAGACTTAGGCCCTTTTCACATGGCATTTGCCATGCAAAAGGGTCTCCGGAGCATTGCACAATTGCAAGAAGCATTTCAGACGATGTCCTCGCAATCGTGCGACGCTGCCAGGGCTGGCAGGCACTGATTGCACACTATTTCATTTTTGGAATGATTGTGCATTGCTCCGGAGCCCATGCACGCTTAGCTTGCATTCGGAGCTCCGGAGCCATGGTTCTTGTGCTTCCTCCCCCAGCGCAGCCTGGGAAAATACCTGTCTGCGCTGCGGAAGGAAGAGGCAGAGCCCTCATGTTGTCTGCCAGCCAGCAGGCAGCTCCTGTGGAGCAGAAACAGCGGGGACACGAGAGCCTCACAGAAGAGGCTGCTTGCGTATCCCCGCACCCAGGAGTTAAAGTGTGGAAAGGGCCTTAGAGAGTCTTGGCATGCTTGTAGTGAAATGGATTCAGAGCTCTTCTCAGAGGTCAAGCATCTTATCTTTTTTGGCATAGAGCTTCAGATTCCACTGGCTAACATGGTCAATGGCAATGCCATCTCGGGAAAATCTGAGATCTGTAGACTTTAAAAGTAATCGTTCCAAGTGCTAGGTCTCCCCTCTTTGTAAGTGATTGTAAAACTGATGTTTTATAGCAAGGACTTTGTTGCTGCTGCTGCTGCTGCTGCTGCTGTTGCGGGCTGTCAAATAATTTCTGACTTATGGTGACTCTAAAATCAGTGGGTTTTCATGGGTGAGTGAGGATTTCAACCCTGGTCTCTCCGAGTCAAACACTCAAGCTAATACACTACGTTTGCTTTCATGACATTTATGTTTTTTAAAACCAAGACATTCAGCTCTTCCATTTTGCATCAGACACCTCTGGCATTTGTACAAAAGCACACCCACATAATGTCCCTCTTCAGATACCCTTGACACTGACACATTCCATGTTAGCTTTAAGTCTTGGGTCTCTTGGGCAATTATGTTTGCTCAATAGCTGTTCCCAATATCTTCCAGTTACAGGAAGTATTTGCATTAGGAAAAACACAGAATTCTAAACATGAGAAACTGCGAAATTCATCCATTCTTCTAATATAAATAATTAGAAACTTTAATTGGTTAAATCATGGGTAATTCACTCATTAATTCAGTTGATACAGGGATACATAGTTTTAGTCTGCTGCATTAATAAACACTTTGGCTGAGATATGGTGGTCATGTAAAGTCATGCTTCTGCTGAATTTGAACCCACAGTGGCTGCAATCTCAGCGAATCAAGCAGAACACTGAAGGCATTGACGAACATTATTACATACATGCATAATAAGTTACATTTACATTTACATGCATAATAAGTTACATTTACATTTGCATAATAAGTTACATGCATAATAAGTTACATTTACATTTGCATGCATAATAAGTTACTTACATGCATAATAAGTTACATTCACATTTGCAGAATTTCACTGGCACAATATGAATAGTGTGCATTGGCCAAAAAAAAAAATGCACAATCACATCCACAAGGGAACTGGTGCACGGCATCAAACTTAACACGTGCACCTCAATGCCATGATATGTGTCATGTGTGTCAGGGAAGCTGATAATCCTGTCAAGAGAATATGCTTTACCAAGAGTCCAGATTCCTAGCAGGGTAACTCAAGACCAGCACCTTACCTGCATCCTGCAATGTCCCAGAGTCATCCCAGCAGTGCCTTTGCCGGGATGGAAGGATATTTGGAGTGCTCCCCTCTGCACCCAGCCAGCTGCCGGTGGATGGCAGTGGTTGGGACATGCTCCGTCCTTCCTTCCACGGTGCAGCCAGTCTCTCCCTGTGCTACGCTGAGGAAGGAAACACCTAGATAGCACTTCTACCCTTTCCACACGGCCCCAGCCAATGTGGTCATTGTGCAAAGGGGCCTATTACCAGCTTTTTCCTGGTAACAGTGTAATGTGTGATCGCGACACCTAGGGATGAGATTGGAACAGGACCGTGATGACACTGTGCAGTAGCACACATCGTGGCCTGGCTTCAACGTGTCCACCATACTGGGATGGGGCCACAGGGCAGAAATGGCTAGAATCTTTAAAGTGGAAACACTAGACCAAGGGCCTTTCTGCAGTACACTGTAATAGCGCTGCTACTCTACTTTCAACATCCTATGGAATCCTGGAGTTTGCAGTTTAGGGAGGGGCATTTAGAACTCTCATCCAGAGAGCTCTTTGGCCTCAGTAAATTACAAACCCCAGAATTCCACAGGATGTTGAAAGTGGAATAATAGCGCTATAACAGTCTAGTGAGGAAAAGCCATATGTTGTATCCATCCTCTTCAGAAAGTAATAGCCACATCCATAGAGGAGAACAGATAGTTCCAATGGTGAGGGTAGTAGAGAAGCTGCAACAGTACCAGGAGGTGATATTGATAGGGATATCTTAGCGGGAATGACAGTGGCACTTTAACTTAATCTTGTTGGTACTTTGTAGAACGTGGCTCTGATAAACCATTTCTGAAAGTCTTTCACTTTGAAAACCCCACGATGACAATGCAATGAGGCAAGAGATAGTGGCAAAGTCCAAAGTTACACAACGTGTATAAGAGCAACATAGAATGTGAGGAGCATGAATCCAGGGGAAGCTAGAAATTGTAAAATAAAAAAGGGAGCATATAAACAGGGAAGCCTGATTCTCGGGGTGTCATCAGTAAAGAGAAGCAGGTCTTAACACTACTGTTCGAGGTTCATTGTGATTGTGTTTGATTTAGAAATGGTGGCTATACATTTTCAGGAAATGTAATCTTAGTTCCACTTGTTGGCAGGAGTGACTACTCAGTCTTTTTCTTCCAAGGCTGACGTTTGGCTTGCAAGGATGTATTTTGCTGGGGCTGCTGTGGTTTTAGATTGGGAGATTTCCACTACATGGTAGTTCCTTACATGTCGTGTGATATGGTACAGTCTGTTCTAGCCCTGTAGGACTTCATTCCATTGCCTATAAAGAACTTTTGTTTTGTTTTGTTATGGGGAAGAGAAGTGGCTGAGGTGCCTTGGAGATGTGCTGGAGGAGAGAGCCAGCATTGTGTTGTGGACTGAGTGTTTAGCTACAATGCTCTGACCAGGGTTTGATTCCCTACTCAGCGATGGAAACCCATTGAGCGACCTTGGGTGCACGACAGATTCTCAGTCCCAGAAAACCCCATGATAGGCTTACCATAGAGTCACAAGTAGTTGGGAAGAACTCGAAGGCACACAACAGCACCAACAACACTGGAGAAGAACTGGAATTTTGTAGCATATCAACCAGGACAGTCCTCCCATGAGGAAAAGTGATGAGACTGGTGTGGAGTTGTCAGTAGCAACCACTCTGGTAGTTCAGTTCTTTGGTAGATGGCACTTGGCACACCATACAATCTGTCCTGGACTCCAGTGATAGGTAGGATATAGTTCAGTAAACGTGGTTAATGTTTTACAAAGCGCTGTCTGAGGGATCATGCTTTTGTTCCACGGATGCCTGTAAAATTCCAGCTATTCTGCTTGTTTGTGCATGTTTGATAGAAATCTGCTTGTACCAGACCTGGGTTTACATTCCTGCTTGGTCAAAGGATTCATGTGATCCTGAGCAAATCACTGGACCTGTTTATGAAACAACTGCTTATTGTTTTTAAATCACTTAACTGCCATGGCTCCCCTATAGATCTGTAGCTTTTCTTTTAAAAAAAGAGAGACTATAATTTTTTTAAAAAAAAATATTTCAAGTTACAGTAAGAAAAGAACAGGAAGATCAAGAAACAGAGGCGTATAAACAAATAGAAAACACAGTACCCTAAGCTAAGAACGTATTGTTCAGAACAGATTTGGCCAGATATTTTTATGTGATGGTGGAAGATATTTATCTTGATCCATGAAAATTATGGCATGTGAAATAAAATCATGCCAAACTGAATGCCTTGACCTTTTACTATCCTAAGTGGAAAGGTTAGTTTTCCTACATGTTCCAACATTTCATTTATTGGAAGGTTTCAGTAGAGTTTTTACGCTTAACTAGTCAGTTATTTGAGTGAAAGAATTTCCTTTTGACAAAGCAGAGTCTCATAACTTTATTGGTGTAATGAACAACTGCTTTTAGTTAGTCTTTTTGAAAGTTGCTTTTAAAAGTGTTTTCAGAGGCATTTTGCCAGGTGGTTTTCAAGTTTTATTCCATTCTCTTAGCAATCTGAAGGTTCATTCCAGTCAGGAAAAAAAAGTAACAGAAAAAAACATTAAAAACAATGCAATATAGAGTTAACTTTTTTTCGTCACTACAATGAACAATAGAAACAGCTTACTTTTTAAACACTTTTATGAGTAATAAAATAAATTACTTTTGAAAAGTGATGTTCAAAAATGTTTCAAAGGGATCATGGGGTCGTGGCAGACAGCACAACAAAAATGCTGGCCCAATGAGAGGCTTATGTTGAGGGGACGAAAAGCAAATTCCATGTCTGGCATAATTAGGAAATGAATTGAAAATAAAGTGCCCAGTCTAATAGTGCTGTTAAACAAATCCATGGTGTGACCACATCTGAAATATTGTGTACAGATCTGAACACTGCTGCTGAAATACTGATCTTGTAAAGCTGGAAAACGTGTGTAAAGCGGCATCCGAAGCAACCAAAGGTACTGCGACAACTTTACCGCTAAGAAAGCTGAGAACGGTTGTTCTAGGCATATAAAATCATGCACAGTGAGGATAAAGTGAGTAAAGAGAATCTAGTATTTCCTCGTGGCGTTCAGACCTGGGCTCATTCTCTAAAGTTGAATGGTGGGAAATTCAAGACAAATAAAAGGAATTATTTCCTCACAGAGGACACAGTTGAACTGTGGAATTGCACTGCCACAAAATGTAGTTGTGGTCACAAACTAGGATGGTTTGAAAAGAAGACAGGATAAATTCAAAGCAGGTAGGCCATAGGTGGCTTCTATTCTGGATGACACTATATTACATGAGAGAGATGGAGTTGACGGATGAAGTTTCACTCGTGTCCTGCTGGTGGACTTCCCATAGACAGCTAGTTGACCATTCTCTGAACCAATTGTTGGATTATGCAGATCTTTAGTCTTACCCAGTGTGGTTGTTCTTGTGTCCTTACATGGCTGCCATCCTCCCCCTGTTACTCACAACAGCTTTGTGAATGAGGGAAGGCTGAGAGAGAGTGACACAAGATCATCTAGTGAACTTTATGGCTCAGTGGGGATTTGAATAAGGAGCTCCTAAGTCCCAGTATAACATTCTAACTAGTACACTATAATGTCTGCCTGGAAAAGGAAGGGCATCCTGCCACAGCTGTACTGGGGGACCTTGTTTGTCCAGAAAGCAATTAAGCACTTTTTCCCAGCATAAAGAATGAGCTGTATGGGTCACGCTAACAACAGAAGTGCAGGTAAATGATTAAGCGAGTGAACTGCCTGGTACAGCAACAGAGAAGGGAGACAACAGTACAAAGTCTTTTTCTGAAGGTGGATTTTTCAACATAATCCTATGTGCTATGGAATAAGTCAAAGAAATGACCAAAATGCCATTCCATTCTTAATCCAAATTAGCTTATAGTGAGGGGTGATGGGAGCTATAGTTCAACATCTTCTGTTCTTGGACCACATGTTCTCCCTCCTTGCCTTAATCGTTTGGTAAGAGAAGGCATTTGAATCGATGCCGCTTTTCTTACTTGGGCAAAGCAAGGGTGTTTCCGCTGCTGAAAGTCGTCTTCTCCCAGCCTTATCTCTCCACCATGTTAGCAGCAGCTTTGTGGCTTATATGCATGCTGACTCTTTGCTGCAGATCTCAGTAGGTTACTGTTGGAACCAACTGGATGTATGACAACAACAACAGTTTAGTCACAGGAAAGTAGCAATGCTGCTAGTGACAAGCTAACAAGGTACTCAACTCCGACCATATGTTTACAAGTTGTTATTATCCAGTCAACTTCCTCCTTGCTGATTCTGTTACTTCATACTGGAGGCCTGAAGACCTGGAGGGACTTCAAGACATGCACAGAATAATTTGTGCAGTTCTACTTAGAAATCAGTCTCTGTGAGTTCACAGAAATTTAATCTTACTTAAGTAGGTATAAAACTGTGGTGCTTAGAAAATAAGGTCAGATATTAATAAGCAAGCCAAATGGTCCAACTGCTCACATGAGCTCTAATTTCACATGTATTCTGTAGAATGTTTGTGCTATTATGCAATGGTAATTAGTTATTACATCATTACCATACAATAATAAGAAATATCATTATCTCATTATAATAATAATGATGGAAAGTGATGTATACTATTATTAATTTGTAAGGATGTGTACTATTGGTACATGGTGTTAGGGTGGATAAATTAATCACACCTCCACACACTCTATTGGAACATGGAGCTGATATGAACCCCCAAACAACTGGTGGGTGGGAAGGTGAAAAATAAAAGGAGCAAAATGACAAATTGACAAGAAAGACAGACAGCTTTGGCCAAAAGATCCCTCTAGCAATCACCAACAGTGATGACCCCAGAAGGATGGTTTATTCATCCATGCTTCCCTTCTTACACCATTTTCTATGCTTGCATCAGGAAAAGATGATGCATCAGCAGATCCACCACTTGTACAGTGAAAAGTGAAATTGTACAGCTTGTATAGTGAAATTCCCACCCAATCACTTCCAAAGACATCAGTGATACAATACAGAATTCCGTTTGGGCACATGCTTTAAATCTAAAAAGGAGCTAAGTGTAATAAACAAACAGTCTTTTGATGAGCTACAATTGACTAAAAATGCCAATTAATACATCAATACCCATAGCAAATTGTAGAGCCCCAAACTTTAAACCTAACAATCCTCCCTTTAATGCTATTACGACCTTTTGAGAGTTAATTAGCATCACAATTACAATCTTTATAATTCAGGTGCTATGTTTACTTGTACTCTGAAAGTCATTCTTTCCAAAGCATCTTTTGCATATAATGAATCTACTTTTGGATTAGATGCTACACATATAGATATTAAACAGATGAAGTTTAATAGGCTGCAATGAAAACAACAGCAAAGCATACCTTTGAATATAACTATGAGAATTTCCAGCCTTGGGATGCTTTGAGGTGCTTTGGAAAGAAGCACTGAGCCATCAGATGAGATTAGACAAAACATGACTTTCTTGGAGCTTGGATATCTCTGCTGCTGCAAGTTCATAATAATATAAAATAAACAAGGCAAACAGAGAACAAATCATTTTAACGGTTCATGCAACGAGTTATCTTGTTGACATTTGTAGCAAAGCCTAGAAAACCAAAAACAGAGCACTAATTCCTTAGCAAACCTTTTGCTCTGTTACTTTGAAGCTGTCTTTGCAGAACATTCATAGTAAAATCACTGTTAAATTTCTGTCTTGAGGTGGTTTGGCTATTTGAAACAGCAGGATATTGTCATGAATACAGTTTGAATACAGCATTGGGGTACATTATATGCAACAACAACAAGCAAGCAAGAACAATGACAATAGTACACACTATTACCATTTAATAATAGTACATATCATTACCATTATTATGTTTACTATTATTACTATAGTACCTACAGGTGGATTCAACAAGAGTGTCCCCCCTCATTTGTGGGGCTGCTTGTCCATCTCAGTCCATGAGATTCCATTGAATGCCCCACACTCTACTTCATTTACCACCACCACCACCATCACCAGTAGTAGTAGTGGCAGTAGTTTTTATCCTCTGTTTTGTCAAAGGAGTGTGAGGCAGTACCCAGGGCCCATCTTTTTGTTCTATCCTGTCAGGCTAGGAACTGTTTTGCAATTATGCCATCTCTCCAATGTCCATTTCCTCACTGAACCCAAGAGCTCACGTTTGAAGAAGTTGAAGTGACAGTTGGTGCCAAAATCTCACTGGCCAACAAATGAAATCTGAAAATGTGATTCATAGTAGAAATGTTGTGGAAGGGAATCACTTTTGAAACAATTTGACGACCTGGTCGTGCTTGGCAGGCAGGATTTGCAGTAGAAGTACAAAATGAACTCATAGAATCATAAAGTTGGAAAGGTTATCAGGTCCATCTAGTCCCAACCTTCCAGTCCAGAAATACACCACTAAATTACATTTCAGAGGTGGGCATCCAACCTCTGTTTAAAAATCTCCAGTGAAGGACAGTCTACCATGCTCCAAAGAAGTGCACTGTTAAACAGCACTTAATCACCAGTCCATAATTATATGGACTCAAGAATACAGGGCACATCCCAAGAACCAACTAGTTCTGCATGCCCCTAAAGTCTTTGACTTTATATCTGTCAAGTGACAACCACTTTTCAATTCAACACCACATGGCAAGCCACTCCAACAAATCTTGTTACCACAATTCCCTAAAGCTGCCAACTATTCAAGTCCATTGTATGTCATCAATCAAAAGCTGCCAGATACTGAAATCATATAGCATGGATTATCAAATGTAGGAATCAGACATTCCACAAATGTCTAGCTCACATCCATCTATTCAGGGAATAGCTGAAAAATGTTTATTTTAGAGACTTTTTTTTCCCCACAGGAGGATGTTACTTCAGCCCAACAGACACACGCTGATGTCACTTTCATCCATGAAATCTAAAATGACTATACCCAAGCACAGAGTCCTTACAGTTATGCTAAGCAGCCAACCACTCCTGGCTACACCCAAGGGAAGACAAAGCAGGTTGTTCACTTTGCTAGGTATAAACGAGGAACTGCTTTGCTAGATGAAGTCTGTTTAATTATTGCAACACACCTTGGTAACTAATCTCAAGATAAACCAGAGGGCTACTTGTGTGTGCGTAAGAAAAAGAGAATTGTGCCAATGGGATAACTGGTTGTGCAATCACCTGTCTACCAACAAGCAAAAGACTGTTTCCAGCATAAGAACACATGCAGGGGGAGGGAGATGGAATGTGTTCCACTTCGGCCAGAGGTCTTTAAAATCAATGCCTCTTAGTTTAAAATGCAGAAGTCAGGTTGGACGATGAACTGTGGGCAAAGGTACCTTTTATAAGGATCTGTAAACTGGCAGTAAGCAAGGTAGAATCAAGTTCGCAACCTCATGACTGTGCTGGGGAAATGGATGGTAGATGGTGCTTAAAGGAAATTTCTGCCTGTACTGTTGAGGTCTGCTGAGACCTGCTAGAATGAAATCAGTGTTAAGAAAAGAATGGACAACATATCAAACTGTAGTTGCTAGAGTGGAGACTGGCCTGGCACATGCTATGGCAAGATCCTTCACCGTCAATGTAACTAAGACAATACTGCTCTAGTATCAGAGTTACATCTGGCAATGCCACCCTTCCACCAAAAGAAGTTACCGTTAGGTAGCTGTTTCGTTCACAGTCCCCGCTATACAATTTTCGCTATTGCCACAACTGTAACTTCTCCTCCAACTTACTTTACTGAATATCAACTGCATGGAAAACAGGGACATTCTGCCAATGCTTGGAATAGAGTTCAATTATGTTTCCATCATGTTTTGAGGGGTACATGCTGGAGAAGTTAGTTAAGTACTTAGTTAGGATGAAATGATACAGGATTCCAGAATCTGCTTTTAAATATTGTTCCCATTAATCAATGCAACTCACCAGCCATTTTTCTTTTACTAAGTTGGATAGTTACCTTCCCCCATCTCATCATCATCATCATCATCATCATCATCATCATCATCATCTCCTCCATGGAACTGATACAATGACAATAATCAGACAGGACAATTCTATCTCTGTGTATCTTAGGAGAAGAAACTTCTGGAGTTTAACCCGGACTTAAACTTTAATATGCTGAGAATCTACACATTCCAGACATGATTTCATGATTTAGGAGCGGGCCAAGGAAGAAGTAGCAAACAGAGAGACGTAAACTGTCCCTCAAGCAAGTCTCTCCTTAGTTGTTTTTTTTTAAACTAGAGGTTACTTCCAAGCAATTCAAGTTTTTTCAACCCCCCCACCATTTTTTGTATATTTTACCAGTTGGATGGTAAGAACAGAAAATGTGTCCCCTCATACCACAGTTGCTCACTCTTGTTTTCAACTGCAACAACATTCCCCTGATTTTCTATAGATCCCAATGGGCCAAAGTAATGGCACACCCCGGATCTAGTCAAATATCCTAGGCTTCTCTTTGTGCTAGTCAAAATGTGGTTGGGATTTGTGCTAGTTCCTGAAAAGCTTTCCCGGAAAGCAAGGAACAACCATAGCCAATGGCACAAATATGGTACCAATCCCTGTCACATGGGCGAGGAACTGCCTGTCTCCTGCATTTGTTACATAAGAAGCACTTCTCCATTTGCACTGAGCAACCAGATGCCTCTGAAAAGGCCACAAAGGGAGAATGTCAAACACTCTCCATCTTCTTTCTTTCCACAACTGGTACTCAAAAACATGCAGCCCCTGATTCTGGAATAGCATCTATGAAGCTTAGTATGGTCTTTCCTGTCATTTATGGTAATTATAGCAGGTTTTTCTACATATCTCATTAGTGAAAAGGGAGGAGATGATGTTCAAGACTGGGACTTTGCAACAGCAGCACCCCACTTGTAGAATTCCTTCTTGAGGGATGTGAGGTTGACTCCTCTCTTTTGTAGCAGTTGAAGTAAACCACGGTCAAAGAGGGAGGAGGAGAAGAAAGTGGAACATTTTAAAAGCAGATGAAAATGTAGGATGACAGAGATTTATTGGCACTGTCCCTACTAACGGATATTTGAGGATATGGCATTGTTGCTCCTTGGGGATTCCAAAGAAGCAATTCGCCTTTTGTGTGGGTATGTTTTTTCACCCTAGGGCATCTGGAGTAGCCAAAAGGGAGACATATGGCCATTACTTACCCTGGTTCAAAACAAGGTAGGAAGAAGGTAAATCAAGCAGAGATCAAGTAGTAGGACTGAAGTACTCACTCACTGAACGAATAAAGCATCATTCCATTGCTGAACCTTGCATCTTTTTCGGGAAAAGGAAGCTGCCAAGAGGGAAGGAAGTGGAGGGGAAAGGTGCCTGAGGCCAAGCCAGCAGTATAATTTACAGTTCTTTCTGTTTGTGGAGTTGTTACCTTGTTCTCTGGGGTCCTGGGAGGGGTGCCCAAATCCAAACACAAACACAACGTTGGGGAAATTAACTGGGCACTCTCTTAGCTAGGATCTTGTAACCCAATGTCTACGGGGCAGGTCAGTTAAGAAGTTAGACAGTTTAAAAATAGCAAAAATGATGCTTTTATTGAAAGACAAACAGTTAAGACACCACAAACACACACAGCTAACTAAGGAATTAGAAATAAGAGACTTCGGGGGAAATGGATGATACAACACCTTTTCTCGAGGTCCTGAAGAAGCTGGAAGATTGTAGGGAAGAAACTCAGCGTGGAGGCCGAGGGGAGCTCGCTGGGCAAAACGGCAGCAAGGCTGGATGGAACTCAGGAGCGATCCGAGATGGTCTCGGAATCGGGGAATTTTTATAGGGTGAATTGTGCCTACAGGCCATGCCATACTCAGTAAGAACAATGCGAGTTTGGAGCGGGACAAAGCTTTGGAAAAGGTCAAGTTTAACATGATGGGTTTAGTGCAGATTTAACAATAGTATAGCCAATATGCAAATAGCTTGGCATTGTCAGACTTCGGCTTGAGGTCGGGTGTCTTTGTTCAGAGTCGTGCTTAAGCAAGAGTGTTTGCAGGGAGGTCCCTGAAGCAACTGAATGGCTCTGTTTTGCCTGCTTAGGTGGAGAATGGAATGTCCAACAATTACCGGCCGCACCTGTTTACGTGCTTATCCGGAGGCCTCGCAAACACGTGGAGCGGGGTGGCAGAGGAAGGCCGAATGGTTTGATATCAAAAGAGATATCTAGTGCTATCACCGGGTAGGCCTGAACCGTAGTAACAGAGTGATGCTTCAGGTTCTATCTGTTGGCATAGCTCAAAAATAAAAGCAAAAACAAGGTCTGTGGCATCTGTTGCCCTAAATTTAAAGATAATTAGCATAAGCAGCATGATTCATTTGACTAAAATTAGCCAGGCCTCCTCCATTCCCTGCAAATTCCATCCAGGGGTCCTTTCTACATTTTCTTACCATACAATTATAACACTACAATTTCATAGTCATTGCCAAGGCTGCAACCTATGGAATCCTGGGGTTTATAGTTTGGTGAGGTACTGAAGCATGCTGTCAGGGAGCTCTAAATGCCCTTCTCTAATCTATAAATCCCAGGATTCCATAAGATGTTGCCATGGCAGTTAAGTGGAATCATAGTGCTGTGGAAGGATCCATCTTCTCTATCTGTTAGGCCTACATTGTCTATCTCAACTAGAGCTGTTGTTGTTATTGTTGTTGTGCACCTTCAAGTCATTTCTGGCCCTTTTCGCACACCACCTCCGACCCGCAATGGCCACAAGATCACGATGATGGTTCTACATGACATCGTTATGATCCCATGGTGATCCCATGGCAACCCATTGCAATCACAGATTAAATCATTGTCAGGTTTCTCCTGACACATGTGATTGTGCAGTCCTCTGTCCTCTCTCCCACACTTACCTGTCATGTGGAACATCAGAAAGCACAATGGCTGTGCTTCCTCCCCAGGCTGCGCTGCAGAAGGGAGAGGCGAAGTCATTGCGCTTCCTCCCATCCAGTAGGCAGCCAGTGAGGAGGGAGAGTGTGACAGAAGCACTTCCTCCCGAAAAAGGCTTTCCCTGGATCACCACTCAATGGCTTCAGGAAAAAATAAGTTGCGGAAAGAGCCTCTGGCTTATGGTGACCCTAGGGTAAACCTATCATGGGGTTTTCTGGGACTGAGAACGTGTGGGGTAACCCAGTGGGTTTCCATGGCCAAATGGCAAATCAAAACCTGATCTCCAGGGACATAGTCCACTATTCAAATGGCTGCACCATGAGCTGGATTGATTTAATGGGTATACTCTCCCAGCTAGACAACACCCATTAAGTCAATGGAAATTTGAAAATTACGTTTACCTCCCCCGCCAGGAAATAATCCACTGTCTCCATTCTATATCCAATATTAGTCCCAACTGGATAAGATCCATTGAATCCATAGAATTTTAGTGAGTCAACCTTTACATAGGTTCCACTGATTCAGCAGGTCTGGCCTAGGTAGAACAAAGCCCCTTTCTGTAGCACTTTCTATTCTGCAATGGGGATGGGAGAAGGATGGGACTGCGACAATGCTTCTGCATGACGTCATTGTGGTTCCATCCTTCTCCAGGTGGCATAGTCACAGATTAAATCATTGATAGGTTTTGATGGGTTTTCCCCATCAATGACCTATGATCACACTGCCATCCCAGACTTACCTATCCTGCAGAAGCACAATGGCTTCACTTCCTGCCCCAGCACAGCCTGGAAAGTACCCAGCTGTGCTGCAGAACAAAGAGATGTGGCCATTGTACTCCCTTCCACAGGGATCCAGTTCCCGTCATGCTCTATTCCTGGCAGAACTGCTGTTGGGATCTCCACCGGACGTCTTCACTAAAAGATAGGGTGTGGAAAGGGCCTAACAGTTCAGTTTTGACCTCTTTCTCTCTCAATGCATTGATTCAGAGAGGCTGAAGAAGGGAGAAGCCAGAACAACCTGCCATAGTATTCTACTATGTTTGTTTTGATAGTCATTCATGCACAAGGGCAAATGGGAAATGCAAACAAAGCTTTGCTGACATAACAAAGCAGTCCTAAGGCTGCAGGAATGAAATAAAGCAAGTTTCTGCCCATAATCTCATCATCATGCTTTGAAGGTAAAAGGCATCCAAGGGTGGGTTACCCTTGCCTTGTCCTGTGCGTTAATAACAACACTTAGCTAAAATGCTACTGTTATTGACTCTGAGGCGGAATCTACACAGGCTAAATAATGTGTCCTTCCCTCAATCTCAGACATGTTGGAACACATGTTCCTTGCCTTTCAATGAGAAAACACTTCTTTTTGATGCCAAAGGACATCTTTAAGACAAATTTTAAAATTCTCCAGTTTGCTCTGCTGGGTTTTTTTGTTTTGTTTTTTTGCAGGGGGGGGGAGAACTGTGTTTTTAAAATGTGTGGTTTCACCCCCAAATTTTGATCGCAGTAGAATCGGGGGTGGAGGAAGACTGGGGTTAAGTTGGTCAGTATTTACAGGACTGCATTTTCATTTCCTCCTTCTCTACTGGCTTCACTATAGACAATTTTAGGTTGGCAATTCACCTCCCCTTTCTCTACCAGCTTCACTTTAAAGAAGGGCACATGGACAAAAAGAAGAAAGGGAAAACAAAGGCTGTTTGATTAAGTGAATAAGCAAATATGCACATGCATTGTGAGAATAATAATAAAAAAATCTACAGCTGCTGCACTGATGTGACCAGATATAAACTGATCTGGTGCACACAACAGAAACACTCTCCTTGCACAGATGTGACTGGGTGATGGAGGCTTCCCAAACTTATTTCAGTTTGGATTAAAACAGGTGTGTGTGGGGCAATAAAGAGGTCAAACCAGGGCAGGGATACCATGCAAAGGAGCTAGGATACAGTCCTTGTGTAGATTCAGCCTGAGAGATTCTGAAGTGTAAAAATATATCATTAAGTGCCAAAGTTAGAATCATCCATGCCACAGTATTCCCAGTTTCTATGGCCCTTTTCACATGGACTTTCTGTCGTGCGAGAGCCCCCTGAGCCCCATGGGAGTGGGAGTGTCGCTGTGCACGACGCACTCACACTCCCGCCACACTCACGGAGCTGCAGCGGTGCGATTGCGGTTTTTTTTATTTTCGCTTTGAAGCGAAAATCACCCACGCTCGCGCAATGCTCCCGGCATCCATGTGCACTTACCTGCTGTGCGGAGCGTCGGGGAGGCGGCCGGGTCGCGCTTCCTTCCCTCCGCCCCTGCGGAAGGAAGGGGCGGGGTGCTAGCGTGACGGACGCGCCAGCCTGCTGCCTCGCGCAAGGGGGGGGAACGGACGCGCCAGCCTCCTGCTTTGCACGAGGGGGGAGGGCGGCACACGCGAGAAGCCTCCTCCGGCAGGCTGCCGGTTCCCCCTCGTTCCTTCGCCTGCGGAAAGAACGAGGGGGAAGCGGCAGCCTCCCGGAGGAGGCTTCTCGCGTGAGCCGCCCTCCCCCTCGCGCAAGAAGCCTCAATGCGAAAAGGGAGTATGAATGGCTGTGAAAGATGGACAGTGAAGAAAGCTGACAGGAGGAACCGTCAGGAAGAAGAAATCAACTCATTTGAAATGTGTTGCTCGGGGAGACTTTGATGGATATCATGGGCTGCTGAAAATATAAATGAGTGCAGCCTAGAGCAAATCAGACCTGAACTCTCAGTAGAAACAAAAATGGTCATTTCCGCATTACACTGTTATAATGCTATTATTCCACTTCCAACATCCTGTGTTGTTCTGGGGTGTGTAGTTTACTGAGGCCCAAGAGCTCTCTGGCTGAGAATTCTAAAGCTTCCCCCTCCCAACTGCAAATCCCAGGATTCCATAGGATGTTGAAGTGGAATAATAGCACCACAACAGCATATGTCGAAATGGCCTGAGGCTATTGAACTTTGGGCCCATCACAAGATAACATGACTCATGGGAAACAGCAACAATGCTGGATGACATAGAAGGCAGCAAGAAGACCACATTACAGCTGGATTGATGTATCAAGAAAAACAACAGCTAAAACAAAAATGTGATACAAAAGTTACAAAAAAGTAAACAAAAGTTCAATTAAAATGTTCCTTTTAAGACATTAACTTAGAAACAATGAAAAACACATAATGCTTATTGAGCCCAGAAAGGATGGTTTTTCCGATAAGAAGAAAAACAGTAATTACTCTTTGTAGCATTCAGTTGCCTGGTACTTGCCTGTTTTAGGATCCAAACATCCCTTTTCGCATGGCAGTTTGCAAGCGAAAGAGCCCCTTGAGTGTCGCATAAATGTGAGGAGTGGTCTGCATGACACACTCCCATTTCCGCCATGCTCAAGACTCGCACGTGGAACGAATACGCATTTTCTTATTTTCGGCTTTTAGCCGAAAATAACCTGCGCTTGCGCACAGCTCACGGGTCTGGGCTGCACTTACCTGCGGTGTGGAGCCTCTGGAGCCGGGTCGGTTGCGCGTCCTCTCCTCAGTGCAGCCTCCAACTCCCAGGTTGCGCTGCGGAAGGAAGGAGCGGGGCGCTGGTGGGGCTGCGGAGCCCGAGCAGCAGGGAGGCAGGAGGCTTGCGAGATCCTGCCTGCTCAGGCTTTTCACGCAAGGCCTACATTCCAGCAGCATGAGAAGGTAAGTTGCAGAAAGAATTATTGTCCTGATGCAGTACAGACATTTCCATGTTGAAAGTCAGGTTCAGTTGATTGCAAAGCATTGACTGCTTCCTCATTTGACTGTTTGCTTAGATTTTCCTAAGGCAATGGAAAATAAACAGACTGCTTTGGAGGAAGTAAAAAAAAAAAAAGGGCAGTCAGAAACATCGCATTATATTGTGCTCAGGTACAGAATTACAGGCAATGAAAGGTATTAGAATGCAGCATGGGAGCATACATTTTAAGGGTGTGTCTGGTATCATGTTTTTGGGCGGGGAGGAATGGAGTTATGAGAAGCTAATAGGTAACATTATGCTTTATCATTATAATTTCGTCCTTCTATATTTGTTAGGCAGAGAAAGGATTATCATAAGCCCAATCATTACTTCCCTGTTTGTTGCTTAGTCATACAGATGCAAACACACGCTACTTCAATTAGCACAGCCGGTGCATGATGCAGAAGTTAGAGCGTTCGACTCAAGAGATACAGCATAAGCCCTCCGTCATCTGTAAAACTCACTGGATGTTTTTGGACTTCCACACTCTCTTTTGGTCTCATCTTCCTTTCAGTGTTGTTGTGAGAATAAAGTGGGGAGGAGGAAAACCATGTATGCTGCCTTTGGTTCATTAGGAAGAAGGCAGGATATAAAAGAAACTAATAAATGTTGTCATATGTGAATCATTTTCGAACTGTGATCCAGAGAAACTGGAGGTTACTTAGTAGCTTTCCCAAGCTTTCTAAATCAGTGTTTCTCAGGCTATCTGATAGGTAGGACTGGCAATTTCTTTTTCCAATATGCCAGGCGCCAGCACCATATTTGTGCCCCTTGGAAACTTTTTTTTCTTTTCTGGAAACTCACTGGGGACTAGCAGCTAGGGTTGCCAGAGTGAAAACTAGAGATAGCTTTAATGATTGTGTAAAAGCAGGAATTTTAAGAGATGTTGCTTGTCAGGTAACCAGAGGAACAAGCAACATCTTCTGAAATTTTCCTCTCTACACAACTTTTAAAGGTACAGAAGCCATTTCCAGTTTTGGCTTTGGCAACCCTACCAGCAGCCAATGGCACCAGTCTAGGAACCACGACTTTCAGTAGCACAGTTCTAGATTACAAGATGTATTAGATGGAGTAAGGCTACCAGAGAGGAAGATGAGCTTATTCTAAAATGCACAATTTGTTTATGAGGACCAACAGTAAAGGCCAAGAGGCCTAGACAATACCACAGGCAAAAGATGGAAACCACCCTAATACATTTCCCAGAACACTCTGCAACATGCTGTGGTTTTTTGGCTGCCAATCAGGTATTTCTCTGCAGAAAAACTGATCTGGAAAAACTTCCTGCAAGTTTCTTGAATTCTCAGAGCCTGACTATTAGAGGCAGGGTGGAATCTGAAAATCATGATAGGTTAATATTTAACAAATTAAGAGGTAAATAATCTTACACTGTTTCTGCATGGTTTTACTGTATTTTTATGTCATGTTTAATGGACCTCTAAACTACCAGTTTAGTTGGGCATTTAAAAGTCTAACAGTGACAGTGAGCACAACGTTAACAATATATGTAATAGCAGTGAGAGTGATAGCTAGCAGGCTTCTCAACAGTCATAGACCCCAAGCAAGGTCCAGCAGTTGTCCACTGCTGAAGCTAGTTCTTTTTGAAATTTGTTGGATACTTTTAAGTTGTCCAGGACTTCCTGTGAGATCACTTCTGGTGTGCAGCCATGGGGAGGGTCACAGACGTGAAAATTGGCCCCACCCCACATGTAATTTCCCACCCCTGCGGTAGAACAGTCAAGTTTGAGAAAATCCAGACAAATAACTCCTGATAAAAGTTATAATATAGATATACCTCATTTGAGGAAGGAGATGTGTTCTGGGTACTACATCCTTAACAGAAAATTTGGTATCAGAGGCAAGAATGGTGTGGAAAGAACAGAAATAGGTTCCTACATCACGCACAAAAAAAGCAGAATTTGATATGTTATAAAAAGCTTTTTATTCAAAACTAACCACATACACACATGAACTGAAACAACTTGGGCCCTTTCCACACCTTACCTTTTTCTGGTGCTGGGGTGCAGGGATCGTGCAAGCAGCCTCCGGCAAGAGGCTCTTGTGTCCCTGCTGCTTCAGCTCTGCACAAGCTGCCTGCTTGCACGAGAGCCCTGCCTCTTCCTTCTGCAGTGCAGCCTAGGAGTTTTCCAGGCTGCGCTGGGGCAGGAAGCACAACTGGTGTGGCTCCAGAGGCTCCGCATACCAGGCAAGTGTGCACAGGACCCGGGAACAATACGCGATTGTGCACCATTTTCGACTTCAGCCAAAAATGAAAAGGTGCATGATCGGTGCCTGCCAGCCCCTGGAGCATTGTGCAATTGTGAGTGCGTTGTGCAGATTGCTCCTCACAATCACGCGATGCTCCAGGTCCCCTTTCGCACGGCAAATGCCGTGCGAAAGGGCCCAGGCCAGGTAAGACAACAAAAATATACTGAACCATTTGAAAGCTTCTTCCAAAATGTTTCCAGGGATTACTTTTTTTTCCCCTTTCACCAAGCCTCAACTTTTCTTTGGATTTACATTTTAATGGCCAAATTTATAGTTCTATGCTGTGGGGCAGGGAACAGATTTGATGAATCAAGTTAACCTGATTTCCCTTTTTGTCTCTGCTTTGCTGTTCACACATGTCTGCAGTAGGACTGGCTAGAGTAGAATTCCGTTTTTTCCAGCTTGATCTCTACTATGTTGTTTAATGCAGACATGTTCCTGCAACTTAACACCAAAAGTGTTTCCCTGTTCCTCCTTCACCATCCTTCCATGCCAATGCTGCTAAAAACTTTTCAGATACTCAGAGGACACAGAGGAAAAAGGGGCTAGAAAGGTGTAAAAAGGAGCTTCTTTGTCAGACTACTATTATTATTATTATTATTATTATTATTATTATTATTATTATCATCATCATCATCATCATCATCATCATCATCATCATCACCACCACCACCACCACCACCACCACCACCACCACCACCACCATTACTATTACTACTACTACTACAGTTGGACTTCCACACTTGCAGGTTAATGTTCACAGAGTTTCTCCAACCCCTGGCCCTCCTACCTCAAGCACTTCTTTTTCCAGGGGAAACTTTCCTCTTGCCTGCTCTGATCTCGCTGCACAGCCCTTTAAAAACCCACCTCTGGTTCTCTTCCTCCTGCTCCACCAGCTACTGCCTGGCCAGCTCAGGACAGATTGCAACCCAGTTTCTCAGCACTGCAAACCCACCCTCTTCCAATATCTCCCATATACCCAAGGAAGGAGATGGGAGAGGGAGAGGAAATATAGGGCCACTATGCTGACTTTCCCTCTCCTTTTCCTGACCTAGTTTGTGTTAGAAGTGCAACAGTGCTTAGCACTGAAGAATCCAGAATGCCTCACGGTGGGCAGTAGTAATAGAGCTGGTTAGTTTGAGTGACCTAAATTGTCCTCCCTTCTTGACTCTACCTACCCTGACCCCTCTGTGATGTAAACTGATACTCTTAGAGATCTTTCTCTGCCTCTTCGCATCCCCCCCCCAACTTTGTCTTCCTAGTTCTACCCAGAGACTGCTGCTAGATTAGGATAGCATCCTAAGTAACTTTCCGATCTTAGGCCCTCTCTGCACAAGGCTGATACATCACAGTAGCGTCGTATTGTCACTTTTACATCTGCACATTAAACTGGTTTGATGTCGTTCTGTCCTCCGTGGTTCCGCATGAGTTGAGGTCTTAGCGCGGTTAACATCAACGTTAAACCGATGTATTGTAAAAGCAGAAAAACTCTGATATAAACCACCCAAACTGTTTCTGATGCATTTTTTTTCCTACGTGCAGAACTGTTACATCGATTCACACCACTTGTGCTAAAATGTAGTAATGGTTTCTACAACTTTTTAAAAAAAAATTAAAATATTTTTATTAAAATGTCTAAAAAAGATAAAATGGGAACATTTCTTCAAATGTTCTCCTCCCCCCAACTCCCATAACAAGTTTTCTTCTCCAGTTTTGCCCAGCTGAATCAAACAAAAGGTACAATATAATACAATACAATACAAGGAGTCCAATCCACCATACATAGAATCCTTCTTTTTTTTTTTATTTGACCAACCAGTGGTGGCAGGGTGGAGTGAGGGAGGGGAATAGGAGTTCCACAAGAATTGGCAATGCGGAAGCAATTTTCTTCGCTTTAGTTCGATAGAAACTGGAGGGCTTGCAGATAGGAATCGGGGTAAGTCAGAGTAAAAAACACCGCTCATGACATGCGGTGAAACGCTCCTCCACTCTAGTGCGTCAATGGCCTTTGAGTGGAGTTCCGATAACAAAGCCTTTTACTTTGTTTCTTTAAGCCATTGGTGTCTTGCTCCTTTATCAGTATTAATGCTCCGCTGTAGACACACACCCTCTACCAGATTGGACCCTGGGTGCCTCTTCTCTCCACCATGTCTCGTCCCCCTTCTCCTAGACACACACACACACACACATTTTGATATTTGCAATTTTCCCACTTTTGTGGGGGTCTTGCACTCTTAACCCTACTAAATGTGGAGGGCTGACTGTGTTACTAATATTATTCCTGCCGCATTGCCAGGAAAAGGAAAAGGAAAAGCCTTGCTGTTCTCCCACCAATTTCCTTTTCCCACCCAGTTTGACAGTGATTATTACCATCCTTTTTATGAAGTCTATCACCAAGATGCTTAATCTGGCTTCCTATTTCCTCCTTGCAGGTTCTGTGAATTCATCAGGATGGCAAATTTTAAGGGCCATGCTCTTCCAGGCAGTTTCTTCTTACTCTATGGGCTCTGGTGGGCTGCGACATCCATGCTGAAACACTACAGCAGGAAGCTGAACAAAAAGGGACAAATCCACCATAGCTTCAACAATCTGGAGATCTTTGAAGGAGCTGCCAAATTTGTCTTTGCAACAATAGGTGAGACTTGAAATATAATGATCTACCAAGCACCTGGAGTTGCCATTTCTATTACCTCTGTCATCATGCTTTTAACTAGCATTTGGAAATAATTGCTTTCAAATAACTAGTTCATTGTAATTAATTTTTTCCCCCAGTAATGATGTTTACATTGTAAATTAAGTTACATTTATACCCCATACTTCCTCCTAATCGCTGAGTATGGCTAACAATCTCCATAGAGACACAGTTAAAAACACAAATTACAAGTATCAAAAATCATAAATTTAAAACCACACGTAGAATTATAGAGTCATAGATTTGGAATAGACCCCAGGGGCCATCTAGTGCAACCCCCTGCCATGCAAGAAAACACATCAAAGCATTCCCACCAGATGGCCATCCAGCCTCTGCTTAAAACCCTCCAAAGAAGGAGACTCCACAATACTCTGAGGCAGCATCTTCCACTGGCAGATAGCTCCAACTGTCAGAAAGTTTTTATACTCCTAAAATTACAAATATCTAAAATCACAAATTAAATCATCTGCTAAAATACAATAAAAGCAATATAGGAAACCATCAGTAAAAAAAACAAGTATTAAATATCTGGTTATCCCCACAGGCTTATACAAATAGATAGATTTACAGTTAGCATCTGAACAATCAATGTGTTGTATGGACAATGGATTTGTCCATACAAGTGGATGGAACAGACTTGTAGAACTGGAGTATAATCACAGAGGAAGCCCTGCCATATGTGATAGCCACATAGACCAAGTTGCTTGGCGGTACCACAAACATCCCTGGTTGATCTTGAATCCTAGGTGGGTTGGTGTTAGATCTAGGGAAGTAATTCTTCACTAAGGCCCTTTCTGCAACTTACCTTTTTGTGGAGCTGGGGTGAAGGGATCGTGTGAGCAGCCTCCGGTGAGAGGCTCTCGCGTCCCGATTCCTTCAGCTCCACAGCTGCTGCCTGCTCATGCAAGAACCCCTCCTCTTCCTTCGGCAGTGCAGCCTGGGATTTTCTATCTCTGGATAGCTCTGGAGCTCCACACACACGACAAGTGTGCGCGGGGCCCTGGAGCAATGTGCAATCATGCAACATTTTCGGCTCGCAGCCAAAAATGAAAAAGTGTGTGATTGGCACCTGCCAGGCCCTGGAGTGTTGCGCAATTGTGAGTGCATCGTGTGGACCAGTCCTCGCAGTCATGCGCCGCTCCAGGGGCCCTTTCGCATGGCAAATGCCGTGCAAAAAGGGCCTAAGTTTTTTCTCAAAGGTTAACAAGGAAGAATTTTGACAATTTTCTTCCCACTGAGAGAAAGTCTTCAAAAACCACACCATTTTTGAAGGCTATTTGCAATTTGTACAAAATTTGTACATGATTGTTTTCTGCAGAAAACAGCATTTTGTAGTGGAAAACTAGGGACCACTTGACCTAACTAGGGATGAAAAGAATATTCAAGAATATTCATAAAATGGTTAAACCCCATATTTTCCACATGTTTAGAAACTCTGACAAGAAGACTCTGGACTGATGAGAATCTTTGTAGTTTGGAATTTATTCTGTGAAAAATTTGCACATGGTTGTTTTGCACAGAAAACAGTATTTTCTCTGCAGAAAATAGCATTTTCTACATTGAACAAACGTTTCAGTGAAGAAATATTAATTCCTGTACAGAAACAGATGTTTTCTGTTCAAAGAATGCTGCAATTGGGGATTTATTCAGCATAAAACTCACACATGATTGGTTTGCAAAGAAAGCAACATTTTCTGCATAGATAACAGCCATTTTCTATGCAGGAATTGATATTTCTTGTCTGAAATAGCATTTTCCCCTCAGTGTTAACAACACAAAGCTTAATGAGCAGTGGTCTGATAATATGATGGTGGCAGCTCATAGACCAAGGCAGAGCATCCCCCCATCCCCAAAAAGTGAGAAGAAGTTCCCCTTGCTCAGTCCATGAGTCAACTGCAGTATAAGGGAAGCTTCTTATATTATGTCATGTCTACTTTGGGCCTTTGCTCATAAAGCAGCTATAGCTTCAATTTAGTAGATGTCTTCTTGGGACAAAGTTCTCTTGTACTCAGAGGAGTTTACTTGGTTAGGTATGCTTAGGGATGAGCTGTATATCTGCATATATTTGCATACAAAATATTTGCTGAAATCCCATCAGTGATATGCGTGTGTACAATGTGTATGTTTTCTTTTAGAAAGGGTACAGGGAGCTATTCTTTAGCTCCTTGCACCTTGTCCAAAACTTTCCCCAGGGCGGAGGATGCTGGAGGGTGCCACTGCTATTGCTCACCATCTGAGTGGAGTGGAAATACCCCAAGTCAGCACAGTGATACCAACCTTCAACTCTCCAGTGCCCCATAATTCTGAAATGGCATTCTGATTTTGATCTCCCTTTGGAAGAGTTTTCCTTCTGGGTGGATCCATTCATGTTTTCCTGTTCCTCTGTTATTTAGGCATCCTTGCAGAGCAGTTTGTTCCAGATGGTCCCCACTTGTATCTCTGGACTCGAGAGCCGTGGAGTTGGGTAAAGCTGATGAACTGGCAACATTCCACCATGTACTTGTTTTTTGCCATATCAGGAGTTGTGGATATCCTCACCTATTCCCGAGCCAAACTGCCTCTAGGACTGGATCGCCTCATGCTTGCTATTGCATTCTTTGTTGAAGGTTGGTATCACTTCTCGCCACCTTCCCTTTCTGGGCTGCTTCACACCTTACCTCTGTCCGGCACGGTTGCGCAGGGATCACGTGAGCAGCCTCTTTCGTGAGGCTCTCGTGTCCCCGCTGCTTTGGCTCTGCAGGAGTTGCTGGCCAGCCGGCAGGAAACATAAGGGCTCCGCCTCTTCCTTCCTCAGCGCAGATGGGTATTTTCTCAGGCTGCGCTGGGGGAGGAAGCGCAAGGGCTGCAGCTTTGGAGCTCCGCACACAAGGTAAGTTCATGTGGGGCCCCGGAGCAATGTGCGATCAAACACCATTTTTGGCTAAAAGCCGAAAATGATATAGTGCGCGATCAGCACCTGCCAGATCCAGCAGTGTTGCGTGATTGCAAGGATGTCATCTGAAACACTCCTTGCAATCACGCGATGCTCCAGAGGCCCTTTCGCATGAGAAATGCCATGCGAAAAGGGCCTTAGGTCAGTCCTGCAAAAGAACTGAAAGCAGCCTGAAAATCAGCTCATTGCTCATGAACTGTAAAGGCTTTGGGCCACTGGTTCAAGTTTTTCAATACCATTTCAGAAACCTTACGCAGCCAATTCAATTAAGGCTCAAGCTAGGTGATATCGTTATAATATTTTTAAAGCATGCACTCTCAAATGTTAAAAGATGTCTGTTTGTCATAGCACATGACTTTCTTCAGCTACATATAGTTACAGATAGGATGCTTAGTTTTCCATTTGGTCATTGGAAATTAAACCCAGGCTACATTTTCAGGTTTGATGGCTCAGATATGACTCCCTTGAGGAAACCCTATTGTGGAAAGCAAAGTGTACTTTAGCCTCTCCCAAATCAATTTAAAAAAAAATTGCCTCCAGCCACAAGAACGGTATGCTCTCAAAGCACACTCTGCCTTGCTCAATATTGGCCAGTGAGTTAGTGGAGAAACACAGTGATCCACAGTGCTGTAGTAAAGCCAGGTTTTGCAGAGCCAAAGCCCCAATTCTTTTTGATTAATGGAGGCAATGATGACACCATCCAGTACCCTTAGGTTTTCTTGTGCCCTCTGAACATTGATGCAGTTCAGGCCAGGGCTGGATCCAGGGCAGGGGTTGAGGGAGATAGATCTCCCTAACAAAAAATAATCGTTGCAACCTGTCCTTGATATAATACAGAGTATTTGGGGACTGTCTTGAATGAATTATTAATACCTATTAGCACTACAAAGAGCCAGGGTGGTGCAGTGGTTTGTGTGTATGACTCTGGTCTCTGGTCTCCAGAGTTTAAATCCCCACTTGGCCATAGAAACCCGTGCAGTGGCCTTTGGCAATTCACACTTTCTCAGCCTCTACGTAAGGCAAAGGCAAACCCTCTCTGAACAAATCTTGTCAAGAAAACCCCATCATGGTCTCATGATAGGGTCACCATAAGTTGGAACAACATAAAGGCATGCAACATGAACAACAACAAGCATTATAAAAGACCTATTCCCCAAAGAGATCCAAAACTTCTAAAAGGATTTGTCAATATAGAACAGCACAGCTGCGTGCATTTTTGAATTCTCCTTCAGAGCTTGGCTGTTGTGAATGTCATCATAAGTGTCTACATTTGCAACCGTGATCAGGCCATAACCAGCAAAGCTGAAGATATGCATCTCTTCATAATTGCTTCCTAACCGATGGCTGGGAGGTTGAAAGCTGATTGCTGTGCATCACTCTGTCATTAAAAGAAAGCTGTCTCTGTGTTAGCATAAGCAGTGAGCACAGGTTTCTCCTGTCGCATAGCTACCAGCTTTCATCCCTGTGTCACATTTGTCTCCAGGCAGTTATTAATGTCGTTAGACAACACCTTGTCTAATTTCACCTGTTTGACATCAAAGTCACAGGGCCATTGGTGAGAACACTGCAAACAACACGGCTTCCTCTCCTCAATTCCATACATTTTTAAAACATCAGTTTTAGGCTTCCTTGGTATTAAACAGGGCCAGTTGTTGAGTATGAGACAAACTACTGCAAATTCAAACTCCACTAGAAAAACCTTTGGAATGTCACAGGGCTTGGCTTTCACAGAATCATAAAACGGGAAGAGAGCTCAAGGGACCACAGACTTCTCCCTGTTGAAATTCATTTTATGAATTTTGACCCAGCTCTCTAATCTGCTAAGATCATTATGAATTCTGATCCTGTCCTCCAGGGTGTTAGCTACCCCTCCTAATTCGGTGTCATCTCAAAAATTTGACAAGAATTCTCACATTCCCTCATCCAGATCATTGATAAGATGTTGAATAGAACTGGGCTTAAGAAGAATCCTGTGGCACCCCACCAGCCATTTTTCTCCAGGCTGAACGGAAGCCACTGGTGAGAAACCTTCAGGTTCAGTCAGTCAACCAGTTACAAATCCACCTAACAGCAGCATTGTCTAGCCCACATTAGAATCGTAGAATCATAGAAATGTAGAGTTGGAAGAGACCACACGGGCCATCCAATCCAACCCCCTGCCATGCAGGAACACCCTCAAAGCAATCCCGACAGATGGCCATCCAGCCTTTGCTTAAAAACCTCCAAGGGAGGAGACTCCACTACACTCCGAGGCAGCAGATTCCACTGCTGGACAGCTCTGACTGTCAGGAAGTTCTTCCTGAGGTTCAGATGGAATCTCCTTTCCTGCAGCTTGAATCCATTGCTCCTTTTTGCTAGCTTGTTTGCAAGGATATCATGGGGCTTGTCAAAGGCCTTACTGAAGTCAAGATATCCTATGTCCACAGCATTCTGTTCATCTACCAAGCTAGTAACAATGTAAAAAAAAAAAAAACCCTCCCAACACAGTCACACTCTGTAACTGGGTAAGGGACTCTACTCCCTAGCTCTTTGCTACAATCTCACTGAAGGACTAAATACCAACATGGGGACTAGAATCCAGTTCTGCCAAATCCTAGGCCAACATTCTAGCCACTACATGAAACTGATTTTGCATGGAGAGTTATTTGCACTTGAGAATAATATGCAGGTCAGATCATAACCCAGAATTGAACAGGGAGCATCCTTGTATTATAACCACTAAGCTAGGAATGAGAATATACGGGATCTCTAGGGCCAGAATACACTCACTAAACCAATTGTTGAATGGTGAATCAACATTTATGATTCAACTGGTCTTTTCCAGGAGAAGCTGACAAAAGAATTCAAGCCCAGAGGTTGTTGGACTATAATTTCAAGCAGTCCTACCCAACAGAGCCAATGATGACAACAGCTGGGATCTGCACTCCAACATCTATAGGGCCACATAACTCCCACCCTTGCTCCAAGCATAAAATGGGGTGGGAAAAATGTGGCCTGCAGGCTGCAAGCACTCCCAGGGCTGTTTTTTTAAGCTCCTAGAGGCCCCCCAGAGATCAGAATTGAGGGGGGGGATCTCCAAAATGTTTACAAATGCCATATGAGGGTGAGGGCATTTTCATCACATTTGGTAGCCTCCTGGCCCCCCTAGAAAGACACCAGAGGAGTTCCAAGAAATTTGGTACCACATTCTCCCCCGCACACGCACACACACACACACAAAAGAGAGAGAATGGAATGAATTAATTTGGATTTGGCAACTGCCAAAGGCTGGTCAAATGAAAGGACCTCCATTTTGAGAAGTCATGCTCCTTTAGACCAGCCCGGAAGAGCCCTTTCATTCCAGATCTCCACACCAGAAGTACAGCTACTTGACAATTATAGTACTTTGATAATATTTTAACTGTGTTTGCTCCATCCTAAAGAATCGTTGGGTTTATAATTTGGAGAGCTGCTTAAAATTCTCTGCTAGACAGTTCTAGTGCAGTAGTTCAGAGGAGGGGGCTATAGCTTTCTAGCTGAGCACTCTAGGAAACTTTTTTGCTGTTTGATTACCTGTACAATGTCTTATTTGTTAGACTCCCTCAGGACCCCCAACCACTCCCTCCTTCCCTCCTTGCTCTCTCTCTCTCTTTCTAAATGACGGTAGTTCTAAAGATGATGTGCATTTCAACAGGATTCCTCTTCTACTTCCACGTCCACAACCGGCCGATGCTGGATCAACACATACATAGTCTGCTGTTGACTGCCATCTTTGCTACTGGTACCAGCATTCTGTTGGAAATCATCCTGCGTGATAACATTGTCTTGGAGCTCTTCCGTTCCAGCCTTGTCATTCTACAAGGAACCTGGTTTTGGCAGGTTGGCCACTGTTGGATTTTTTTTATTATTATTATAATCGGGTTGCCACTGGTGATGTCCAAGCGGTCATATGACACTCAATGGCAGAGCTTGGAGTGGGGGGGCGGGAGGGGCGTGGCTATGGCATGAGTGGTGTGGCCACAGTGCATGGGGGCATGGCTGCAGTGTGTGGGGGTGTGGCCAGGGCATGCAGGGGCATGGCCAGGGCATGTGAGGGTGTGGCTATGGGCTGGGACACCCCAAAAACATTGCCACCCAGGGCAAATCACCCCCCCGCCCTCACATCCCTATGCAAATGATGAAACTGCAAGTTGCCAGAAGGTTCAGGTCTTATGCTAAACGTTCAACAACTCCTGGGACAGCAGGGGTGGTCAACTGCCTGAAGTTTGGGTCCGTTGTTGGACTTTGGAGCATCTGATCAACAATCATATATGTGTGTGTGTGTGTGTGTGTATATATATGATGCACCACTAGTAGCTGCAAAGGTGTATGTATGTATATGTATGTATGTGTGTGTGTGTGTGTGTATGTATGTATATATATATATATATATATATATATATATATATACACACACACATACACACACACACCTTTGCAGCTACTAGTGGTGCATCATATTTTAATATCCCCAGTAATTTTGAGCCCTGGACTGGCTTTCTTTTTTCCAAAACAGAAAATGACTGGAAGTCATTTAGGAAGTATTTGTATGAGCAGGCCAAGGAGCTGAGATCATCAAAATAGGCTGTTGTTCTCTCAGTACCACTACCATCACAAGCACAGTTGGTGGAGACATGAGAGAGGCCCTTTGTCAGTGGCTGCCCCTAGACTCTGGAACTCCCTTCCCAGGGAGGATAGAATGACCCCCTCCTTGTTGTCCTCCTTTTGGCAAACCAAAACCTTCTCATTCACACAGACTTTTAGAACAGAAAGTTCTTAAAGAATGGGCTAGGGATTACTGTATCATTTTAACTGTTGGTTTTGAGAACTTTTTATCTTTTTAAATTACATGTTTCTTCTTTACTGTTATTGTTTTAACACTGTGATTAGTTTAATTCTATTTTAATATTCACATTTTGTATGTTTTAATGGTATTTTTTAAAAAATTTGTGAGCCTCATTGAGTCCCAATTTTACAAAAAAAGTAGGAATAGTAACAATGACAACAACAGGAAGAACAATACTGTTGGTTCTCCCTTCACCTCTAACAGCTAGCCAGAGACAAAAACATGCCAAAATTGGCCCCAAGATGCCCTATGTGGCTCAGGGAGGCATTCTGAATATTATGAAGTGAAAGATCTTTGGTCGGCTGCTAAACAGCCTTGGTGATAGAGCTGTGTAAAGCTTTTCAACCAATGTGCTGAGAAATACATTAGATACTTGGTGGAAAAGAAGATCTGAAATAGATAAAAAGATCTTTTGTTCTGAGATTGCATTTTTCATGCAGGCCATTTCCACACTAGACTGTTATAGTGCTATTATTCTACTTTCAACATCCTATGGAATCCTGGAGTTTGCAGTTTAGGGAAGGGCCGGCCGGAAGGAGTTTACCTTTGCCTTCCTCTGAGACTGAGAGAGTGACTTGCCAAAAGTCAACCAATGGGTTTCCACAGCTGAGTGGACATTTGAACTCTGATCTCCAGAGTTCTGTTCCAACACCCAAGCCATTACTGTCCCTACAATGTTACTATTTATTTATTTAGTGCATTTATATCCTTCAGCCGAAAAGACTCCCAGAGCAGTTTACAAATTGTTAATTTACAATCTCCTGCCCTCAGGTTTACAATTTCACAATTTACCATGGTCCTTTTCTGAGGCTAGGAGGGGGTGACTTGCCCAGGATTACCCAGTGGGGTTCCCCGACCAAGCAGGTGTCTGAGACTTTGGCCCTTTTCACATGGCATATGCCATGTGAAAGAGGGCCTGGAGCCTTGTGCAATTGCAAGGAGCGACCTGCATGATGCCCTCACAATCACGCAAGGCTCCAGGGGCCGGCAGGCAACGATCATGCACCTTTGCATTTTCAGCTTTCAGCCAAAAATGCTGCACCATCGCACATTGCTCCTGGGCCCCACACACACTTACCTGGCATGCGGAGCCTCAGGAGCCAGTCTGGTCATGCTTCCTGTCTCAGTACAGCCTGGGAAGGTGCCAGGCTGCACCGTGGAAGGAAGAGGCAGGGCTCTCGCGTGAGCAGGAAGCTTGTGTGGAGCTGAAGAAGTGGGGAAGCGAGAGCCTCTCACAAGAGACTGCTCGTGCGATCAACACACCCCAGTGCTGAGAAAAGGTAGGATGCGAAAAGGGTCTTTGTCTCCAGAGTCCTGGGCCCTTTTCGCACGGGCTTTCCCGAGCGAAATAGCCCTGTGAGCCGTGCGGGAGTGGGAGCGCCGCTCCACACGATGCACTCCCACTTCCGGCGCTCTCACGGGGCTGCAGCAGCGCGAGCGCGGGGTTTTTGATTTTCGCTTCCAAGCGAAAATCACCCTGCGCTCGCGCAACGCTCCCGGCGCCCACCCGCACTTACCTGTTGTGTGGTGCGTCGGAGAGGCGGCCGGGTAGGGCTTCCTTCCCTCCGCTCCTGCGGAAGGAAGGGGTGGGGTGGGGCGCTTGCGTGACGGATGCGATGGCATCCTGCTTCGCGCGGGTGGGGGGCTGCTCGCTACAGCCTCCCGCTTCGCGCACGCGCATGGGGGGTGGGTGGGCGCGACTGTCGCTCGCTCCTGGCACGCGCGGGGGGGACAGGCGCGACTGTCGCTCGCTTCCCGCATGCGCGGGGGGCGGCGCGAGAGGCTCCTGCTTCTCGCGCAAGCGGGGGAGGATGGACGCGCGAGCCGCCTCCGCCTCCGGGACGCTGCCGCTTCCCCGCTTGTTCCTTCGCCTGCGGAAGGAACGAGCGGGGAACCGGCAGGCTCTCGGAAGAGGCTTTTCGCGCAAGCCGCCCACCCCGGCTCACGCAAAAAGCCTCAGTGCGAAAAGGGCCCTGGTCCAACACTCAAAGCACTATAGCACACTGGCTCTCAATTACTTTTGAATTTCCAGATTTTAGCCAGAGCAACCTCTGCTTTGTCTGCCACACTTTAAACTCTTTTCATTTTTCTCCTTACCTCCCACCTCCTACACACAGTCCATGACTAGTAAGGGCTGATTGCTGAAAAACCTGACCATTTGAAACACTACAAAAAAGCAATTCAAGGAGATTGTGTCGAGGAAAGTCTCAAGGGTTTGTGGTGGAAGGAGGGTATGCCAAAGTACAGGAGCAGACATGGATAACAATAAAACAGTGCAAGTAAAACCTTAACGTTAGATGACTTTTTGGTGGTGTTTCATAAATGTGCATATTACTATATTATGCCAGTGTTTTGCCTGATGCAATGATTTCAAGACTCTTTCCAAACCCAGTTCAGATTCCTGGTATAAATTTCCGAGCTTATCTGACAGGTTAGGGACTGGAGCACTGTCAGAAAGCAGAAATGGTCAAAAAGCAGAATCCATGTACTGCACAGAACATGAAGGACTTCCAGAGACTCACTTGAAACCGACTGCACATGCATGCTACTTGTACAGTCTCTCAGCTGGCTTGGCACCTTTTCCCCCCTCTGAGTTCACTTTGCAAACAGTGCATGCATGAACCCAAGCAAGGCTCCTCAGGCAAGAAGAACTTATGAAAGAGTGGACTCCATATCAAACAAAGGCCATTTCCGCATGAGGTGAGGGAATCACTCTGTGCTGTTAGTTACTGCTTCTTCTGGGTCCTCAGTAATGTGGACTCTCCCTTAAGTCCTTCCGCAGGGCTCCTCCTTTGGTCCAGGGTGAATTGGAGCAGTGCGAGGTCTTAGATCTACACTGCTCTGGCAGACAAAATGGCGGCTTCCAGTTGTTTCCGGGTCCAGACCAACCGCTGAAGCTTGCCACACCTACAGCCCTCCCTCTGCAGATCACAGGCTCGCATTGGTGCAAACCTGCACATCTGCACAAGTAAGCAGGAACGCAATGGCGCGCTCCCAAAAATAAAAGATCGTTTTTCTTCCGTTCTTCAAAAAGCGCGCTGGAGGACCACTTGGGGGTGTTTCAGAGTGGACTGAGGAGCAGAACTAAGGTAAATAGGCTGGACTTAGTCCGCTCCAAGGTGCAGACGACCTCCATGATAGGACGCACTGACACATTCTAATTCCCTCGTGCAGAAAGGGCCTAAGTAATTTTTTCCTTAATTTGGAAGTGTCAAAACAGCAAGTCATTGGATAACAGGGTGCTGAAAGTGGGAGCTTCATGTAATATATAAAATGGTTTATGGGCCTTGTATCTAAATAATCACCTAATCTCATGTTTACTTACTTGGGCCTTACAATTATTTCCAGAGCCTCTCTCTGGTTATGAGGTGGTACCAGTCACTGTTACAGAGAGGAACTTTTTCCATGGTGGCATCTTAGTTGTGCAATAGCTGATCTGACCTCGATCTCTTGACCCAGCACAAGAGTAATGCTGACCTAATTTGGATAGAGCAACAAAGATGAAAATACACTGAGAAATTGCTCTGCGTTGGGCAACCACAGAGCAGGTGTGACTGCTGACACTTTCTGTGCTATCAGAGAACTCCATGTCTTAACATGCCTTAGCATTTTTGCATTGGAAGACCATGACCATTTCTTTTCTACCCAGATAGGTTTTGTGTTGTACCCACCATTTGGAGGACCAGCATGGGACGAGGAAGACCATGAGAACATGATGTTCATCACCATGTGCTTTTGCTGGCACTATGTCTTAGCTATCCTTATTGTGGCTATCGATTATACTCTGGTTCATTGGTAAGTTTTCTGGAATATTAGCTCATTTACTCCTAATCTAACCTTAGTTACATAAGGTGCTATTACTACATATGATTAGTCATGCATGAGAGTAAGTGCCGGTGCATGATTTTGCACAAAAATAAAAATGAATAGTTGCAGCCAAGGTGCAGACTCAAAAGTGGTTGAGTAGTCAAAGATAGTAGTTGGAGGAAAAGGCAAAGCAAAGTGGGGAAAGCAAGCACAGAAGTCAATGTGGTTTCTCTTAGGCAGACTGTATAGCTATTCAGTTGTTCAGTGTTGCTCAGACCAAGAAAATAAGCCTGCAGCAGCAGATATAGGAAACCAGCCAGGCCCCCATTTGCTCCCCAGATCAACTGGGTTGCTCCTCCAGATTTTCTTTGTGTGGTACGGGCCAAGGCTGCCTTGGAGCCGAGAGACAGGGAGCAAAGTGCCTGGGCTCTGCAGACCACATACTCTCTTGTCCCAATTTGGTGGGGACAGTCCTGATTAATCTTCTGTCATTCTACTTTTTCAGCTGATTTTAAAATGTCTCAGCTTCTTTCTCTTCCTTCCACTCCTGCCTTTGTCCTCAGCTTCCTTCACTTGTTGCAAACTGAGTTCAAAGTGCAGAATTAATTTTCACTCAGTTTAACTCAGCAAGGGGAAGAAGCAGAGGGCAGAACCTTGCCCTTCTCAATAAATTCAGGCAAAAGCAAACTGCAGCAGTTTACATGTGTGTTCTTCCTCCTTGATGACTTTTTGGCCATTTCCGTCCTAGATTGTTATAGTGCCATTATTCCACTTTCAACATCCTCTGGAATCCTGGGGTTTGCCTTTTAGAGAGGGGCCTATAGAATTCTCAGCCACAGAGCCCTTTGGCCTCAGCAAATGACAAACCCCAGAATTCCACAGGAAGTTAAAAGTGGAATAATAGCACTATAACAGCATAGTGTGGAAATGGCCTACAATATCTTGAACACATTCTGATGTTGCTTGGCCACACATGTCTCAGTTTTCACCTCTGAAATGTGGAGGGATTAAGACCACAGGTACGTGAATCCCTCACACCTTAGAATAGGTAGACATTCACCATACAGTGTCTTATAACAGGGGTCATTTCCGCACGAGACTGTTATAGTGCTTTGATTCCACTTTCAACGTCCTATGGAATCCTGGGGTTTGCAGTTTTGGGAGGGGCCAGCGGGCCCCTCCCGAAACTGCAAACCCCAGGATTCCATAGGACGTTGAAAGTGGAATCAAAGCACTAAAACAGTCTCGTGCGGAAATGGCAGGGATAGGAACTAGTTTTTCTTCAAGTGCTGTGTCATTTCAGATAATCTGTAAGAGGCTGCATGCAAATTTTGTGAACAGCAATGAACAGAAGATGGGCACCTCTCTTGTCTTTTTGCCATTCCTGCTCTCCCCCAACTCCTTCGTCCTTATATGTCCTCTTCCCCCTTTTTTTGCTATTAATATAGCAGACAGCTAGAGAAGGACTTACAGTTTGGAAATAAATTTTTTAAAGTAACTAATTACATTTACAGCTCCCCAAAAGTTATTAAACATTACTATTATAGTAACTAATTACAATTAGTCTTCTCATTGACCAAAATTAACTAGTTATGTTTAAAGCAATGTTTTTTTAAAAAATATTTTGATTGATTAATTGACTAATTACAGTTTCACACTGATATAATTACAAAAAAAAAATTCCAATAATTAATACAAAACAATCAGTGTTCAACCCACAATCAACATTATCCCAATGAATATATAATGACATTTATTCTGCTCTCCCAACCCCCATCCCAGGGAACAAAGTCAATTTTTATTTAATATCCCTTTCCTTCCTTATTGTGTTTCTTAATTTTGTACTTCTTACATGGTTAAAACAATATTAAAACACTTGAAACCATTGACCTGAAGTACAAAACACACTTAAGTAGAGAGGACACACATACATAAACCCTGTAACTGTAAAAGTACTTAAAACAGTAAAAGTTCTGCCACAGAAGAAGTGATCCCTTATATTGCAATTGTGATGTGATTTAATTACTGCTTTGGTTATTACAAGAGGAATTAATTACAAATACTAACTAAATAATTGGGTGCATTTGTTGTTTTGGGTACCTTTCAGTTGTTTCTGACTTATGGTGACCTATCAGAGGGTTCTCTGGGGCTGAGAGTGTGTGACATGACCAAGGTTACTCAGTGGGTTTCCATAGCCAAGTGGGAAATCACACTCTGTTTCTAGAGTTGTAGTCCAATGCTCAAGCCATTTCACCATACTGGGTACAATTACAAATAATTAATTCCTCTTGTAATAACCAAAGATCTCTTGCCACAGATCAGAAAAGAGAGATTGCAAAGGAAATTTGAGGAAGACAGGTTGCCCTCAGGCTGTCTCAGAAGAACAATTAACAGTAACCTCTAATAGCACTGCTGTGTACAGCTGATAAGATCTATTTTTGTCATTGTTCCTAGCTGCACGAAGAGGTGTAGAGACAACAATGGACAAATTGAGATCGGGCTCCGTCTCCGTAAACAGAAGAATGAGAAAGGAGATCATGCTTCCCTCTTGAATGTATCTGATGAGGACTGAGTGAAGATGCCAGTTTCTCTAAACTCCAAGAGACTTGACAATCACAATTCCTTAAAATTCCAGAGATTAATCCAATCTGAGACTCTACTTCATGTAAGAAGACGACAAGAGCCATGCTGGGCCAGACCAAAGGTCTATCAAGTTTAATGTTCTATTCATAAATGAAGGTCAACAGATTTGTACGTCATACTACTGTAGCTATCCCATGAGAAGATTGCACTGACTTGAATCCGTCTACCTTGAAATGCATTGCTCTATTTGTTCTTTCTCTTCTATACATGGTAGAAAGTTCTGGGATACAACATTTAGCTAGGTTTCCCCTCCTTTGTAAGGAGATCATAAGAGAAGCTTAGGGTATTTTCCAATATGTGAAGTTTATTTACATATACAGAGATTGAGCACAAGTGGTGATGAATGACCTAATTGCTTCAACAGCAAAGCCATCTACCCAGCTTCAGATCTCCTGTGAGAGGCAGCTCAAAAGTACAAGAAAAGTATTCTGGAAGTTCCAGAAAACCGCACAGAGCTGGTATTGTGTGGCACCGGATGTGGACCAAAAAGAGCTACATCCAAGGCCATTTCTGTACTACACTGTTGTGGTGCTATTATTCCGTTTTCAACATCCTAAGGAATCCTGGGCTTTACAATTTAGGGAGGGGCATTTAGAGTTCTCAGCCAGAAAGCTCTTTGGTCTCAAAGTACGAACCCCAGAATTCCACAGGATGTTGAAACTGGAATCATAACACTATAACAGTGTATTGTGGAAATGGCCCAAGTCTCAGTTCTTCATGGCACATTTCCTCACCCTAATTGACCTCATGGGGTTTGCTATGAGTGCGTAATGAGATGGCCTCATCGATGTCATTGTGGTGAATGCACCACAGTTGAAAAGATAGGATTCACATCTGATAAATAACAGATAGGATTCACATCTGATAAATAACAAACAGAATCCATTTTCATAACTGGAGCTGGGATCCAACATGTCCTTGTGAAAATACTAGAATGTCAGCCACCTTTCTAAAGAGCGTTTACACCTGATCTGATTCCGTTGATCCCCATGCTACCTGGTTTGGTCTGAACAAAAATGTCTAGACTTTCCAAACTTCATTGATTCTTTCCTGTTGATAAATTATAGGTGTGCTTAACAAGGAACTTTTGAATGTTTGCTAAAGGGGCATGTCTGCTACAGAGCACACAGAGAAGCAGTCTAGATTACACATTCTTGCTTGGCAAGGAATTCAGTCTAGGACACGTGGCCCTTGTTCCTTGTTATTGTTTCTTGTTAGAGGCAGTGTCGTGTAGTGGTTTGAGCATTGGACTACAATCCTAAAGGCCAGGATTCAATTCACTGCTCAGCTATGGAAATCCATGGGGTGATCTTGAGCTCGTCAAATACTCTCAGTCCCAGAAAACTCTGTGATAGAGTTACCTTAGGCCATTCCTGCACTAGACCATTATAGCACTCTGATTCCACTTTCAACATCCTATGGAATCCTGGGGTTTGCAGTTTCGGGAGGGGCCAGCCAGCCCCTCCCGAAACTGCAAACTCCAGGATTCCATAGGATGTTGAAAGTGGAATCAGAGCACTATAACGGTCTAGTGCGGAAATGGACTTATGTTGCCATAAGTTGGAAACAATTTGAAGGCACACAACAATACCAACAACAGCAGCAACAACAACAGTGTTCCTTGTAAACTAGAAGTGCTTTCTGGATCACACCCAGCTCTCCTCTCTTGTTGCTCCAATGATGAAGGATGACAGTGTCGAAAAGGCTCCCTTTTGGGGAATGTGTCCACCGTTATTTATTTTCTCTCACTGGTTATTACTTTTACACACCGTTTGAAACTTCTTATTTACAGAGTGAGATCCAAGAGGGCTATAGAGTTGAATTCACCATGGGCCCCATGTTTTAATGGGTAGGCTCAGCTGACCTAGATACTAACATCATCGAGTTTCCGGTGTTTCATTAACTGATAAAACTACACAAATGTTCACTTTCTGATATTGTCTAGTTCTTGTTCAGGGCTTGACCCACATTTGAACAGTGGTGGCCTTTACTTAACTGGAAATGGGTGATCGTCTTCATGAGTTGTGGAGAAACAATTGTGAAAATACACATATTGGTGCTAGAATATATACCAAAGAATACATATATATTGCTGGTATGGGCATGGTACACATTACAGAAATTTTATAGTAAATGTATCAGTCTTGATGTCTTTAAAAAAATTGTTCAAATGCTTTAAACTGTAATAAAATTGACATCAAAATCCCAAAAGCATACCAGGTTGTCTTTCAAACAGCTTGATTTAAATCTCCAACCTAATATTTTCCAGATAGTTTCCAGATATTTTCCATGGTTAGCTGTGCTGTCTGGGGATGATGGGATGTGTGGGGTAACACATATGGAAGACACCAAATCAGGATTATCTAAATGCCCATTTTACTTTATAGCCCATTTTACCTTACCTATATTACTAATCTTCAAATAGGGCCTTAAGAGATGGGTAGAGAGGTATAAATTTTTGAAATTTTGAAGATGGGGAAACAGTTTTTCCCTCAGAATTTGTAGTGTAGTGGCCTGAGAATTGGATTATGACCATGGAGGTCCGGGTTTGATTCCCTGCTCAGCCATGGAAACCCACTAGGTGACCTTGGATGCATCACATACTCTCAACCCCAGAAACCCCCGTGATAGTTTTGCCATAAATCAGAAACAATTTAAGGCACACAGCAGTGACAGCAACTGCAGAAATATAATGCATATTTCTATATTAAACTCAAACTTATTTTAGTGCTTTAGCAAGACATAAAGCTCTATTTCATAACATAATTAGCATAGATAAGTGTACTATCTGGCATATTTTTGATATTTTAAAATATATAAGCCTAAAATTTGTACAATCCAAACTGGAAACATACCCTATATGAAAGAAAGAACTGCAAATTGCTGCACGCATGTATCTTAAGTTTTGCCATCTGGGAAATAGGAAATAAATAAATAAAAACAGGAACCACAACTTTTTTTTTTTTTTTACCAAACTAAATGAATCCTATTGTTCAGACATAAACATTTTCGTGCAGTCGCATGAGTACGTGAGTACTACATAAAGGGAATAATGACGGAGAGGCTTACAAATTAAAACAAGGTCAACATAGGTAAAACATGTAGAAAAGGTTATCGTTAAAATGTAATTAATTGCTGATAACAAGAGATGAATGATATGTCAAACCAGCAGATGCTTATCACATTAGTCGGCTGCTTGAGCTGTCTCATTTGAAAATGCCGTCACTCATATCCATGCAGATAGCTGAATGCTGATGCTGTGTTTCATGATCTCGCTACACTTGGGCTTTCATGGTATAACACTCCCAACATTTTCTTTTCTGCGCTATAGGATCTTTGATATCAACAACACCAATCCCACTGCCCTACCGGTCTCTTGCATCATGATTTGTTTCCCTTTATTTTTTAAAAAATTTTTAGCATGACATCAGAGTGCACTTACTCAACTGCCTTAAAAAAATTAATTATAAATTAAAAATCATTTTTAAAAAAGCAATGCTGTGGCAGTAACACAGTAATTGTGATATTATAGGAAAGCAGAGGAGAGAGCTTTGGAAAACACCCCCCATTGAAGTAGAGACCCCATATATAGTTATAAAATATGGTTAAGTTTATAGAATGTTTGGAGAAGATTCTCCTGAAAGTGTGCCAAATCAATGAAGTAGCCTCTGGAGAAGGTCAGTCTAGCTTGCCTCGATATGCTCATAATTATAGCAGTGAATATGAGGAATCATCTAAAAGTGTGTCACAAGTCAAGGGATTTCCATGTGCTGTGTTAGTAAAGATAGTGGTGAGTTCTTGTTTATGGACGCAGAGCACTATCACTATGTACTGAAATGTTCTATAACATATTGTCTGGAATGAAAATATCTGAGAAGTAAGGGTATCAGAGAATATTGCACATATTGCAAAACCTCAGAGGGGCAGGCAAGAAGAGATGTCTTTGTACTATGTTCCTATAAAACTGTCTTGCAAACTGGTCCTTGGCTCTTTGGAAGTTATTCCAGCCAAGTACCTGTGCGCATAATCCAATAAATCTCTTTTTCCTTATCTTTTGGTCTCTGAGTCTCAAAATTCCTGCTACACCATGAAATAAAGAGGCATAGATAGTGATGTCCCAAGGTCAGGATCACACTATTATCGCAATATATCAGCAAACTATTTGTGTGTGTGTGTGTGTGTGTGTGTAGTTTACTGAAAAAAATCTAACAGTGGTATTGGGTATAGAGTGGTGGTTCTTAAACATTGGTTTTGAAGTAGACAGCCAGAGATTAGACCTTTCGGTTTGGAAAAAAGATTATTATTTTGCCGGCAAGCGTTGGCTGGGATCGTTCCCAAAAGAAACTGACCCCCCCTTTCTTAGGTTAACAAGCATTTATACATTTCTGTGTGTTATCTTTACAGAGAACAGATGTGTCACAAGAAGTGTTAGTTTCGTTTTCCCATACAATAAACAATGAGCTGTTCTTCTCGGCTGGGATATGTTTCAACTCACTGTAGCAATTCTACTGAGCAAAAGAGAGCAAAACATTATTAACGTTTCAGCTTACAGAGTTCTATTGTTTTCTTCAAGCATAGAGAAAGACTGCATCTGCAAAGACAATTTACTGCTTCTCCCACACCTAGTGGTCATCAGGCCTGACCCACATTAGTTTGCGGACCCCTGGGGGCTGCAATGTCCTCACAGGGGGTCCACAAAGGCTTGAAGCAATGTTATGAGCTTTGGGTCACATATGGGGAAAAAAATAGGATATACATTGAATGGTTGGATGGATAGAATCTGCACAGGTAAGTAGGAATGCAACGGTATGTTCCAGAAAATGTAAAGACCTGATTTTTCCGGTCTTTACTTAGTGCAGGGGAGGACCACTTGGGGCCGGGTTGGATCGGACTGAGGTGCGGAACTAAGTTAAATAGTCCGCACCTAGTCCAATCCAAGGTGCAGACGACCTCCGTGCCAGGACGCCTTGGCCTGTTTTAACTGGCTCGTGCAGAAAGGGCCTAAGCTGAAATGAAACAGAGTAGATTTGTCTGCAAGATTTGGGTAGTTCCAACTCAGCAGTCACAGCATTGATTGATTTCTTGACTCTGAAAGCCCTTACATATTTGGGCCCTAAATTTGTTGAGGGCAGAGGGAGCTTTATGAATTTGGTAGACAAATATACTTTATCTTTATCTCCAGGTTTAAAGTTCTAATTCTTGTCCTGTTTCTGATCTGCCTGTTTTTTGTACTTGGCTTTTTCATAGTCCAATGCAGATATAATGGTTGGTCATGCTGCCTTAACCTAGCTAGCCCAATCAATCACTGCTTGTGGGTCAGTTTGTATGATCTCAGGGGGTGGCAAGTGTTTCTGCTTTTTTTCATACACAATTTCAAATGGGGCATGTCTCATACTTTGAGGTACTGCATTGTCGTATGCCATTTCTGCAAAAGGAATAACATTTTCCCAATTATTCTCCTAGTAGTTAATGTAACAACACAGGCCCTTTTCATACCTGGTTCCGAAGCCATCATGTGGGGATCCAGGGAAAACCTCTTCCAGGAGGGAATTGCTTCTGCTGTGCTCCCCTCCTCACCGGCTACCCGCTGGATGGGAAGAAGCGCAGTGACTTCACTCCTCCCTTCCACAATGCAGCCCAGCACTTTCCAAGGCTGTGATGGAGGAGGAAGCGCAGCCATTGCGCTTCCTGCCATTTTGCATGACAGGCAATTGTGGGAGGGAGGTGGGAGGACTCCACAATCACATGTCAATGCTGGGAGAAACCCAACAATGATTTAATCTGCGATTGCGACAGGTTGCCACAGGATCGCCACGGGATTGTGATGACATCATGTAGAACCATCATCTTGATCCCATGGCAATCCTGTGGCCATTGCGGGTTGAAGGTGGTGTATGAAAAGGGCCACAGACACTGTTCTAGCACTTGGTTTACCCTTTCCTTCTGTCCATCAGTCTTTGGCTGATGAGCCATGCACATAATCTACTTTATCCCCAATAAGCTTAGAAAAGCCTCCCAAAATTGTGAGGGGAACTGGGTACCCCAATATGTAGCAATCTTACTGGGAATCCCATGTAACCTGTACATACATATTGCAAGAACAATTTCACCAATTGTATTGCTGCGGGCAGGGATTTGCAAGGTATAAAATAGACTTGCTCGGAAAACAGACCTGTGACTACCCAAATCACCATTTTCTGGTTACTCTCCAAGACATCAGTGATGAAGTCCATACTAATACGAGCCAAAGGATGGGGGGTGACATTTCACAGAGGCATTGGCATTGCAGATGAACCTCTGAGCCAGCCTAGGACAGAAAGAAGGACCCTCGGTAAGGAGATGTGTACAGTTCTCTTCCAACTGCCCTTCCCATACGATCTCTCTCTTCCCCCTAAGATCCATAACACACATTATAGAGGATGTATGGGTGCCAGGCTCTGGGTAACAGAGTTGCTTGAATTCCAAGAGGAGCCCAGACAAGATCCTCTCCTTAACTCCCCATCCTTTGTCTTTATTCTCTCCCTGGACAAAATAATTGGTTTTAAAGGGTGCGTACGTATGTGTCAGTTGGCCTAAGTCTCCATGGTAGTGCTGACTAGAAATAACCATCCTCTTTTACAGAAAAAAAAAAAGCCGTCTAATCTATTATGCTGAAGTAGGAGACACCTGCAAGAATGGATCCAAATGAAAAAGTACTAGATTCAAAGTAATGGATATCCACTTTTTTTTTAATTTGATAAAGCAAGTCATCAGAGATTGGCATGTGTCCTTGGTTCTCTCTCCCTAGCTTTAGAACAGCAGCCAGTCCAGGCACTGCTTGGTTCTCCCCATCACCAGTGAGGAAAGAGCTGTAGCTGCACACCTAGAACCTGAAAGCTGGCGTGGGAATGTAGTCGCCATTTTCTATTAGACAGCAAAACAGATGAAACAGTGCTGTTTCATATCAAAGAAACTTTGCCTAGTTTCTTACATTTTTGAAAATTTGTCATCCTTTGTCTTAACCTGAATCGGGGACACAGAGAAAGTGAGGGTGAAGATTCACTGAAAGATTGTTATTTTGGAGTAAATATCAAACAGGGCCCATACTTGATATATTGTTTAATTTGTTTTTCAAAAAAACCATGTTAAATTTACTTCCAAGAGAAAGAAGGATTTTCATTCTTCATCAGATCCCTCAAGAAGAGCAGTATAGATCTTTGTGTCTCCTTGGTTGAACTTCTGAAGATCCATTGTCATGTCTCCTAAGCCTCCTTTCAGTCTCCTAAGAAGCCTGCAGAAAACAAATGGAAGTTCAGATGGAGCATGGGGTATTCAAATGGAGACACAGAGACTTAACAACTAATGGGCACAATAATACCTTCTGCCATCACCAGGCTGTCATCTGCTCTTTATCCCAGGCGACTGTTACTTGAGTTTCTATTGTGTCCACTCTCTAAATGGACCATCATGCTGCTCTGGAGGTCTGACACTTCCTTTGATTCTTTTCTGGATACAAGTCAATACACTGGTCCATAAAGTCCTAAACCATCCTTCCCTCAACCCAGTATACTGCAGATGTGTAAGACTACAACTCACATCACCCCCAGCCAACATGCTTTTCTAACTTGTGCCAAATTAACTTCATTGAGTTTATAGCCATTTTATCAAGTTTTCATTCTGCTCTCTATGAACATGGGTGCTTTCCTATGAATGAAAGGGAAGGCATTTACTCCAAAGAGTTTACAGTGTTGAAAGGTCTTACAGAAGATTAAACAACAGAGGAAGAGAAAGGAAATGGGGATCAGGGAAAGCAGGGGATTCACCAATGGGACCATTTTAGCTTCTTAGTACTGGGATCAATCAAGAAGGTGAAAAAGAGAACAGTGTTCTCCTGTCAGACCACTCCGTTTTTCCAGAACCAAAATTTGAGTGTCCTGGAAGAAGTCTTTCCATGTGGACTGGTTTTTGTGAGTCTGACTTAATCTTGAAATAGTATAGCAAATTTTACTAACTAGAACATCATTTGTTCAGTTAGTGAAATATTGAGTAGTTCTAGCAGTTTTCCAGCTGCTGCAAGAAAGTTTTTGAAAACCATATACTTTTCAAATCCTATTCATGACTTATTCTGCACAAAATTTGCACAAAATTTGCACAACATAATAATTCTGCACAGATAGGTAATTTTCTTGTACAAAGAACTGGGATGTTTTTGTAGAATATGTCACTAATTGCAGCATTTTCAGTGTTGGAAATAGAATTTACTATGGGAGAAGAAACAACGTGTCCATGGAGAAATATAAAGCGACCCCTTGCAAATTTGTATGGAAGAAGTCCTGAGCTGTGAAGATTCTCATCAGTGCAGGATTTTTAAGATTTGAAAAACATGTTTTTTCAACCATTCCCTGAATAATTTTTTTTCAGCATCTCTGATATCTATGTTGCTCAGAAGCATGAAGACCCCCCTCCTCCTCTGAAACTTTTAATCCATTTTCAAGTGATCTAACTGATGTTAAACTATTACTGTTCCTGTTCTATTACTGTTCTTTTTTGACATATTGAAATTCATCTGCCTCCTCTGCGACTTTTCATTGTATTCCTATGTTATTTAATTCTTTGCTTAATGAAAAGTTTGACTTTTTTAAAAAAAGTACATGCTGGCAAATTGGGTGAAGAACAATATTAATAATTGTGATAGCGATAGCTATTCAATATGAAGGTACTATTCAATCAGAGGACAGACTAGGTCTAATGGTTTTAAGCTACAGGAGGGCAGAATTTGACTGAACCTGAAAACACACTTCTTGATAGTGAGAGCAGTTCAGGAATGGTACCATTTGCCTAAAGAGGTGGTGAGGTCTCCTTCTCTCGATGTCTTCAAAAAGAGGCTGGACAGTTGCCTGCAGTGGATCCTTCACTGAGCAGAGAGTTGGACCTGATAGCCCATAGGGTCCCCTCCAAACCCAGCATCCTATGATTTCTAAACACACATTGTTTCTGTTTGGCTTAGCTGGAGAATCCTGACCTCTCTTGCTCCTTAATTGCTCAGCTTTATTGCATACCCGTAGATGATACCATAAATGATGATAAGGTAGAGAATGACGCCCTCGTAGTGCCAGGAGTAGCACATGCTCATAAACATCTGGGTCTCTGGGTCATTGTGGTCCCAGTTGGGGGCTCCCCAATGTGGATATAGCACAAATGCAATCTGGGTGAATGAGGAGAAGAAGGAGAGAATGAAGAGAAGCTCCTCAATTTTTTTGCATATTTACAAAAAACTATCTCATTGTTTCTTAATGGCTGATGTGATTATTCATTTGCTGCCACTTGTCTTGAGAAGAATCTGAGCACATGAGAGGTATGTTCCATGATGGAACTCACTGTCAACAACTGTAAATATAATCATCATTGTCTTTATTTATAATCCACCTTTTCTCCAAAACTGGGACTCGAGAGGCTTACAATCAAAACAAATGCAACGTAATTAAAACATGCAAAACATTAATCAACATCGAAACAGAATAAAACTATTAACAACACTAAGAACAATTTAAAAATGTGGTTGAAAATGATAAAAGAAGTTTCAAAAACAGCAATATTAAAACTGTGCATGTTTTTGTTAAAAGCCATTTATTAAAAACCTCCAGTTCTCAAAAACCTTTCAGAAAAACAAAGTCATTGGCAGCTGATGGAAAGGCAGCAAGGAGGGGGCCATTCTAGCCTCCCAAGTGGAGGCTAGTGAATTGAAGCACCGATGGGCAGCTGCTGAAAAGACCCTGTCTTGTGCCTCTACCAGCTGTGTCTGTGAAACTAGTGGGACTGAGAGCAGGGCCTCTCTTGAGGATTTCAGGGTTTGGACAGGCAGATCTAGGAAGATATGGGCTGGCATCCTGTTGGTGACATATACAAGTCCACTATACCTGTGGAGTGATTATTTTGGTCAAGGTACCATAGTTCCTATCCTGCTGATTTTAGTTTAGGTAGAGTAGTTCCTATGGGACTGTTGCACATGCAGGATCACATTAAAATACACAAAGCATCATGTGAATGTGCACTGTCTTATATGCATTGCAACTGCACAATGATCATAGACGTTGACCATTGATCCACATACTGCTGTGAACTTGCTTTGGGCTTTAGTCTGAAAATCCAAAGGAGCATTTCAAGCTGCTGAACCCTATTGACAAAATGGCTTCAGCACCTTAGATAGCTCAGCTAAACTTCAGACTAAAACCCACAGTAGATTTACCACTCTGCTAGCATGAGAGACACCAACCACTACTGGTTAGACCCACTTAGCCCAGTCAGACATTTGAGCTTGTATTGATTATATCTGATACCTGCTTATGGAAAACATGGGTTTGCTAGAGTTTTAACTGTTTTAATGAGTTTTAATGCCTGGAAATCTCTTCATGTTATTTTCCATTCTTTAGAATGCCTTCTACATGGACCTTTGGAGACCTGTACATTTTTAATTCTCCTAAACAGTTCCATCTTAACTAGGGGCCATTTCAGGTGAGGGTCAGAGAAAGGATAGATTACACATTTTATCACATGCAATGCAATACTTGGATCTTGTGATGGAACACTTGGACTGCAAAACCAATCCCATACAATTAAAATCTTACCACCATCCTCTGGTCAGAACTAACCTGCCACAGCCAAGTCCCCTGGGTAAGGAACATGGAAGTCTTGAACAGTCCCAGGATTGGGTTGTTTCTGAACTGCACCTCAAACAAACTGCAAACAGCGCCACTCCATATAGGGATTAATAGGATGTGGTGGAGGTATTGATCCAGACCAGACAGCCGGTTTGGATGGGCGGTGAAGAGGAATCCTGGTAGAGCCAAACAAAAGTACAGCATATTAACTGGTTAATGATTAAAAGTCTACCAGGCTCTTTGTCATTCAGTTTGACTGAAAGTAAAGTCATTAAAACATTAGAAGCAGTGCGATTGCGAGAAAAAACTGTGCTTTGCACGCTGAAGACCCTGGGATCTCTCTGTGGCATCTGCAGGAAATTAGGGTCTGAGGTCTTTGAGGGGCCTCTGTGGGGGTGCCAAAGGCTCCACCTAAGGGCTGCATGTAGCCCATGGGCTACATTTTGCTCATCCCTGGTCTAAGGTCTATTTTGGTTTAAAATCCTAGAGAACCATCAAATGGAGTGAGTTCTCTGGTGCAAAAGATATATATACGACTTAGAGTTTTGAGCCATGGAATTTTTGGAGACAGGGGGAGTACCAGAATCAGACAAAATACATGGAAACATCCATCCCTACCAACCCCAAGCTTTCTTCATTTTAGCTTGGGGAGGGAATTCCTCTTGTTCTTGCTGAATGTGAAAGACTCAGAAAATCTTGCTGATCTATAGCAAATTATCTGGTGATCTGTATGCACCATGATTTGTTTTCTGTCCATCCTTGTCTTGGGAGGGGGGAGCTCAAGATAGGCAACGTGATGTACACATACCCCTCCCTCAACACACTGTCACCTTTCCCTACTCCTTTCATCTCTTCTTTAATGGGTCCCCCTCATTCTTCCTAATGATACAACCAGCACTATCTGAGCTGCTTCTTCCTAACAGGAAAGGTTTGCCTTTTTTCAAGAATCCATCATGTTACAAACTCAGGTAGAACCTGGAAAACTAATGGATCACACTTTAGGAATAGCAAATCAAATCAAATCTGGTAATCAATAATCAATAAAGTGTCAGTAAATCTGGTTGAATGGTGTAAAATTTATTTAAAAGATAAAATGCAATACTAATACAGTGAAAGAGTAGAATATAAGACCAAGATGAAAGGAGGAAGAGAGGAGAAAAAAGCATTTGAGCATATAGATAGGGTTCCCATGATGCCATGGACCCATTTGTTTTGGATTCTAGGCACAAAAAATGAAAAGCAGTTTAACATATCTTTGCAAGCTTCTTCTTGCAACCTTTTCTTTTACTAGCCTCCACTATTCTTATGATTTCTATTTTGCTGGCCATGCATATAGATCCACACCTTCTTAACATTCTGAGGTCAGACACCTAAGGAAGCAGACATCCTGCTTTCTGCTTTCTCTCTGTTTTGCTGTTCACACATGTTCAATAAGGAGTTTTGAATGCAGCTACTGCTTACCTTTCTTCTTGTAGGCAGGTGCACAGAGCTAGAGGAGAATTCAGGACTGGCTGCAGTAAGATCAGCAAGATAGAATCACATTCTTTCCCAATCCAAGCCTTACTGCATTGTTTACTGCAGACACGCTGCTACAATCCCACACTGAAAGTCTATTTTTCTCCAGTCTGCCTTTCCCGTCTTCCCAATGCTAGAAAACATCCAGCTAGACAGATTATAAGGAGGAAAGGGGGCTGGACATTTATAAGGACTTTGCCAAAAAAAAAAAAAATCAACTTCGCTGTCCAAGGTGTTGTTAACTGAGATATGCCTGTATTGCCTTGCCAAATAATCATTTGCTCTGTCCTTCTATCGAGTGCACACTTACCTTCATTGAAAAGTGCCAGAGAGAACAGGAAGTAATCTACTCCCACAGGGATCTGGTACTTGCATCGAGTTAGTACGCCTACCACGCCGGCAATTATAAATAAGGCATGCATTGTTGAATGTTGCCAAACATTAACAGACACCCACTTGTTGGTGTCCTCATTGTAAAGATGGAAGCCGGGTCCAGGAGGCAGATGCAGCTCTAAAATTGCTCCTATGGATCAAACAACGACTATGGTTATTTCTGGAAGAAGAGAGCTAAGAGAGCTATACTGGAAAGGAGACTCATGTCTTTAGTTTCACCCACTGTACTACAATTTACGAAGCATGAAATGCAGATTTTACCAGGTGAGCTGGTAGTTCTGCTGTCCTTGCCAATATGCTTCTTTTAAAAGAAACATTTTATTAAACAAACACAAACAACACTACAAAACAGTACAACAAAAGAAAAAAACTAATAATACATAACAATACAATACCACTAAAAGAAAAGACAATCAATATATGAGAAAGCTACAAACATTGTGCCCTTATACTTAAAATGGTGATGACGTGCGCACACATTGCTGCCATTGAATATAATGGGACACCCGCATTTACATTTTTCTTTATTCAAGAGGGTCCTGGAGTTGAACCTCCACATATACAGAGGGCCCACTGTATATGTTTTCTTGCAATAAACAAATTTTTTCAAAGTTTTCAGGGTCGTAGCTCTGTTAGTCTTTTGTAGCAACCCCCCCCCAAAATATCTAGTATCTACCCCTATGTACCCAACATTTTCTTCCATTAAAACCTAAAAAGTTTTATTTGGTATAAGCTTTTGTGATGGCCACCAACTTCACCAGATGCATAGCGGTTTGCCTTAGTTGGGAAATATTTATATATTTCCATGTAAGAACTCAGGAAAGAACTAAGAATGGGAATGTAAAAAAAAAAAAAGTTAATAATAACATTTCTCGTTACTTTAAATGATATTTTTTTAAAAAGCAATTGGATGGGAGAACAGACATCCTTGTGTAAATGAGCTGCTTAGCATGTACATTTTGATTAAAAATTCAATATATTGAAAGAAAATTAAGGTAGATTATTTTCTAGTTTTCAGAAAGAAAGAAAGAAAGAAAGAAAGAAAGAAAGAAAGAAAGAAAGAAAGAAAGAAAGAAAGAAAGAAAGACAGACAGACAGACAGACAGACAGACAGACAGACAAGCAGTGATCTGATGGGAATACTACTGGAAGGTCATGTGCCTGACAAAATGTTCTTTTTTTGTTCTTCTATTGCTGTTGCACTAGGAATGTAGATGCCCCATTTACAAGATTTCCCCTTCTCTATTAATCCACACAGGAACCCTATCAGACAGGTTTGTTGAGAGGTAGTGGTAGTGCATGGTCATATGATTAATTCCAAGGCCAAGCAGACATTTGAATGTCGATATTTCTATTCCAAATCTATTGCTTTAAATCTTAGACTATACTGATTGCCTTGGATCGGTAAAAAATGGTATCAACTTTGAAACATTTTGGAAGAAAGAAAAATATAACAATTAACGCACTTGTTTTATAAAATGCAAAATAGATACCTGGGTGTGCGGAAATGGAAAAGGACAAGCTTATCCTTGGGAGACATTTTAATCAGTTAAAGGTGCTGTAAATGTAGAAAGTTTGTGAACCACCACTTTCAAATGCTTGCTTTAGGACTGGGGTGGCTCTGTGCCCCATGTTACACAGGACAGTCCTCTACCTGAGATGACAGTCTTGTCTTTGAAATCATCTTCTATTTAAAATGGTTTCCAATTTAGGTCTGGGTTAAATATAAGAGGTTAAGAGTGCTTAACATTGTCTATCCACAGTTATAATCAGAACAGCAAATTGATGTCACCTGCTCACCATCTTCCCCATTAAGGTGGGTTTCCATTTGAACTCCAGTAACTTTGAAAAAGAAGAGTCACCTCTGCATATAAACTAAACTGAACATTGTGTTCTCTTTTAGTCATACCTAAGTGTCTGTCCTAAGACAATTAATACAATCCTCTTTTCTTCTGTTTAGATTGATACTGGAAAAGAATGGAAGCTGTGTGTCATATTTACCCAAGGTACAGAAGAAAGCTATGCCTCCCCATTCCAGAAATTCTGCCCAGTAGATGAGTTTTTCAATCTGTGGATAATACTTTGATTTCTGGCCAAGGAACATCAAGGGATATTTTATAGCCCACAGCATTCCAAGGAGAATGAATAAAGTTCCTGATAGCGTGTGTCCTAGGAAAGATCCCATTACTGAGGCACGTTAATGGTTCAATACCTAGCCAGAAGAATAAACAAAAATTAAAACAATGATTTCAAACTGAGGAAGAAGCAATGTCTTCCAACATTATGCATGGGACTATGCCCCTTACTGAATGAGGTTGTCATGCCACCAGAGCAACAGGTTGTTCCCAGGTCAGGATCCATGCTATCTCACATCATTGCCGCTCACCAGTTGCTATTAGACTGCAACCCACTGAAAATCCACCCTTCTTCAATTGTAAGGCTTCTGGTCTGTGACTGCCTGCAAGGAACCTGGCCTTGACCCTGTTCTTTGTAGAATTCTGCCCAGGGCCTCAGATCCAGCTGGCTGCTCAGACACAGGACAGCTAGAGCAGTCAGCTATATAAAGGCTAGGGTTTCTCTGCAGCCTTTGCCACAGCAACATGGTCTGCAGTGTCGTTTGTAGCCTCTCCAGTGTTCCTGACACTTGCTGACTCCGGGACCTCTGTCTGTTTTCTGGACTTGCCTCTGGCCCTGTGGACTCTTGTTACCTGGTAGGCTTCTCCTGCCTTGAACCCTTGTTGTGCTTTGACCTTCTGCCTGTCTCCTGGACCTGCCTCTTGCCTCTGGCCCTGGAGGACTGCTGCCACGGACTCTTGCTGGGCCCTGACCCTTGGCTTCCTGACTTAGCACCTATCCCAGCCCTGGCACCTGTACACGTGGGCCCTTGCTGCCTGCGCGTCAGACCATGACATCAATGCTGGAAAAAATCCAGTAAGTGCACCTTTTCCACCATAATCCCATCAGCTGTGTGAATGTGGTTTCTCAATAGTGCTTGACAGTGCTTCCTGTTGTAGCTGTCTCAGGAGTGGGCATGGTGTGGGTGTTCCTAGGTTGTCCCTCCCTCAGGTGCTCCCATGGTGTGGTAATTTCAAAATCTATCTCCTTTCTGTGTTTGTTTTAAATTTCTCCTTTGAGTTTTTTAAATTTTTTAAATATGTCTTTTAGTGTTATAATGCAAAAATGCAATAGAGTATGGACATGTCATGACATTACAATGTTGCTGCACTAGTACAGCTTACAAAAAAAAAAAAACCCTGAACAATCACAAGCTGTGGGATGGGGGAAAGGACTCGCCCATGGCTCTGATGAGGTGGGAACTCAAGAGTCAATAATGCTACTCATCCACTGAAGTTGAAAGGGTGCAGTAGAGAGTGTTCATAACTTGATACCATCACAGAAATGGCAATGCTAGGATTGAAATGGAACAACACACTATAGAGGTGTGGTATGGTAAGAGTGGTTCTCAAGCAGTGAAAAACCCCACCAAACTGCCTAAACCAGTGTTGCACCCCCTGTAGCATCCAAACGTTCTTATCAGACAGCATTTTATGTATTTTCATCATGCAGTCATGTTTTTCTGAATGTCCTTAGAATTGTTTTCTGCTGTGCTCGCACCACTCCTTTGGAACCACAAAAATGCTCTGACTTTTCACTCCAGACCCTGAAAGCCATACTTACTTCTGACTTCTCTACTTAAAACCTTTGTAGATCTTTTGTAGTGGCCTTTATTTGATGAAATATTTATCTCAGATCTTATCATAGAAAGCTGGAGTTTTGTCGTCAAAGAAGGTTAGTTTCAATTAACAAAGTATTGTCCAAAATGAAACATATTTGTACTAGGCTGCCTGTTAATATTATCCTAGAACTAGCTAGGTTTATAATTTGGTGAGGTACCTAGAATTCTGTTCTAGAGATCTTGAGTGTTATAGCTCAGGGCATTGTACCACAACTCTCCAACAGAGAATGCTAAATCTCTCACCCCACTACAGATCTCAGATTTCCACAGTAAGGAGCCATCGTACCTCCTTACTAGAGCTTTAATCACACTGCAATAACTATGGAATCTAGTCACAGTCCTGGGCAGACCAGTTTTTAGTGAAATCAGGAAGACACCATTATTTGTTACAATAAAAATAATGGATAATAAAAGCAGATCATAAATACTGAAAGCATAAGAAGCATTAGAAACATCCTTTAGTGGCTGTTGTAATGGCTCCCTCAGTAAAACTAGGTGTTGGCCCATTCATAGCCAGGCAGCAATACCCTTCTTCCACCCAAGTGAGAGAGAGAAAAGCGGGGGGGGGGAGGTTAACCTGTCATGGATGTTATTATACTCTACAACTGTCTTATCTTGTCCCACTTTTTCAGTTGCTTTTTCCAGATGCCCCTTTCTCTCTCCTCTTCCTCCCTTCTTCCTCATTTCAATTGCTGCAAATCAAGTTCAAAGTGGCAAATGTAATTTACACTCGCTTAACTCAGCAGGAGTAGGAGAAAAGGAGGGGGTGAAATCTTGCCCTCCCCGGTAGACTCAGGCACAAGGAAACTGATGCAGCCTCTCCTAGCTTGTGCGTTCTTCCTCATAATACCTCTTGCCTTCTTGACCACCCTGCAGGGTTGCTTGGCCAGGCATGCCCAGGTTAATTGGTGTGAAATGTTGGTTTTACACTGTAGTGGCCCTTTCCTTCACCCTCCAGTTCTCAAAACTGAGAAAACACTAACCAGGAAAATTAAAGGAATATTAGTCCTTTTAGTAGGAAGGAGAGAGAAGTTCATTACTCAGGGCAGTAAACTCAAGCACACGACGAGGGATAAAAGTATAATAGCAGGCAGTACCCCTTTACATGCTGTGCTAAGCTGGACCCTCTCTATCTGTCCTACATGAAAGACGGAGCTCCTTTTGGGACTGCAGCCACGGTCTGTGTATGGCACTGTGAATAGTTCAGTCTCTTGCCTGTCTTCCAGTACCGAATCCCAAATAGACAGGCTGACAGGATGGCTTCTGGTCTACAGAAACAGCGGATTTGAAACTTTCGTGAAGGTAGTACTTCCTTCATTGTGGCTGGTTCTAGTGTTGTTTCCGATTGTAACACAATTGTACATCCCCCCCCCGCCAAAGGGAAAGAGAGGTTTAATTTGACTGGATGGCTTTTGGACCATCTTTCTCCCAGCAGCTTTAGGACTGGAAAGTTCTTCCAATCCTGCTTCAGCTAAAGATCTCTGTGGTACCCAAAAGTGGCTCCCAGGATTGCTTTCCCCAATCCTGGATGTAGGTTTTATGGTGTATGGGGAGCTGCAAGGGATCATCAGTTTTGACCAAGAGGAATCGGATCCAAAAGAAATACATCATTGGATCCTAGACATAATTAAAATAATATAGAAACATTTATATGCTACCCCATGATGTCTCAAGGTAATTTATTAAAAATATAGAAGAATTTAAATGTAAAATAAAATATAGAACTATAATGCATATCTCCTCCCCCCAACATATAAGAGATGGAAATTGGGACTCATATGTGAGCAGGCAACACTGGCATATAGTCAAGATGGAAAACATTATTAATGGAGAAGAACACACAAGCTGAGAGAGGCTATAGCAGTTTGCTTTTCCCTGGGTCTACTGGAAACATGCTACCCCTCCTCTCCTCTCCTCTCCCCCTGCTCAGTCAGTTAAGCACAAACTACTTTTGTACTTTGAACTCAATTTGCAGCAACTAAAATAAGCTGAGGAGAAAGAGAAGAAGTGGAAGAGAAGGAAACTGGGACATTGTAAAGAGTAGGACAGCCAAAGGACAGCCAAAGATTAATTAGAATTGTCCCTGTGAAATTGAGACACTTGGAAAATATGATAAAACTAACATAAATACAACAAAGTAAGCATTACATTACCTCCAATGCAGGAATCCTGTTAAGGGAAACTGTAAAAGGAAGTATAACAATAGTTGCACAGATGTGGCACTTTCTCAGAGGTTCTGTAAGTGTTGTCTCTAGTGCAGCCAATTATTCCACAGGCCCACAGATGTCTCTTATACATTTGATTTGGTGGGTGGGTAGCAATGTCACTGTTGCCCAACTCAGTGCTTGGTATGCAGTGCACAATCATTATGCAAGCACGGAGTCTAGTAGATTTGTCCTGGTATGCATTTATGCTACATTAAAAATGCATAGGATCTTGGGAGAAGATTGTAAAAACGAAATACTCATCTTATATGCTTTCTTCAAAAGGCCTGATGACCAGGGAGAACTGCAGCTTGCACAAAAAAATATACAGGCATTTTCTGAAAAATTCAGCAGTTAGTTCACATAAGCAGTCTTTGTTTAGAAAGCTTGTTGACTTTCTTGGGCACAGGACAGGTCTGTTACTTCCCTTCTTCTCTCATGTTAAGCCCACATGGCAGCATATGCAGCAAAAGAATCTTATGCTTTCCTCCTTCTTTTCAGTATGAAAACCGATTGTTTGGTGTCTGCTTTGACAGTTATCATGATCCACAAATTTCTGATTTTCACTTCCAAGGTAATGAAAGCTGTGGATATTTTTGTCATCTCTAATGAAACCTACTGCAGGCTTTCAGTAAAACTTTTCTTCTGATTCATAAAACATGAAAGTCAGATCTCATCATAGAAAACTCAGATTTTCTTACCTTTAAAGAAGTTTTAATTGGGAGGAATTACTGTAAGAATTATCATGAGCAAGCAGAGAATGATGCCTATTGCTGTGTTTGCATATCTATGTGCCAGCCTGTGTTTGCATATCTATGTGCCAGCCTGCTCAACACGGTGAGCAGGTTCAGCATGAAACTGGAAATTTGCTTTTCAAGAGTAATGCATTGACATTATCCATTATTGTGGAAGTGCCCATCATGATATTCTTAGCATTTACATTGGCGCCAAGATCGACTGCTTAGCATAAATGTGGTGTCTATCTTTCAAGGGGAAAAAAAGATGGTACCTCTCCTTACCTATTCAAGGTCTCAAGGTCCTTTGTTTCTTCCTCAAAAGGTGGATAGACTGTGAACTGTCTTCTGTCCTTTCCAGATATATGATGACCAAGAGTTTGCAGCTAATGAGATGTGACTGGCCTTGAATGTCATTTATCTCTGTACTTCTGAAAATATAGGTGGAGTAAGGTGGGAACTATGAAATCATTAATTGCTTGGCCTCTCTTGACAGATTTTAAAGCCCTAGCCAGAACTGAAGGATATAAAGATTTCCTAATTATCTAAACATAAATATCACATGATGATTCCCAGCAATAAAAGATTAATTATATAGGCCAAGATTGGACGTTGCATGGGTCCACCTGTCTGGGCATGCACAGGTCTTTCAGCTATTTAATGACCAATGTAGGGATCTGGGGGAACATTTGGTTCTTCTGAACATTTGGTTCATATATCGTACAGCCAACAGCAGCGGTATATGGTGGTACACTCCAATTTTCAGAGAGATCCAGGTGACAGACAGATTTTTTTTATTTTCCCCAGTTGCTGCCAAATGATGCTTGGGTATCCACACCCTTCTCCAGCCAGTAAAGGCCTGAGAGAGCCCACACCCCTCTTTTGCAGCAGGTTTACAAGCTGAGAGAGCTGGGGCAGGTTTACAAGGAGCTACTGAACAGTTCCTTGTGCAATGATTCTGAAAGGGCATACATGCACATAATGCTTGCATATGTCACTGGCCATGCAATTTTAAAAATAGGCTGCATTTATTTAGCCAATCTTTGATCAAAAAGGTAGGTTTCTTTCTCTTCTCTTCATGACTTTTTGTTTGGGGTTTCTTTTCATTACTTTTTATGCTTTTAGTCTTTTCAAAGTAGGCAGCTTTGCTTGAGTTAGGAACCCATTAGTCTAACTTACAGTGTCTTCTCTTTCTCTGCTACCAACTCTTTTTCTTTGTTGCTCATCTGTCTCCTCTTCCAATCTAGCACCAGCTCTCCCAAGGTTGAAAACAGTTTTTACGCTCCTCACTTCTTTCTTGCTAGTCTTCCTCTTCCTCTATCTCAGTGTTTGTTCAAGCCGTTTGCTCTGCTTCCTAACTCTTCTTTCCATCTTTGCTAATTATTGGGAATTTCTGTCCCTATATGCAGAATTTCAAATTCCAGGGAGACATATTTTAATTGTATATCATTTGCTTATTATTCATGTATTATGCAAATCACATCATCAAAGCTGTAGACTAACAACTCTTCCCTCCTGCAATTTCATGCTCAGAATGATGTCTCCAGTCCTGCAGTACAGATAGGAAACAGAAGTTCGGGTTTTCTTGGATTCTTTGCATGCAGTAAGCATGTGTACGTGCCTTCAAGTGGCCTGTTGATTTATGGAGACTCCATGAATTTCACAGGGTTTTGTTAAGCAAGGAATACTCAGATGTGGTTTTGCCAGCTCCTTCCTTTGAACCATAGCCTACAACATCTAGAATTCATTGATAATCTCCCATCCAAGTACTAACCAGCCTTTCTTGTGCATAGAGGTGCACAAACTGCATCCCAAAGTGCTTTACGAGCCCCAGTGACCTCTTTTATCCATGCCTGAAACAGTAGCAGGAGATGCTGGTATTGCTTCCCCAGGAAAGGAGATTTAACAAGGTTTGGTAAACTACCTGTGGCATCCAAATAAGTATTTGTTAAAAATGGCAACAGAAGACATTCCTGTCCTCCATGGAGCGGCAGGTACAAACCAGCGAGTTAAAAATGTGACTTGTTCCATGTACAGAGTGTGCAAGCAGGACAAACAAAAAGTTTGACAAAACATTTTGTAGTGAGTCAAGTTATGTATATTAAGAACTACACTTCATGAGTGGACTGAACAGGAACTGTATATTTTGTTCCATATCTCAGCTTCTACAAGGCTATAGACTTTTAATTAAAAACTATAGACCCAGACCAGCTAATTATGTAAATAGAAATCAGGTGGTACAACTAAGGTTCAGGGTAAATCAAGCCACTGGGCAATATGGTCAGTGCACCTCAACTCTTTTTTCTCATGTCTTTCTTTCTTCTCCTTCACCACGCTCAATTGTTTTTCAGACTTTCCCTTTCCTCACTATCCTCTCATACGTAGTCCAGCAGTTTTGATTCATTTATTCAATCTGATTGCACACATGCATTCATGTGTCTCTTGTGTGTGCGCGCGCACAGACACACACACACACATACCTGAAGTCAGAAACAGGTAAAGTTCACCAGGTAGACAGGTTACACAGTTGTATAAGCTGCATTGCTTCAATATTGGAAAGGCCAGAAGTGATGTTCTAAGTCAAGGCTGGGCAACAGCTATTGGAACAGGGGCCACTTTTCAGGTTGGTCAGACGCCTAGGGTTGCCATAAGTCATAAATGACTTAAAGGCACACAACAAGAAGAACAACAAAGATGCTTGAGGGCTACATAGTTGTAGCTTGTCTGGAGTCTGACATCTGGGGAAGACTGATGATCAAAGTGGGCATCAGGACCTCATGGGCAAAATCCCCCACTAGGCTCCCGTGTTACCCTGTGTTTTGGGGGGTCTCGGGAGGGGCGCCCAGATTGTCAAATAAAATACCAATTGGGGAAAATTAGCTGGAACACTCCTTTGGCTAGCAGGAGGCAGGGTAACTTTGCAAGGATCTTAAACCCAATGTATACAGCGGCGGGTCAGAGAGCAGCTAGACAAGGTTTTCCATAGACAAGGTTTTCCAAATAACAGACAATTCTTTATTAAAGACAAAAACACGAAGCACCAAACATAAACTAACAAGCTGAGAAACAGAAACGGAGGTTTGTTCGGGAAAGGCAATACGACCTGTCTTGTAGTCCTGGAGAGAAGAGGGGTTTCAGGGGAGAAAGCTCAGTGTGGGGAGCTGAGGGGAGTCCCTTAGACAACCGGCAGCAAGGCGGGATGGCAGTCCAAAGTGATCCGAAGACCGTTTGAAAGTGAGGGGTTTTTATAGGTGAGTTTGTGCCTACCGGCTATGGCAAACCAGGGGAGAACAAAAGGAGTTCTGGCGCTGGACAAAGGATTTGGAAAGGTCAAGGTTAACATGATTGGATCTGCATTTGAGGACAATAGCATGGCTGGGACGTTGATGGTCCAACATAAAAGAGTAGCTCGGCTGAGAGCCGGGCAGCTATTGTGGAGTTTGTGGCTGAAAGTTCCCTGAAGCTGGGAGCGGAGCTTAGGTTGCTGGCCTCAATAGAGTCTGGAATGTAAAATCATTAGCGGCCACACTCATGTCAGTGCTTGTCTGGAGAACCTCACAAACACGTGGAGTGTGGTAACTGCAAGTCAGTCCAGCTAAGGCCGAATTGTTTGATATCAAATGATATCTGGGGTCCTCATCCAAGATGCCATACCGGAAGTAACACCCGGTGGACACTGGAGAAACCCAAAATGTTCCTCACTCCAACCTAGCTTTGAGTAGGAAGCTCACCTCCAAGACCATGGTGCTTTTCAGGTATGGAGGAAGTTCACACTAGGCTCAGATTTGGAAGAAATCTCCCTGAGTTCAGACAAGAGGCAGAATGAAACCAGTGCATGTGAGAACCAGGGACAGGATGACAGTCAGTGGATGAAAGTTATTTCCACACTTCCAGTCTTCACTGATATTCCCTCTGCAAAAGCTCTGCAAAGCACCTTTGACTTCTTCCAGGACTTCTTGGAGTCCTTCGCAGAGAAAGCCCATTCTCTTTGTGCCTGCCTTCCAAGGAACATCCCATGCAACTACTTTCATGAAAGTTTTCACAGCCCATGTTTCTCCAGGTCAGAGGTTCTCCTGCCTGTCTCTGGCAGACAGACGTGGGGACAGATGGAACTATTCACAGTGCCATACACAGGCTGTGCCCCCATCCATGAAACAGTCTCTTTTTTCCATGTACAACAGTACAGACAGAGATGACCTGCTCAGTACAGCATGTAACAGGAAATCATCTGCTCTGAAATTTTATCCCTTCCTGTAATCTAACGTATCATGGGGAGAACACCCCATGAGGTTTTTTAAATTAAGTTTTATTTAGTGATTTTCAGCCTGCTGCTGATTCCCCATTTCTATCTTCCCCCATATACCCCCAATTCTTTTAGCTCTCAAAGGGATAAGCAATGCCACACAGTAGAAGAAGCATGGCACCAGTGCTGAAATTAGAATCTTTTGCCAAAGGTACTTGACTTTTGCCCATGAGGCAGACACATGGCCTTTGCCCTCATGTGCCAAAGGGTCTGGAGCTTGGACTAAGTACACATCATCTTGCTCTCAGATTTTTGCCACATGCTCAGCAATTACTCCTGTGGAAAAATCAATGTGTGTTCTTCATTAAGACAAAGGTACAGAGGCATAAAACCTGTACCTGCCAATTATGCCTACTATATATAAGAAAAGGAATATTTATGAGTGGGAAAACCTTTGGCTAGCATGCTGTTAGTACATTTCATAAGGAAAAACCAGTGGCAATAATTTTCTTAGATCCAGAAAAGGCTTTTGACAATGTTTCTGGGACCATCATGATTGAATTACTTAAAACACTGAATTGTGGTCAGAACTTCCTGAATTGAATATCCACAATTTATTCAAAACAAAAAGCTCAGGTTGGAGGTTAATGGAGATAAGACAGACTATTGTGATATAATTGAAGTTACAAGAGAAGGCTGTCCTTTATCTCCAATTTGGTTTAATTTAAGTCATGAAGTATTGATTAGAGCTATAAAAAAAGAAGAAAACATTAAAGGCGTAACAATTAAGAAACAAGGAGTTAAGTTGAGAGTTTTTGCTGATGATTCAGTACCTTTTTACAAGACCAAATAGAATTATCAGATGTTTAGAAATTTTGAAGAAATGGCTGTATTTAAGTTAAATTGAGATAAAACAGTTATGATCACTAAAAATATGATAAAAGAACACCAATTGATTTTAATGGAAAAGACTAATTTCAAGATAGTTAAGAAAGTGAAATATCTGGAAGTTTGTTTTTTTAATCTCATAATACAGAACTATTTCAAAAATAATTATGATAAAGTCTGGAGACAAATTACACAAGATCTTGAATGATGATCTAAGTTAAAACTTTCACTATTGGGAAGAATACCTGCAATTAAAATGAATGTTCTACCTAAAATGTTGTTTCTCTTTCAGACTATTACAATCGTAGTAAATTACCTACCTTTTAAACAATGGTGAAGAGACATTTCAAAATTTACATGGTGGTGGAAAAAGCCAAGAATGAAAATGAAGACTTTACGAGACGCAAAAGAAAGAGGGCACGTGGTCTTTGAGACGCAAAAATATTTTTTTCCTGCAATAGCAATGATCTGGTTGAAAGATTGGATGACACTCCCATTCTATAAGACGAGCTGTATTGAGAGTATGGCTTTCACCACATGAAGCTCTTTTTACTAGAGGAATAAGTTTTATTGATAGCTGGATAACTTAATGCTGATTTAAAGTTACAGGGACACAAGTTTATATGAAGTCTCATGACAAATTGAAAGCAGAAGGGAGAAATATAAGTTGGTTTGCCTATGGATAACTTTCTGAGAGACTCAAAATGGACAATACATTATATGGCATTGATACAGAGAAAACAGACTTTCAAAATCAACTGTGCAATAATGATAAACCGTTCATTGCTAAAATGTAGTTAAAATTTGAATTAGGAGGGGAAAAAGTAAAAGACTGCATGATTAAACTGGCACAAAATTTAAGTCATACAATCCAGATGGATCAATGGGAGAAACTTTGGAAGAAAGATTTCAAATTTAGTTTATTATTTAAAAAAGAATCTTTATAAAATGATATATAGATGGTATTTATCCCTGGCGGGTGGGAATCAGTGATGTTGATGTTGGCAATCTAATCAAACTAAAGAATCCTTTTATCATATGTGGTGGACTTATGAGAAAGCTAAGAAATATTGGCAGATGATACCTAAGATGATGGAAAAGATTTTAAGAATCAAGATTTATTTGACTCCAGAACTGTTCCTGTTAGGAATAATGGATGATAATACAAAAGACTGTGTGAAAGTTATTCAATACGTAACTGAAGCAGTGATCATCTTAGATGCCAAGTATTGGAAGAATAATGTTACGCCTTCCCAGGAAGAATGGGTTTTGAAACTCTTACATATTGCAGAAATGGACAAATTGGCAATGTTAGTAAGAGATAAATCTATTAATGAATATAAGAAGCACTGGGAAAGGGTCATGTTATTTTCATAATGTATTGAAAGCAAACAAGCTACACTTGGATTTGACTGAATTTAGAAGACTTTTTGTAGAACTATATTTCCACGTTTATTTTTTCTTTTACTTATCATATATATTTGAAAATATATTCACATAATTTACTCTGGTAGAGGTGTATCTAGGGTGGGGGGCGAGTGAGGCACTTGCCCTGGGCACCGATGCCAGAGGGCACAAAACACTCATACATGTGGGTAGGTGCACAACTTCCACGCTTGCCCTAGGTGCTGCTTACACTAAATATGCCATTGTATCTGAGTAAATACAATAAGAAAAGGATGATAAATCTGAGGCAGTAAAACCTTCAGAGTCCTTATTTAACCCTTATCAACATTTGGTGTTTTACCAATGTTCTCTGAGTATATGATGCTCTTGTCAGTAATACTTGCACAGTCCTAAGCCTAAATAAAGTTATTGTGTTTGTTCCAATTTTGCAGAAGAAATGTGGGTGTGAGGCTGAGTATACCTGTAGTTAGACAATTGTAGATTGCATTTAATGGGGATGAAAGTGTGGTTATGAAGTTGTATTACCTCACCTCGACATATATTTTCAATGTGTTTGTTGTTGTCCTGCCGCACACGCGGTTCATGGGGTGTGCCACCTCTTTAGCAATGAAATGGGTGTTTGCACGTCTTTCTTTCTTTGTGGAAATGGCCTGGCTACAACTGCGTTTTGATTCTACAGGCAGGTTCATCTCCTTTCCTAGGAAAACTACACCTATTGAATATTAGTGTTTCTTGCAGCTGTTTAAGGCAGAAGAGATACGAGGTCACCTGGGTGCACACAGACATTTGGGCCACAGTTGGGGCATTCCACTTCCCATGCAAAGAATCAAGGCAAATCCAGTCTCCTTTTTCCTATCAACAGTGCCACCATGAAAGGATTCTTTCCTTCTTCGATTCACCAACCTAGACTATATTTGTGCTGCTACATCTGCAATGGGAAGCTTCAGGTTTATAACTATGTGCTTACTCGTGGCACTGTACAGCTGTTGTTCTCATTCTCTCCACCATCAAGGACATCATTTTACAGGTATGCAATAAAGCCGAGCAGTAGAGGGTAAAAAGAGAACCGCATCCTCTAACTAAATAAAGCAGTGTATCCTCCCAAAGTATCCTCCCAAAGGGAGCCCCACCTTGTGTTTAAAATATTTCTTATCTTTCCCAACATCCCTCAGTGTGTCTCCATAATAAGAAAACATGAAATAAGAAGCAGAGTTGTGACTACTAAAATCTGTGGCCTATTATATCTCGAAAAATGTGCCATTATTGCTAAACGCATTTTGCTTGGTGCTCAGCCTTCAATAAAACATGCAATAAGAAATAAAGGAGGTACAAATCCCATTCATTTGCAAACTGACAGACAGAACATTAGCTAAATCAAAGGTTGGCAAAATCCTGCTCGCAAGCTGCATTCAGTTGCCCAATGTGATCTGAAGCTTGCCCACATTGGATTTTTTTAAAAAGAAAACATGTCCACATTACTTTTTTACTTCTGAAAGGCCCTCAGAGTAGAGATTTTGCAACAATCCCTCAAACTCCTCCCCAAAACACGAAACAGAAAACAATCTTGCCACTTTCTGTTTCTTTCTAGTTGCATCTTGGAGGCTGCTGCAGCTGTACTGGCTCCTGAGGCAGAAACTCTCTCCTGGGCCACTGGAATTTCTCCATTCCCGTGCGATGTCACTTCTTAGAATCTACATCATAAGTGCAGAATTAAAACATTGAAAACAAACTACTTCAACTGATAAGGTAACTGTTCCATAGCTTGTTGTCACCTCTGGGTAAGTATGAGGCTGGATGTCAACTACCAGGATATATTTATTATTTATTTAGATACATAAATAGAAAACCATTAACAGGCATCTCTGCTATTAAGAATTTCACAGCATTTTCTGGTTGTTCTGCATCCTTTATTCCTTAAAGCTTATGGAGGGAAGATATGGTTGAGGATAGGGACGGAGTATAATGGTTTTGTTAGAATTATGGGTAAATGTATGATTTTATGCTCTGCCTTCACTCAGCAGTTTCACCTGTCCTGCAACCTTTGAATTCAGTTTTACCATTCAAGCCATTTTGGCATTCAGTTCCATCTTGAACTGAACTCAGCATCTGCAAGATTAATTAAAGTCTCCTAGAGTGGTGGTGAAAGATGCTTATCTGGATGATTGCTACAAGATGTACATCATTCCACTGCTAATGGGAAAGAGTAGCTTGAAAGCAAAGACTACTGGATGTCCTGTACAAGTCTATTTTCAGTGATGCCACCTCTGGTTCTTTGTGCCGACTGCCAAATCCGGTATTTCTAACTGTTCTAGTAAACTGCCTTGCATTCTGGAAACAGATCAAGTCACAGTAGAATTGCTTCAAGTTGACAAGGCAACTATGCAACAATCCCTAGAGTTTGTGTTGCTCTGAGAGAGGGGAAAAAAGGTTAATCAAAAGGCTGCAGGAGGATTGAAAACAAAGCTTCACGAAGCAAGAAGCAAGCTGTCTAAGGAGACTGCGAACAGTCCATGTGGCTTACAGCAAGTGTGATTTAGAGCTACGGAGATTTAAGCTTCCCAGACCTCTTGTTAGAACATATGAGGGACCCCCAAGCACCTAAGGAAAGACAGAGGAATCAGTCTGGAAGTTAAAGTGTTTATTGATGTGTTTTCAACTTTTTTACATTCCCCACAGACCACACTAAGGAGTTTGCAGGTTAAGTAAATCTGTGCATAGTGGGAAGAGACATGATAAGGGGTGGAAGATAAAAGAAAAAGTCACGGATAATAGAAAAAAAATACACCACAGGTTACCAGAACCTCCAGAATTTTTAAAAAAGCTGTGAGCCTTAACACCAATTATACAAGCATTACAAAGACATGTTGGTGAATGAAACAAGCCTCATGACACTTCAGTGCCCACCAATTCCCTTCACTTCCCCATAACCTGGGCATTACCCCTTATACCCACCCTAGCCCAACCCAAAATGGATAGCAAAGGCAATGATTCTTTGGCTCCCCCAAATGCTTGGTTATTCCCAGGGATGTCAGTGGCTCTGGTTCTGTGCACAGGTCCCAGTGTCAACCCCAGCTTTCTTGGGAAGACAAAACAGCCTCCCAAACCTGTAATGATCCTGATTTAACATGAGAGGATCAAGGTTTGGGGGCACGTAAACAAAGACGGGCTTACTTACACTAGGCAAGGTGCTAAAGGAGGCTGGTTTGGGCAGGAAGGGTCTCAGTTTAGACGTCATGGCTTCCAACTCTACAACAAGACTGGGTTCAAGAAAGCAAGGTAGGCACACATCTGTAACATGCACAAACCATGCCCCAATATTTCACTATGAAGGCCTTACAACGGCAGAAGCATTTTCCCTCCACACTTCTAGATTTCTGAAAACCGAGCCATATAGCAGCAGAATTGCACAAGTTACTGGCATCTGAGAATTTACACAAGGTTTCCATTATCATTATGAATTTGCCTCCCCCAATCACCCTAAATCCAATTTGTTCTTTTGGTGATTTCCAGGAAAACAAAATTTCTTTTTTAAAAAAAAGGAATACTGCTTTTATATATAAAAGCCTGAATGACCAAAGAACTACAAGTGTCTCGTTTATACAATGCAATTGGTAGAAATGACCTTGAATATACAAGTGGTGTATCAGAAATAAGACAACATTTCTCATTTATACAGAGAGCTTGTTATCCAGACAATACAACAGCACTGGGATTTTCCCTTCATTAGATTAAGTTTCTTAAAAAAGAAAAAAAAACTACATCTCAAATATCTGCAATAGATCCATTTTCCCATTTAAGGTTTATATATCATATATTGTTATATTATCATTTTCCTCACCCATTTAAAAGAATGGAAATTGCAACTCTACAGTAGTAATTAAGTCTTAAATGATCCAGGAGTTCTGAATGTAAGATGAAGTCCTCTTCAAGCAACAGTTGGTCAGTAGTTGATCCAAGATACTGGACCAGTTTGGCCCTCCCTACCCTAACCCTCTGCTGATCAGGGCTACTGCAGTTTCAACATCCTTTAAATCTGCATCTGCTCCAGGTATTTGTATGTTGGGTTCTCATAGCCGTGGTTCTGCATCTTGTTCAGATGCCGTTCTTCTGGGGTTAGCATTGGGTCAACCTTAAAAGAGAGAGTGACAACAAATGGTCAGTGTTCCAACAGGTGATGCACAAGAATCCAGTAACTGGTCCTTGGATGCAATAAATGCCTTAAATGCCTTAAACCTCAGATACTCAGCTGCGATATTCGTCACAAAAATTCTGGATTCCATTCTCACAATAAGGGAAGCTCCTCCAGCATTTATTTGCTATATTTTTTCAAATGTACATTACACAAGACCAAGCAAGTCATGATTTTCTATCACCATTCCAAATTGTTAACATGCAACACTGAATTGTACCACTTAGAAGTTAAATATTTGGTGCATGTGTGAAGGGCCTTGTTTTTTTTTTAAATCTTCTTTCTACTGCCTACACATGTAGTAAACTGTTCAGAACTACGGTCAGCCCTCCACATTTGCAAGTTTCACTTTTGCAGATTTGATTATTCACGTATTATTTGCTGTCCTCTCTGCTGCCTCCCTATGCCATTTTTAATAGGGACTGCAAGCCTTGTGAGACTGAGAAATTGCAAACAAGACTAGTTAAGTCCCGCTTTAAAATGGTGTGGGGCAGCAGTGGAGGTGGCAATAAATCCCATCAGCCACCCACTTCTGCCTTATGTATGAAGGAACTTTGATGCCTCAAAGGGATCCATAGTGGGTTGAATACAGTGATCATACTTTTTTTTATGTGTTAAATATGGTTTGGGAGGGCCTAGAGTTATTCATGGTTTTCTCACTTTCACAGGGGTTCTGTGCCCCTAACCCAGCAAATGCGGAGGGATGACTGTATAGACAGGCAGTGATTACTAGATGCTCACGGAACAGGCTTTCCACAAGTAAAGTAATAGTCCCTGAAGCACCCAAACACAATAAGGAAATATTCCATACCAAAAATAAAAATAAAAATTAGTGCCACTACTACTTTACCAGCAGTCTCATCATTTGATCTCATCTCCCTCAGTGTTCAGACAAGGTACCCCCTGACCCTTCTTACCTCTACAATTCCATGGCTGATAGTTCCATACTGCCGCTTCCTCAGCATCACCAGGCTGATGACTATGACTGTGGCAATGGCAACAGCTATCACCAGGAGGCCAATGAGAGCACTGCTACTGAAGCTGAAGTCATCACGAAGGGAGTTGTCGCTTTCCTGCGAGGAAAGGATAGAATGTGGAGAGACTGAAACCCAGAAACGCACACCAGTAACCAAGCTTAAGAGTACATTTCGTTAAGCAGCTGCTGCATCAAGCATGAGATGTGCTTGATTATGAGCTCACTTTGATCTTTATCATTATGACCTGGCTGGCTGAAAGCCCGTTTAAAGTATCTTCTTTCATTGTATTATATTGCTTCGTTTATATCCATCTTTTCCCCAGAGCTGGGACTCAAGGTGGCTGCATGATAAAAGGCAGTTTCTTAAACACGCGTCATATGCATATGATCCACACTGCTTCCACATACTCTTTGTGGCCCATCTTAATCAAAATCCAAGTCTACTGGGCTCTGCAATGTTCCCACCCTCTTTAAAACTAGAAAGAATCCCTCAATGCCAAACAAGGGTTTATGAATTCTTCTACTAACAAGCCCAGCCTGGTGGCCACGTACATACCGGTTCATCCACCAGACCACCGACACGCTCAGGATTGAAGATCATTTCTTTCACATCAAGGGTTTCATCAATAACCTGAAAACAGCCATGAAGGAATTTTATCCAACGGGCTAGTGACAGGAGGAGGAATACTGCTTGTGGATTTGCATAAAAAGCAACATCTGATTTGCAAGAACTTCCACTAAGCAAGTTGTTACTTAACTCATCATTACACCATTTTCTCATACTCACTACAGAGTATTTTGCACATTTAGCAAAAACTCAATCACCTCCTAAGGCTAAAAGGTGTTCACAACCTTAAAAAAGCAATCAATGATGACTTAAAAGGGTTCACTGTTTACTCAGTGAATGTGTCAGGCAGAGTCACAGCCATATCAGAGCGGCCACACGTGTGGTCTCAGTGGAAAAGGATGCTACATACACAAAAATCCACACACAGGGCTCCTCCACCCAAACAGGAGTCCAGGCTAACCAAGGTTCCCATTCACATGGAGAAGTATTATGACTGATAAAAAACCAATTTGATTAATATTCATAGAGGACATGCAAACCAAAGAAACACTCCACTATATGTTGCTAACAACTCTTTAAAAAAAATCCATAATGCCTATTTCTCTTGATACAGTTATCACAAACAGCAGACAAAGCTGTCAGCAAAGTCCAGGACACGGTAAATGAGTCCATGTCCATATACACAATGAAAAGACTTCTCAGGTTGAGGCACTGTCTTTGCTTTCCTCATACTCCTACCTCAGAAGTCTGTAGTAACTGGAACTCAGGTGCTACCCCCACCGTGCCATATAGGATAAGGAATGCAGTGACTACAGAAAGCAGCAAGTGCCACAGAAGCAAGCCACAGAATTGAAGTCTGCATCAGTTTCAGGGCTTCCTGTGCAACAAGAAAATGCAAAAGGCATACCACATTCTCATCCAGCTTGTTCTTGCTGTTGATGACTTTCTCTTCAGCTCCAATCAGTCCATCAAGGTCAGTCATGCCAGACCCTGCACAGAAGAAATTAAGTATGACATCAGACAAGAGAAAAGAGTATTTGTCAGACCTGAGAGGCATCCAGGTAGTGCTGGCACATCCTACTGTGATTCATAATTTCTTTTTCCCAGACAGTTATTTGAGAGACACCAAAACAAATGATGGGCAATGGAAAAAAGGTGAGGTATACAGAATGGAACTAGGGAATTTTCCAAGCACACATCTATTACTAACTACAGTGATATAACTCAAAGCAACATGAGCACAATGTGTTGTCTTTATAAATCATGCCTCCTCTCCTAAATACACCAGGCTATAGCCTTCTGAATTAGCCAGAATGTGAGAAATATTCTTGTCTCAACAGAATCAGCACCATTCCTTTAGAAGGTCTGTGAATTGGGCAACTATCCTTGGAAAGAGCTTCAAAGTCCTTCCAGAAAGGTCACACACTGAACAAATTTGATGAGTTCCTGTCCTGTGCCTGGCTCATGCCCAGAATCACCAGCATAAACCCAGAAGGAAGATATTATCAAGACTATTTTGCATTACCTGGGACCTGAACAATTCCAAAGTGATCAGCATGAACAGGACACAGAAACAGCAAACTACCCAAGGCACAATAAAGACACAATATGAAACCCTGCAAAATGCCTGTTCGTATTATGGTATAAAGATTCAAGGTAGTTTCTGGAATCTTCTCTCTAGCGTGCACTTTTAGCTCCATGTAAGACAGACAAACTACACTACTTTAAACATTTCTTAATGGATTTGATAGGCTTAGAAACTCACTGACACAATAGGTCAGCTAAGTTCTTTGAAAGAAAGCAGCTGATCAACTCTGCTTGTCACAGTGACAAAGTTTGCTTTAGTTTTTTACTGCCTAAAAGGTGCCAAACTCAATCTAGAAAAGAGTGTCTGGTTTTACTGCCATTTCCTTTACTCCTCAAATTTCTCAGAAAATGCTGGCTTGCTTTCCAGATTGTCTGGCTTGCTTTCCAAGGTTGCCAAAAGGCTGAGAAAGCCAATGATACACACAGAATTTAGGTCATCTTCTAGAAGCGATTCCTTGTCTATCAAGGCCCTTATCTTGCCCCTTCTGTTCCCAGGAGAGGCCCTAGGATGAAAATTCATCGCTGTGATAGCTACTACTACATAAGTTTTGCATTGTTTAACAACCACAAATGGACTGATATGGTGTGGCAAAGCTCTTTAGATTACACACACCCTTGGGGGCAGGTGGGTGGGATGAGTTCAATTTTTTTTACATCATGCTTTTAAAAAGATCAAGGGAAGAAGGAAGAAACAAATACACCAGAGCTCACCATCAACAGGAAACTTAGCAAACAAGGGAAAGACCAGTGTTTGCTAGGTTTTACTCAAGTTGTTTTAACTTAATAAGGAGTTCGTCTCAGTACATTGGTCTACGAAAACAGAACCAAGCAAGCTACAGAAAGATCAATGCATTCTTCTTAATGTGTCAGTGTCCCTAACAGATCCAGAAACAAGGGAACAAATATAACTGAAGATTTTATATGGTGCATTTTAGCCTGCCAGATGTATCAGAGACAATGTCAAAGGAACAAGCAAGCTACTGATGTGCCACCACATAATTAAACACGTCACCTATTCCCAGGCTGAACATCTGCTAGTGATTTTTGACCACAAGTCCTATGAGCCCCAGCCAAAAGGTCAATGGCCATGGAAGATGAGAGTGATAGTCCAAAAGTTCTAGAGCATATAGGTTGTGGAAGGGTGCTTTAAAATCTTAAATTCCATCCCCCTCTTTCATCTACATGAAATGTAACTACTGTCATTGATAAGGTTTTCTTGGCAAGCTAAAAACCCAGATTTTCAAAGCAAAAATTGCCCATCTTCAGCACCATCACAGTTTTTCCAGTTAACTACAGAATATTAAATATCTTGTCCTCACAAGCTACAATCACTTTCTTCTGCTGCTGACTGCCACTATCATTATGCTTGGGTGCAATCATTCCAAGCTCCTTCATAGAGATCAGCTTTATATAATTCTGTATAGAACAACCCATTCAAAATTTAGAACTGGATTCAGTCCTGTGAAAAAATCCTAGAAGTCTGTCCAACTTCAGTCTCTCCATGTGAAGGCCTTCACTCTGATCAAGGTTACAATGTAGAACAGTTAGGGGAAAAATATTAACGAAATCATTTGCTTTCATCCAATCTGATCACCACAACTATAATACTAACCTCAATTTTGCTGCTTCAAAGACTGAAAAAACATTCTAAGTTTTCCAGTCTAAAAACATTAAGTGTGTGTTGTACATGCTCTGTGCAACATTTCTGATTATGGCAGCCTTTATCAATAAATGAGAGACTGCCAAATCAACTCACTTTACATAAGGGATGGATAATTTATCTCTGAGACTTCGCAAAACAGAAGGGATGAAGGGGGAGAAGCTGATGTTATGAAACTAAAAGTAAAATCTATCAGAAACATACTGAGAAGGGTAGTGATGGGGAAATGATAGGAGGCATTTAGGGGATCAGCTTAGAACCAACCTTTTTTCACTGGATGGTACAAATCCGGCTGAGAATCTATAGCAGAAGGGAAAAACAAGAACGAAAACAAAAAAACAAAAAAATAGCAGAGAAAGGAGATTAAGAAAGAAGAAAAGAAAAAGGCTTGTGTGCGACTGCTGGCTTGGATTCTGGGCATCATTTAGGTTAGACATTAAAAGCATGCTTAGGCTTCTGTTCATTTATCCTAACGTACAAACAACAAAAAGTAAGGAAAGGGTATTTCTAGGAAGCCTGCAGAAATGCCAGGTAATGAGACAGATTTGGGCTAGGAGCCCTACAGCCTAAAAGGCAATTTACAGGCAAGCTAAAAAGACAGCATTCTGTAGAGAAAGCAAGACTTGAAGATTCTTAAATGGTCATGCAACAAATTAAATTAGGAAGCTAAAACAACTAGAAATTGGTTGCCAATTTTCTCTTACATTCCAGATTACATTTAGAACAGTTCTGATAGAAAACATTGCCTGGAGCACAGGGGAGAACAAATCTGTATTCTAAGTAGGTGACCTCTGGTATAAGGTAAGCTCGGATACAAAAGCATGTCCTGTGAATAAATATTCTTCTTTCTACATACCTTCACTTTCCGATGAGGCAGGGAAAGTTTTCACCTGGAATGGACGGAAAGGTTTACCATCAAAGATGGGAGATTCATCACTTTCCTCAGAGCTTACGTGGACATCCACTTGGGATTCAGAGATGGATGATGCAAACTGGTCCATGTCAGCTCGCTGCTCCTGGAGCAGCTCATCTATATATAAAAAAAAAATATTACAATGTAAAGCAAAATTCACAGCTGTGCCAGACAATAGCTCTTTAGGAGCATGAAGCACATTTACACCATAGTGCAAGCCTTCACTAATACAGCTTCACAATAGTCTTATCCTACAATCCTGTTTCCAAGAAACTCACCTTAACACCTTACGTTATTTATGTCTTTCATCTAGGAGGGGAATACTTTGAGTTTACTAAAGAAAATGCACAGAATATTCACAACAGTATTTGCTACTTTTGCAGAGGCCAGCTGCCCAAAATGCTTTCAAGATATTGATAAACTACCACAGTAAATATAAAAAAATAGGTCAAAGATACTAACCAATCTCACTCTGAATTTCTTCAGCCACATAAGCAACTTTGTAGAGCAAGGACAGACTTTGATTCATCCTCTCCTCGATCACATGGAGATGAGTCATCACCTACCAACAGAAGGTGGAGTTCACTATAACCGTACCATTTTTAATTTTAAACTTTATGCCTGCTTCAGAACTCGAATTACATTTCCTTTATATAAGATCCAATGTAGTCTCAAACAATAAACGGTAACAACAGACTTGCTGAACACAGGTGTGGGACTTGTGCAGCCTTTAAGAAGATATCGGACTATAATTTCCAGCATAAGCAATGGTGAGGAATGCTGGGAGTTTCAGTTTAACACTATTTTGCTATCCCTGATCTGGCCAAGGTTAGCCTAGCCCAATAGTAAGTATCTAACAATGACCACCAAAATGTTTCTGAAAGCTCTTAATTACGGCAGGACTCTTTTTATTTAAAGCATATGGTATTTGGGATATGCACTTCAACACAAAGCGATTCCAGTTAGGACAGTCAATACTCAAATAGGGCTAGACAGACTAAAAGACTAATAAAGCACCTGACAAATAAATAGATCATTTTTAAGCCACATGAGTAGCATCGCATCTTCTCACCATGGAAATAGCTCTTTCTGTATATCAACTGCTGGGGAATAGCAAAGAAACTATTGTGCTCAAAATCTGCTAGTAGCCTTGAGCCACAGTGGGAAAAGCACGCTGGATTAGACAGGTCTTCAGTTTGACCTGAGACAGCTCTTCTGACGTCTGCATGTAGTTACGTAGCTATGTGCTGTGTAAACCAACACCTTTGTTTGGTACCTTGCATTCCCGTTTTAAAAACTGTTTTGTAAAAAGCAGGTGTGAGAGAAAGGAGAGAAACTAATGAGAATAAAAGAAGGCTCCATAAATGCAGCAAACACAAAATAACCTTCAAATACTTTATCAGGCACGTATAGCTGGAGTAAAATGTAAAGAGAGGACATAACAGTCAAGATATTCCAACTTCCCACCAGTTGAAGACATAATTCTGGGATCCTCCAATGTTTCCCCAATTGGGAGCTTCCCTTCAGATCCAGAAATAATTTATTTTCTGAAATAATCACAGGAAAAATCTAAAAACGTGCTGTGTTTAGTTCTGAGAATCATGCTTTAAGTTTCTAAAAAGCCTGGTATGATGTGTCATTTTACCATATAAGATATCCCAAACAGCTTAATTTTCAAAAGAGAACATGTAGCTCAACCCAACTGTTTCTAAGAAGAGACAATAACGTTTTAATACGTGGACCATCATCATCATCACTTCCCCTTATTCAAAAGGATGTATCTGGACATACTGGTCAGGTGTGATTTCCTGTCCATACAAACCAGATTCCTGTTTTTGTACAATTCAGTTTTTAGAACCAGCATCTCTACCTTAGTGGCTAGAATGTATTTGACCAGCAGAGGGTGCTGCCCATTAAAGAATTATATGAACTTCATAAGGAATGAGCTAACAGGGATGACCAAACTGGAAGAACATGAATGAACTGAATGGACCTGCTTAATAGTCTGAAGTACATCTGACTTCTAAAGGAAAGCAATTTATTTTTCTGTGTGGCAGCCTGTCAATTCAGTGGATCGACTGAGGAGCTTAAAGTGCATCTAAAAAATAAACAAAATGGAACTGAATGGTATTACGAACATCCCCTGCATGCCAGTTGGGAAGCACAAGGGCATGCACAATGAATTAAGTAAGATGCTACGGCTTAAGCTTAACGCACACGCTCGTGGACTCTGCTTGCTTGATCAACCTAGTTGGCTGTGTGAAGGCAATGCTGGGTACTGCGGCCCTTTAGAAGATTAGATTCAGCCCATCTGACTCAAATAGCGTCCGCATCATGAAAGCCAAAGATTAGTGAAACATTTAAAGTCAAAAGATTGAAGGAAAATATTCAAAATAGTCCCTGGTGCTTAAGTGTTGCTAACATAAATACCTTATCTTTGCAGCAAAGTGGACATTTCAGAGACAAAGGTAATGGAAGCAACAGCAGAAGTATTTATTACAGCCCCAGGGCAAAACTCAACCCATCAGACCCTGTTCTCTAGCACAGCTTCTACAGCAGGCAATGTAAGCTATTCAAATTAATTATCCATTAGTAATCACTTTCTCACCTAGAAATAACGACACCACTGACAAAAAGTGGCTTCCTGTCAGATGACCTTGGGAGACCTTGATTAAGGACTTCCCTTGTATCCCAGTTTAATCCTTCCACCCTCTTAGGAATGGCTGAGACTATCTTGGCAGTAAAGTAAGTTTCTTAAACAAAAGGAATGCAGAAGGGCCCAGAAAGGTAATAGAGGGTGCACTGAAAGAAGTGAGGGACAACTGCTCTGTAGTAACGAAGCTGCGTGGAAGTGAAAATGTAGACACTTGCAAGAATGCTGAGTGGGGTTTGGCTAGCAACCTAAGCAAAAACCCCACACACACTTGGCCAGTCTAGGAAAGTGATTTCAGCCAAGAAGCCAACAGGACAAGAATGAGGTCAAAATATGAATTCCAACACCCTCCCCGCTAAGCACGTACCAGGGTATCAAGTCAGTTCAAGGAATGGCCGTCTCTCACAAACATTACAGCTGGAACTCAAGTGTAATCCATACCACACACGTAAGTTATTTAGTGTGACTAAGTAAAATCTTTGGTTTAAACTCCATAAAGGCTCCTGCAAACGTACTAACGAGATCAGTCACCACAATAAACCATAGTGGTGGTTGTTTATAATGACAGAGTGAGTCACAATAGCACTCCCCTCCTCCTCTGGTTTAGATGGAGGCTTTTGATGAACTTAGTTTGGCATTATGCCAAAATCTTGAATTATGTTCAATAGTAACCACGGTTAAGATCCTGCTTCAGAACCTATCATTTCACTTCAGCTTTTTTCAAGCAAATCCTAGTTGAAATACAGTTTGTCAAGTCTGGATACAACTACAACCTGTCAGTAGAAAAGAAAGTTCCACAGCCATTCCATAGTAGTGGACAGCTGATGAGTCTGACAATTGCTGCGGCTTGTTATTGTCACGTTAAATCATGACTTTCTATGCTGCCCAGTCAGCTCAAAGATTGCTTCTTTTGTGTTGTGAAGCAGGCAAACGGCAACACAAATCACATGGCCATGAAAAAAACACACAAAACTGGAAGGAACCTGGATTTTTTTTTCCTTTAAAAAACCTAGATACTGCAATGTTGTGAAGCTGAAATGTTTCATGTATTCAGTCCATGTTGAACTGGGATCAATTCTTGTAAGGCTAGGAGTTGGACCTAAATATTAGACAAAATACTTTCTAGGAGTTTCTCTGCACCTGTGATTTCATCTGTGCAGCCTTTTCTGGGTCAACAGCCAAAACATGCTGGTAATGGCGGATTGTGTGCAGACGGTCTTTGTTCTCAGCACGGATGTAGCGCTTCAAGGTTTGGAGGATACGGTGAGGCTGCAAACATTAAATGAGACTGGTGAGAGCATGATAACGAACAACTCTATCCAGCTATATCAGTTATAGTAGCACAAGTTTATGATCCAATCAAATAACTCAGATATTTTAAGCACTCAGACTACATGGATTCATAATGAGCATGAAATACATGACCTGAAACCATGAAAGAACAGAGAAGCCAGCACTAGATCAAGCAGAAGAATTTAGATAAAAGTCACACTTACAATAAAATTTGAAACTATTAATAATACTGCACTGTTATACCCTTTATAGCAGGTGTTCTATGTATCAATTTTCTGCCCCTGGGACCTTCCGGAGGCCACAAGAACAACTATCCATCCAAAAAAAAAAGGAAGTGGTCAGAAGTCCACTTATGGACTTGAAGAATGGGAAGTTCTTGATTTCAGACAGTCCTCAAACTTACTTAGAAGGTTGACTCCTGGTCCTGGCAGAGGCAATTCATGGAGGGAAGGGACAGGTGAAGGGCCACTAAACAGCATTTTGCTTCCATTCCCTTGACTGAAAATGCCTCCCTTTACAGAATCCCTGCTGATGTCTGCCTGCTTCCCACAATCGCTAATTGTCAATATCTGTTCTTCTTCCATACACTTAATGGCTTCTCTATTACATTCACCAAGTCAAAAAATTTCAGGGGAATGTACCCGTGCTGGATCACTCTGCAAAGCAACTAGGTAGTTTTCCAGGGCAATGCGACGGCGGTCATCCAGCATGGCTTCTACACGTGCTAGGTGAGTCTCCACAAGCTGTTGCTTCTCACTGGCTGCCTCCTTCTCTAGTGATTTAACCATTGCTTGGAACCGCTGTCAGAGAAAGACGTTGCAGTATTGTTTGTTAATCAGAAGAAAAAAGACGGACTAATGTTATCCTGATTATCTGCCTGGATGCATTAATGAGCACCTGCAAAATGTTGATGACAGGTTTTGCTTCTCCTATGTTCTGTTCACAACACACAACATTGAAGGATATGTCAACAATTCAATTTAGTGTATTATTCAGGTGCACCACTTGACCTTTGTAACTTAAAAGGCCACTTCCAGCATACAGAGATACACAGTCTTATTTTTAATAACAGGAATTGCAAACTTAGAGAGAATAAGATATACAAATAGTTTCCTCAAAGCTCCCAGTGTATGTAATAAAGATGGTGTGTGAACCCAAAATACCAAGTGCCAGGTCTATATCATAGCCTCTTCCTGATATTCGAAACTTGCACCTCACACCCAACAAAACGGAAGTTTTCAAAGAAGTAGTCATATTCATTTCTTGCTGCATAAAAAGGCAGAAGAGAGTGGGAGGACAAGAAGAAATGTAGCAGCACCTTTAAGACTAACTGGTTTTTATTTTAGCATGACCTTGCAGAGATATGAACCTACTTCTTCAGATGTAGTATGCAGTGATAGTTAGGCTTCAGGATATGAAGAATATTTGCACAGTTGTAAAAGTAGGAGCAGGATGGAATGTAATAGGATCCAGAAAGATCCAAATCATGATCCCTGCCCTAAATTTTCAAAGAGCTGCGGAAACTGGTACAGGTCCTTCAGTTCTTTATTGTGATCAGTTACTGTTGATGCGTGCGAGCAATAAATCTGCTTAACAAAAGTCAGTTTCCTTGGGTTCAAAAACTTCTCTGAGAATATTTCTTTTGTTACATGTGCAGTAATGAGGACTCTCGTATTAACACATGTAGTGCGCCATAAAGTCATTGTTTTTGTTCACACCTCTAACAGATTGGAATGTATTAATATAATTTAATTCTACTGTTTCCTTCTAGTCTTCCTTCGTAATTTTGTCATTTGAGGACTGCAACCTTTAAATCCCATCCTGTAATTTGTGTCCATTTATCTTCCCACTCCCACAACTGTATAAATATGCTTTACATCCTGAGGTCTGGATATCACTCTGTACTACATCTGAAGAAGTGGGTTTATATCCACAAAAGTGCATGCTAAAATAAAAACTAGTTAGGCTTAAAGGTGCTGCTATATTCTTTCTTTTCCCCTTCCCCTTCCCCTCCTCCTTTTTCTCCTCCAAAATAGAGGCAACCAGCTCAGAAACTGGGTTTTACTATTTTACAGAGGGATACAGAAATCATAACGTTCGTTTCTCAGCTTGCATGAAACTCCTGCATTTTAAGGTTAAAATTTTAGAAGACGTGAAATTCCCTACCATAGACAAATTTGCAAGTGGCACTTCCAAATGAATGCAAAGATTGTAATGGAAAAAGTCTATTTGGGATGGTTCATTTGCAAACCGTTTTGCTGCTCACAAGTTCATCTGTTAGCATAAACCAGTTTCCAAGTACCATTAAAAAGACTATAATCTCAAAATAAAGTGCTACTTCACCAATATAGCTATACTTTACTCTGATGGCTTTCCACCACTTTGTACAAAAAGGAACTTTGCCTCCAAACAGTCTCAGCTCAAGATGGCATCGCTGGATTCCTAAAGTTCCATTTTGGCAAAACTACTAACATTCTTAGGCGCTGGCTTCATCTCCTCTTACCAACCAGGGAAAAAAACCCACACACTTAAAATCACTTTTTCTAAGGACAGAAGAATGTTCCCATGGAAAAAAGGCATCCCCAGGCCAGGAGCCAGTCAATGAAAACTGTTGTCTTCCCTTATTCTGACTGTAGACATAAAAGCAGCTCCAGTATGTCTGAGATGTCCCACCCTACCTGTGTGAGAGCCTGCCTCTCTGCTTTTGGGAGATTCTTGGCTTGACGCTCTGCTTCTTCCCATTCCTTCTTCACCTACAAAGTTCCAAAGGACACAGAAACTGTGATTATGCTGATATGCAAGACAGGTTCAAATGTAATGCAACAAAATTTATTTACAGTATTTAATTCTCAAATGTTCCATGCAATTTCTAGAGATTCTATCAGTACGAAATTATAAAACAACAATTTGGTAGAGGCTTAAGAAGTACCGTATTTGCCGGTGTATTAGACGCACCAACATATAAGATGCACCCTGCTTTTCAAGGGGTATTTTTCAGGGAAATTTTTTTTTGCTTCTCTGGTGAGCAAAAGGCACAGGAAAGGAGGGGAAGGAAGAGGAAAAGAGCGCTGCACCACTACCACCCCCTTCTCCTAGTAGAATCAAAATACACAGGAGAGGAGAGGAAGATACGGAGAAACTGCAGAAACATCTATCTATGTTCTTATAGATCAAGGCTTCCACTACCCCCTTCCTTCCTGTTTTGACTAGGCAGGGAGAACTCCTTTCATTCCCCCTCCCATCCCTACGTTTTTTAGCATTACTGTATTTGCTGGTGTATAAGACACACCCAATTTTCAGAGAGTATTTTTTAGGAAAAACCATGCGTCTTATAAACCAGCAAATACAGTACTTTTGGAGGGGCAAAAGAAACTTTCATGGACAGACACACCTAATTTAGGCTCTCAAATTAGCAGTTAAGCTTAGGAGAGCTTATAAGCTTTTTACTGCCCAGAGGACAAGATTAAAACTTTTTTGAGAGAGAAATACTTGGCCAAAGGGAAAACCAAATACCAAGCCGATGGCAGGGAGAACGCTGGCTAGCCACAGCAAAATGCCAAGATGAATGAACAGAACAAGAGCAGCAACAGTACGGCTTAGAGAACACATACTCTGTCCATGCGGTTGTGATGTCGGACCTCTAGCTGTTCTTTTGCTTTCTGGAAACGAGCGTGTTCGTTGTCATCAGCTGGTGTTTCAAAGTAGACATCGACATCATCCGTAGGCACTGGAGTGGGAGGAACTAGAAAGAAAACAAGCAAAGAAGACTCACTCCATCGGTAGCCCTGAAGTAGGCGGCTGCTTCCACGAGGAAGAGTGGCAGCGTGTTGCCAACTGATCCACCCTCAGAAACAAGTTTTAGCATCCCCTCCTTTCTGGTTTCTATCAATTGCCAATTTTCTGCAGCACCTAAGGTTAGATCCTTGCAAGCCAAGCAACATGCTCACATGTCTCTAGACCCTTCGTTGTGTCCCTCACAAAGTACATGTTGATGAAAGAACAGTAACTGAAGGCATTGCTTAGAATACTACTTTCCCCATCCCAAAGGTTTCTGCCTGGAGGTGAGGCTATATGCAACTGGAGTTTGACAGAACTACTCCAGACAGCAATAAAATGCCCAGATGAGTTTGACATCCCCAAGGACAGATTACACACTTCCAAGATTGGCTTGCCACCACCACAGCACCAGGTGAGAGGCTAACAAAAACAGTTATCCCATATGACGGAGGTACAGCAAGACAGTCCACTTACGCAGTCACAATTGGACAGCTACCAGAGAAGCTTCACAGCTTTTAAGTGTGCCATTGTGACTTTCATAACAGCTGGCCAAGTCCACACTGTAATATTTCACTGGGAAATCAGTACCTATTGCTTGTGCCTTGGTCAGCTTACAGCTATTCAGAGTCTGAAGTCATGCTTTTCTGAACCATTCCGAAGTAGAGAGCAATTAACATCAAGAATCACTAGAGGTTATACATTTGGGGAATCTGCAGTGCCATAAATGTATTTTTACAGATCAGCTTCTGTAGTGAGATCAAAGATTCTGTTTCAGGTCTCACATCATCTGAACACAGATAGCAGGGACCAGAGAGAGAGAGGGCTTTTTTGGAATTGGCACCTGCATGCTTAGATTTCAGGATCTGGCTAATCTCTTTTCAGTAGCAGACAAAAACATTTGTACCTATTTGGCCTTTTATCTTCCCTGCCACTGTGAAAGCCTCTTAATTTTTCTTTAAAAAAATTCAGGTTTGAATTGTTTGGTCAGCTGTGTTGCATTTATGTGGTACAAAAGACTGGGCTTTTTTTTTCTTTTAAAGCAAATGACAGCTTTTGCTAAGTACTAATGAAACAAAATAGCAACATTTGAAGAATGGCTTATCGCAAATCCAAATTATCTGAATCAATCCTTTTTGAAATTAAGTCCATCTGACTTCACAGAGCACATCTGTCTAATCACTTCTACCAACCTTAAATGGGACCTTTTATCTGGTACATCAATCCACAATGTTTTTACTCTAACATAGCAAAGAATTACAGAGTGAATGAGTGGCCAGAGAGTATCCACCACTCATATAAAGACATCTTTCTCTGTAAATGGAAGCTTAAACTAGATGGGTGGTATCTAGTTTTTCTGAATCAGAATTTGATACGAAGGCCCCAATTTCCACTCCCAAATCCTTCTGGGTGGGATGAACTTTTATCCGAAAAGCTTCAGACATCCGCATCTTTTATCCCACCACTTCAATCAAAATCAGCCCAATCAAAAGTATTTGCATGGAACCCATTTTGTAAACAGGATTAATGCTGCATTTAGACAAACTGCCAAGCCCTAGAGAGCCCAAAAAAGCTTTCCAAAAGACCTCTGCAACAGCCAAAATGGAAGCACTAGAATGAATTAATTGTTGTAGGAGGTTTTATTGTTAACAGTTGGAGAAAAAAAAATGTGGCAAAAACCTCAAGCTATCAAATAGAATCATCGGGCTGTGGCCCACACTTCTAATGGTGCAGAAAGAAGCAGAATCTTGCATTAAAAACAGCCCTGAAGATAATTTCTACCAGTGGCTACAATGGGAAGAAAGCAGTTGAAGCAATGCATGATTCCATGAAAAGGCAGCAAGAAAAGGGAGCAAATGAGGTGAATGAGAACAGAAGCCCAATACCAACTTCAAGTGGAACAGCATTTACTGCCTTGCAAGGACAAGAAGTGTTTGGAGGGGCAGACATGAGTGTGACGAAAAGCCAGTCTTCCTTGGCTTCAGGAACACAAGCTGGGCCTAAACCCTAAGGGAGCACAGAGACAAGAGGAGACTACTGCAGGACAAACACCATTTCCGCAGACACCAGGATCCAAAGGGAGAGGGCTACAGACAGCTCTTTCCTTGAATGAGTCAAGGATGAGGAGACAGAAAGGACAACAGCTTGCTGCAAGAGGGCCAGTGGGAGGCAGAACTTACTCATCTTTTTACACACAGCCATACAATATTCCTCTGACTCAAAATTGTTCCTGTTGCCTCCGCAGCCTCCATATATAAAGCGAATGCACCTTTTCTTGTACATGTCGAAGTACCAACGAGGCATCACAGCCCGGCAGGGACCTGTCATCGCCTCCTGGGAGCAGACAGCTGTGTGGGAGATGGTTAAAGCATCAGCTGGTGACAAGCACAGCTTTGCTAAGCTATTTCAACAGCAATGACGGCTCTAGGTCAGTCTTAGCTGAAACATTGACATTTGCCTGGGGCAGTGCAGATCTATTATCCACATGTTTCCACATTTCCCATCACTGAAATGAAATCTATTCTTCTGGGGCCAAAAGTAGCACCCACTGAGAGTGGTGGAGTCTCATTCAACTTGACTGTTCTACCCCCCCCCCCACAGACAGAAGGTTTAGGTTTTATAGCAAAGCAGCCTCTAGGTCATATTCCACCTAAAGTTTCTGTTCAGTTCATTCATCGGTGTTTTTAGCCAGGATGGCAAGCTCTGTGGCAACAAACTTTTACCATGTCTCAAATAAAAATGAGTCGGAAGGAAAATCCCTTGTTGTTCTAGCTCTCCCAATCTAGGCTTTCACTTTCAAAATCACAGCCAGCTGTCTAACATGGTGGTTCAGCCTCTATGTCCTTGGAAACTATGCAAAATAATCTGAGAATCTGTGGCAATCTCAAGAAGCCAGAAATACATTCTGAGTTTCTGAAACATACATATATATATGACAAGTTATATGTGATGGGGCATGCCTTCAGTGTCCAAGTGAGCAAACACCTACCTACATTTTAGGTGGGCATGAAGAAACATGGGCCTGGGGCTCCAATTCATCTGTCTGGTTTTCCCTAGACGGTTTTCCCCATCTGTCTGGTTTTGCCCACTCTTTTCCCCATGATACCATTTGTTTGTTTTGTTCTTAGCTTTTATACAGGTTTTTCCCAGTTCTCAAAGGCTGAAATATCCCCCAACAATTCATCCCACAGGGTGAACCAATTTCCTCACTCTTCTCTTACAACCACCATAACACTAGATATGAGTGCCTTAAGATGACACGGACCCCATCACAATCCTAAGGGGCCAACAGAGACTGAAAGAATGGAACCATTTTTGTTTTCTTGTTTGGGTTGAAGCTCACAAAAGCTGAGGCTCTGACCCAGTGTTCACTAGGTGGTAACCCAGTACCACTACGAAATGGAGGCCACAACTCACATAACCAAATGCTCCTCCTTACCACCAAAAACAAAACCTCCCTCTGTAAAGAGATTTTTGTCAAAGAGATAGGTTGTAAGCTTAGAAGGACCAGTGTCTTTCAAGCACCAAAGCATGAAATCTGGAAGGCATTTGGTACTCTAATATATCCGCATGGAAGCTTGGAAACAAACTTGGACTGTCATTAAAGAAACCTGCAAAACAATGCTCAAATTATTTACTTACAATTTAAAGCCTGATTCACAATTGTTCTAGAAACATAAGATTGAAAATTTTCCCTATTTGCCCATAGCAACAGGTATTTTGTTTCATACACAAACCATTGCAGAACAGTTCCAGAATAGAAGCTAAGACCATGAATGAATTAAGGCCATAACTTTCAGCTTCTGTCACTACACACAGTCAGCTGCAAAAGGGTTTAAGTTGAAAGGTCTAAGATGTAGAACACTATACTACTGACCAAAGAACAGAAAATCAGTGGGTACAAAAAAAAAAGCACTTTCTGTTACGGTGTGAAACAAGTATCTGAATCACAGTCATAAGCAAATCAGCTGCACTGTGAAGGCTGAACGCCTTCTGCCACTCACATGCTAAATCCAGATGGGCTTCCCCCGGGAAAGAGGTGTCAGGTCTCTTTCTCTCCCATGAGGTACAACCAGTGTTTCCCTTGGTGGCATTGTGGGGGCAGCGGGGTGATCCTCAAACTATCTACTGTTACCTTGGATGGAGATGCAATGTGAGGTACAGCGAACAAACACTAATTATATATCAGAACATTTCTGGTCACATGCTCCTTGATTTCCTGGATGGTAAGAAAACTTAAACCCACTTTTCTGGAGAACCATTTCACTGGTAAACTGAGACGCCTTAATCGCATCAGCTCTGCTGCATCAAGGCAACTGCAGGAAACACCAGTGTATTCTGTTTTTATCCAAAGAAAAATCTGGTCATTCCATCAGCTGCACTACAAATCCAAGCTAAGCTTCTTTTTCAGCAAATGAAATTAACCCCAGGATTCCAGAGGTTCATAAAGAAGGAGCTGCTAAAAAGAGTTTCACTTGCTTGATAAGAGAGTTACTGGCTTCTCTTCAGCAAGTTAACAGTACTTGGTTCTCTGCAGACACTGACATGCCAAATATACAGTGACTAGACTGAAATGGGCTGGAATCCTGTTGGTAAATCCACTGAATCTACTGTTGAGTGATGAGTCAATATATAGGTAAAAACAACTGATGCAATGGTTATACCCTAGTTGAATTTAATAATAGGATTTAAGCCATGATCTCAAGCAAGTGTTACAAGCATTTATGAAAAATGGACAGAATTGACTGCATTGGGTTTGGTTTTTTGTGGATATGTTTTAGCACAATGGATCAGTGACAAGCTTCTTTATACATTTTAAGCAGTATGGCCTTATACTTAAGTATCCTAGCTCCCCCATTCAGAAGAAAACCTGAACGGCTTGTCACCTTGGTAACCTACTTTTCAAACAACCACATTTCAATCTGCAAGAATTTTTTCCCCCAAATATTAGACTGCACAGAAATATTTCAATGCTGCTTTGTGAAAGGAAGCTTATTCTGAGTGCCAAAGAAAACTGTGTTGCCGCTAAGATGTTCAGCAGGCACCATCTCACCTTCAAGGGTAAGAAAGGAGAACAGTCTCCTGTATTTGGTAATTAAAACAACCAAGAGGAGAAACTACTGGACTGGTGACTGAATATTCAATGTATGGATTGCCAAGATCAACTGACAGCTGCTGAAACAGAGAAAAGCTGAATAAATGTGGCTGCTTACCCTTCACATCGCTCATTATTTCCTTCTCAGAGAGAGATTTTTCTTTGCCTGGCTCTGTTGGAGGCTCTTCGTTGTAATCTTTATAATCATCAAAATAATAGTTCTGGTCTACTACCACTTCTTCTTCATTTTCCTCCTGTTCCTCCTCTTCTTCGTCATCCATCTCCATGGCTACTGTGGTGAAATCATCCGTATCTGCCTCAGTAGGCAACTCACTGAAAAGGACACAATTAGAAGGACAAGGATATACTATTTGCAAGGCCACTGGCACAACCCACTGATGGAACCATACTAAATCCCTTGATAGGAACCAATGAACTGAGCTAGGGAGCTGACCCACATACAGAGGACACAGAGACACAAAGCATACAAGCAAAAGCTACAAATTATACATCAAAAAATATTTCTATTTGTCTGCAGTTGACATGGAATCCAATAATTCTCACATTCTTCTTTTGGACCAGTGGGAAAAACACTCCTGAAAAAACCCACAGACAACAGAACCCGTAAACTGCTACCTTTTGTAACTGTCATAATCTTCATCCTCATCCTCCTCTTCTTCTTCCTCCTCCTCCTCCTCCTCCTCTTTGGAAAGTGCTTCATCAACAATTTTGATCTGAGGGCAGCACACATACTCTGTGCCATGGAACTGGTCCACTCCACACGGAAGCAACATGCCGTAGCTGTGTAGGATTGTCCCCTCAGTCAAACAGGCCTGCACCGTATTCAAGCAACGGATTAGAAAAACATCTCCAAACCCTTCAACCTGGAGACTTCTTATGCAACCCAACATACAGTACATTGCCAATGTTGCTGTTTGCCTCAAGACGTTTCTGGCTCATGGTAACCCTAAGACACCCTTATCATAGGGCTTTCTTGGCAAGATTTGTTCAAAGATTTGCCTTCCTCTAAAGCTGCGAGAGTGTGACTTGCTCAAAGCCACCCAGTGGGTTTCCATGTTCCCTGTTCTCCCACAGTCCTAGTCCCATATTCCTAGCACTACACCATACTGGCTATTACACATGGTCTACAAGTAGTAGTGAACTTGCTTAGTTCTAGTTCTAGCTAAGTTCTAGCTTAGCAAACAATACAAAGAGCTGTCCAAAGAATCTGCCCCAAAATATTAACTGTCCTAGAACTCAAATCCACATATTCACGCAACAGAATCAGAACTGCACAGTAGCATACATATTCATCAGCAGTATATGTGCAGTGAGTCTTCCACTTTTGCAGCAGTTAGGGACAGAAGACCCTTGCAAAAGTGGAAAATGTCTATAAAAATAAAAGCCAAGAACACAACTTCTTCTTAACCTGAGAACACTTCTCTAGGAATCTCTACATCCTCCGGTGTGATTCTTTGATCAACTTCCAGTGGCCTAGATCCCTAGAGAACTGTTCTGTCTAGGTCTTCCAGAACAGCTTTATGATCCACTTCTGATGGAGGTAGATGATAGAATTGCTCTGGAGGACCTAAAGATTCCTAGAGAGAACCATATTTTTCTGTGGTAAGGGCAAATAGGGTAAGAATTTTTAATAAATAATTAAATAACCACAAATAATCAAATCCATGAGTGCTGCACCCACAACATTGAAGGGCCCACTGTATTAATAATTTTTGAGCTGCATGTGAACCTTTATGATTTCAATAGGCACAAATTTAAAACTATAATATACATCTAAGCTTTGAAACCAGAATTGTTCAGAGCCCAAATGTGAACTATACATACTATTTATTTTAAATGAGGGAAGAGAGGTGACGAACATTCTTCATTAGCATTTTACGAACCAATCTCTAAAAGCATTTAACATGATTTTCAAACAAAAATATCAAATTTAATGGCTCGGCTTCCAAAAGCTTAGGTGGAAGTCTCAAATGTTCCAAATCCAGCAGCGTTAAGTCTCAATTATGGTAATTTGTTCTGGTAGCAAAAGAACCCGATGTGAGCAGAACCACACTGCTTGTATAAGCAGACAGTACTTACGCAGAACCAACATAAACTGGAGTAAACAAACTGGTAAATTTTGTAAAACTGGGATTTCTGTGAGTTAGAAGTGAATGACTTATCATTTTAGCAATGCAAATCAGAACGAATACAGATTTAGGCTATGGTTTCAGTTGCATTGTTTTGGCAGTGTAAGAACAGTCAAACCCAATAAATTGGAGCTGTGTTTCAGATTTGGGGCAAACTGGATCTTTTTTATTATTCCTTGGAAAAATAAAGGCATTTCTAGGCTTGCATTTTGTGACACAGTTCTGCATTATGGCATCTTCTGGGAGATAACACATTCAATCTTCTTACAGCCACTTACTTCTTTTGCTACAGTGTGCCAGTACTGGTGACTTTTACAGACATCCATTCGCTCCCTGTGAAAGAACCTACACTTTTCTGGAACCAAGAGAACATCACTGACAAACTCGCCCACTGTGGGGGAAAGGGAAAAACAACTGTTAAGTCAACTGCAAGCTCACACAATTCCAAATATTATTTTTTCTAGCTGAAGATATTACTAAATTTTCCCAGCTCAGAAAAGACGCAGTAGTTATTCATATCCTAGGGAACGGTATAGCAAGTCAAATCCTATGTTAAGATATGTCTATACTTATGGGACTCATTCAGTGCAAGTATTCTAGGTTTCATCAGGATAATTCAGGATTTGCAGTTAATCCAAGGAGGAAGCATGCTATATGAACAAGCCTTTAAAATGTCTGAAGATTAGGACACAAATATTTAGTATTTCTTGAGGGGGGAAAAGCACCATGGGAAAGTTTACCAACAAAGAAAAACTCTGACAATGTCGTCTAATAATATTTAGAACCAATATCTGGAATGCTTCCATCCCACAACTTTAGTCATGTTTCCAATTATTACCTCTTACAGACTACTACAATAATATGATAGCTCTGCAAATGCAGAGGCGGGGACCAAAGACAGTTATGGAGCTATTATTCAACTTTAACTGAGATTGTTCCATGCTATGGAATCCTAGGGTTTGTAGTTTGATGAGGCACTATAGCTCTCTGGCAGAAAATTTTCAATGCCCGTTTTTCCACTGCTAATCACAGGATTCCACAAGACAAAACCAGGGCAATTAAAGTGGAATAATAGAGTCATAATTCTCCAGTGTGAATGGGCCCCCAAACTGATTAAAATCCATTATTAATATAAGATTTTTCAAAAATTCTCCATTTTAAACCATATTTCAGAATTTTAAAAAACCTGACACAAGAGCCTGGATCAAAACTATCATCGTGATTACTAATTATACAACTTTTATATATATTTTATGGATATGTTAACAGCCATTCATGGAAATGGGCAATAACCTCATCAGGACTATTCTGCAGGTTGTATATATGACATGCACACTCACTTACATGCTTTCTCCTGGTCAGCCTTGCCTCTTCTCTAAGTGCAAAACAACAATATAATACAATGCAAACTTCATATTTAAGATCTGCTTCCCAAAACAATCAGCAATCCAATAAATAATTTGGATTGAGGATGAAGATACAAAAACTCAGCCTCTTCCCCCCCCCATGAAGTGTTCTCTGAACCCATGAGCAAAACAATGTTCAATCATCTGCTTTAAAGAAAATATACAGGCTTCCCTCACTTATCTGACAGGTTAGGGACTGGTGCCCTGTCAGAAAACAGAACTGGTAGAAAAGTGGAAGCCATGTACTGTATTGTAGGGAGCATGAAGGACTTCTGGAGGCTCACTTGGGACCAACAGCACACGTGCTGCTTGCAAAGTCTCTCAATTGACTTAGCACCTTTTTTAATCCTCTCAGCTCACTTTGCAAGCAGCATCCACAGCAAGCAGTTCCAAGTGAGCCTCCACAGACAGAAAGAACTGATGAAACAGCAGTTTAATCAATGGAAATTGTCCTTAATTTGGAAATATCAAAAGCATTGAGTCATCAGATAACAAGGTGTCAAAAGGTGGGGGCTTCCTGTAGTGCGCGATCGTAACACCAACAAATTTACCAATGTAGTTTCATTAACTCACTGCCACTTCTAAACAGCTGTAAAAGTTTCATCAAAGCTAAACCCAAGAGCAAGCAAATAATTTATTCAAATGAAGTTCAATTTGCACCCCCATCTCCATCATATGACATGAGACTGTGAACAAGATTTTTCCAATACAACCATGCAATGAAATCAAATGCAACGTGAGTGGTCTCATTATTTTTTTAAAAAAAAGAACATTCACATGAACTGAATTTTCTGTGTGTCCAGAGAGGTATTTGTCATTCTTATCAAATTCTGTCCTTTACCTAGTTTCTAGAGAAGTTACCATAACTGTGGTATGCGTGTCCCTTCCACAAGAATGGTGCCAACAATACTATTGTTTCACACTGAAGTCAAACTGAGGTGGTATTTTCATGCTATACTAGGGCTTAGCAAAACAGACAAATGTTTCAGTACTTTTCATCAGGCTTTCCCACCATCCTATTGTCAGACATATTTACAGTACAGAAAGAGTACTAATTGCATGTCATTCCCCACTGCTGTAAAGAAAAGGAAAAGGTAAATCCACCTACAAGGAGTGCAAGGTCAAATTTCCAGCTGCAAGTACAATCCTGTCAAAAAGACTAACGCAGAATGGAAGGAAACAGTACTGCATTGTTTGCATGAGTACAATAACTGCTTTGACGGGAGGAAAACTATACTTTTTACAGGCACCGTTCACCTGTTTACAATAGTCTTACAATTCCAAAATCATTTAACTGGTCAGCTCCTACAGTGTATTATTATGTTTTCTGCACAGTATTTGACAACTCCCCATAGTTAAGTCCACATTATTCAATGAGAAACAGAGGGAAACCACTCACAGAAGGGCTGTGTGAATATTCAAAACTTTCTACCTGGCATATCCCAATGGCAAGCCAGCGTGTTCATGTGTGTACATTCACTATGCAGATAGAAGCAAGAATCACAATGTATTCAGTTGTAATTGTAAGTGCCTCCATGCACACACTCTTTCCTTTCAGATACCAGCTTCTTACACTGGCCCACAGATAGTTTATGCCATGCGAAACAAAGCCACATGGTAGGCTGGTAGATTGTTGTTTTTCACTGGCATTTTTTTTATTTTCATATTTTATCTGTAGTTTACAACTGAGCCTATGGCTTCAGAATAAAATATCAGCTACTATCAGATATACGACAGTAGAAAAAAATTAATAAAAGAGGTTATTCCAATATATTAGGTATGATCTAGTTAGATAGCCATCGAAAGAGCCTCAGTTGGCATATCATATGAAGCAACATTTGTTCCAGAGCAATAGAGACCGGACCTTTCATGCTCATTTCACTCAAGACCTAAGGCATTTCAATGTAAGATCTTGTTCTCTGAAGAGTGTAAGCAGTTCAGGATCTCTGTCTTCCACAGGAGCAAGACAAGGCTCATGGACTGTTTACTGCCTTCAGAGAATAAGAATCAAGCCCACTGTCGCATTACAGATTTTGTATTCAGGTATGTGAAGCAGCCTTTTGTTAAAAAAAACAAAACAAAGCCCCTACATTTCAGACCTTCAAGCTCAGTGGGGCATGGTGTCATTTTAATCCCTCCTCCGAGTTGCCATAAGCATAAACAAACCATTAAAAACCCTTTAAATCTCTGCAACCTTCCCAACCTACATCACTGTTGCCAGTGCAGCCAAGTGAGCCCAGCACTCCTCTATCTAGTTTTAGTTCTAACTAATATGCAACTGATGAAGTATTTTCTAACAAAACACTATGGATTGATAAAAATGTGTGCTGGGCCAAGCAATCATTTCACATATGCCTTCCAGTCCCGAATGATGACGGATGTCTGCTTTGTTCTGTTATGGTGCAACTGACATGCAGGGTCTTATCTATCTTATCCTCAGTTACAAGGGCAAAGACACCTAATCCGCTAAGGAGTATTATGTACTAAGCTTTGTGTTCGTGAACTGCTTGGAAATCTTGCAGGGACCAACAGTATCCATCATAAATCCACATATGAATTTATTCTTTGCTTGTCTAAGCCTTCATGCAACCGCTCTCAAAACTGCATAAACAAGCCACTGACACACAACACAAGCTATCATAAGATAAGGAATTGCTTCTGAGCATCTGAGCCATAAGCGCGAGCACTTTATGGACTAGTATGAGCTACAAACACTTCAAGCACCTTAGCAAAGATAGTAAGAAAACTTGCATTAATATTGCAGCCTGTTTAAACTTATGAAGTATGTAAAAGTGCCAAATAAAGAGGCAAGTACCATCATTTTTCATCTAGCTGAAAGCTATCTGTAAGTTTCAGTGACTGTATTTTGGAATCTTTTAAGCTTTCAGCTTTCACTAAGGGATCCTTTGAAATAAACCAGGTTTAAATGTAGTCAAGCCAAACTGGAACAAGCCTGCCAAGATCAGAATTGGCAACATCTAACAGGAGGTTCCAAATTAAGCTTAGTTTCTCCTAAGGATAGACCTCATAAATACAGTCGATTAAAAAAAGTAGCTTTATAAACCTACCTGAAGTAGTTGCTACTTTCCCTGTAGATTGCTTCTAACCATAAGGACAGTTAAGCACCAACGCAGTGCACTGCACTGGACTACAGTTTCTGTTTCTCTGCATGCCAAAGGCTCAGTGCAAGTAACAAGCTACACAAGCATGCTAGTCAAATCCAAGAGAAACATCAATGACAGTCCTAACAGATTAATTCCAGCTGCTGAAGCCAGGCCAAAAGAAATAGAAAATGAATTCCAGGTACTTCTGACACTGATATTTGCAGACATTTGGCGCTGAGAGAAAGACTAACACAAAGATCAATAAGCACCATCAACATTGGCGTAAAGATCTAGCATGCAAACACTGGAGAGGAGCTGCATCAACGAGGGAAAACAACAGAAGTTGCCCTGTAAATGGCATATATTAACCTGAAGTACTTACCAAGACACTTGAAGGGTACAACGATATGGGTATGTCCCTTGCACTGTTTCTTGCCCTTTTTACACCAGTTTTCAATACTGACTGGTTGATTGGCTTCCACGACATTTGTGATCTGAAGCTCTGGATAGGTCTATTTTTAGAAATAATAAAAACCACAGTAAGAGTAATTAATTTACCCATCGAAAGGCATACATTATGTGAACAGTAATCAGGTTCACAAAATACTAAACCATGACTCATAACGCTAAAACCACACGACACCTTCTGCTAACACCTTCTCCGTTTCCCCCTCTCTAAAAGGTTTTCTCTTTAATAAGTGCCCTGGTGGCAAAGTGGTTAAATGCCGGTACTGCAACCACAACGTTGTGAATTTGATCCTGCAGGGCTTCAGGTTGATTCAGCCTTCCATCCTTCCATAGATTGGTAAAATGAGTATTCAGCTTGTTGGGGGCAATTAGCTAACACACTGTAAACCGCTTAGGGAGTTCTTTGCACTGATAAGCAGTATAGAAATGTAACTGCTATTGCTCAACTCCTCAAGGTCAGGATCAATCCTGGTTTGGTATTACACATGACAAGATCACTGGGTTATACTGCTGAATAAAGGTATGTTCAAGCAGGGGTGAGCAACTGCCGGGGAAAAGGGGAAGCACTGACTGCCCCCAGGACCTTAAAGGGCTCCCCTTCCACTATGCCCTGCTGTAAAACACTGATTTCTTTTCTGCCCCAAGTACCTGTATGAGGACAATTTCTCCAGTTTTCACAGCTCTCTGGGCCATTTCAGGACCAACAGAGACCTTTGCCAAACAGAAAGTGAACCACAAGTCAACTTCCAAGTCACTTTTCTTTTTGGACAAAAATGGCCAAGAGGGACAAAAACATGGAAAAACTGCCACCCTAGACCCTAGTGAATGTTTGGGACTGAATGAATGAATGAATGAATGAATGAATGAATGAATGAATGCTCCTCCCCCTCCAAAAAAAAAAAAAAAGGGGTTTAGCTCTGGAGAGCCCTGGGGGCCACATGCTGCCTGTGCTCTCCTGTCCCTTTTAGAGCAAGACAAACACTTGTACACCACAACTTCTAACCTGACAGTCTCTAGAAAAAGATGAGGTAACTCCTGACATTGAAGGTGTGCCTTTAAGTTATTTCTGATTTATGGTGACCCTAAGCAAAACTAGCTTAAATACACTCAGGGCAACAGATCCTGTGTGATCTTGGAAGTTAAGTAGGGTCCATCTTCGTTCAGACTTGGACAGGAAACTGTAGGAATACTAGGTGCTATAGGACATATTTCAAAGGAAAGAACTGGAAAAACCACCCCTGAGTATTCCTTGTCTGAGAAAACCCTATGAAATTCATGGGGCACTGTAAATCACACAAGGCAAACCTATCACAGGGCTTTCTTGGAAAGATTTGTTCGGGGGGGGCTATCCTTGAGGCTGAGAGAGTGTGACTTGCCTAAGGGCACCGTGTGTGTGTGATCTACTGCCAAGCAGGGATTTGAACCCTGGTTTCCAGAGTCTAACACTCAAATCACTACACTGCACCAGCTTTCAAGCACAGTTTAAAGTTTCCTGCTTTCATTCTTGTCTGGGTGATAACAATGCCACCACCATATGATTTCTACCATGGCAGCAGCCCAAGAGAGATGAAATATTTGCTTCAACTGTGACACTGCACCAGCTGCTTGGCACTGCTTAGCCAAAGGTATTGGCTTTGGTGTGGATGTCACTGGATATGCCTGGCTGACAGCTAGGTCAAACACAGGAAGCAAAATCTTAGCAGCTGTACTCCTGCCTTAACCTTTAAGGTCAGAAGACAAGGGCTGCAAACAGCTGCTGTTTATCACTTTCCGGCTTACTCTGGGACTGTGGCTAATTACCCCAGGAAAGCGGGGAAATGACAGTCTGCATCCCAACAAATGTGTAGCAAAAAAATAAATGTCATTCTAAATGTTGCAAAACAGCTAAACATAAATACGGGCGCCTGGGTGCTTTAGCTAAATACTGAACGTTAACAGTCAAAGGTAACATAAATGCCATGCTCGTAGGCTGTCACGTACAAGGCAATTAAATCCACAAAGATAACTTCTCCTGACATCAACAAAAAGGGTAGCAGGGAAATGCTTTGTGGACTTTCCTGCAGTTCTGAAGTTTTAGCTGAAAGTATGAGTCATCAACCTCTAAATGATGGCAAAAAAGAGTTAAAAGGAGGATAAGCTTACCTCCTGGCAGTACTGTAAAATCTCTTCTTTCCTTCCAAAGCAGCTTTTGGTCCCAGAAGTATCAGGCTCCCATTTTCCAGTCTGAATGTTCACGTGCATGTTCAGCTTTCCACAGAACATGGCAATCTGAGGCTCAGCCACTGCAAATCCTGTGCCTGCGTTGGCAGCTAGCGCCTACGGGGAAAAGATTCTTATTTTACACACAATCAGGCAGCATTCACTTGAGCATCTCAAAGAATATGAATTAGCAGGGGGCGGGGGCAGGATCCTGGATGCAAGTACCAATTTCCCACATGGCCTCTACTGCCCAGCTAAAGCTTAATGATACAATGGTGGAAACTGCTGGAGTCAAAAGTGGTCAGTGTATACGCCACCCTCGCTCTCTCTTTCTTTTTTTTTGATACTCCATCAACACCCTCCTTGGCTCCCTATATATTCCAGGCTTAACTGAAGCAGCTAGATCGCCTTCTCTACCTCTTAGCACATGTGTGCAAGCATGCGCGCGCATGCACACACACATGTGAATGAAGAAGTAAATCTTACAGCAATAGGGCTGGTCCCACCGCTTCTGTAGAACCAGAAGATATGAAGGCAGCGTGAAATTTGACTGAAGGCTGCAGATCCCTCACTCGAGGCTGAAGCAAATGAACAAGACTTGATTATAGTTCAGTAGCAAGGTTTGTAAAATCAGCCTGAGGGCAGCTGGGCCACAGTTTTCTCCATTTACAGGTATCTGCACCAAGCTTCAGTAGTTTTGCCACACGACTATTTAGAACTTCCACATTTAATCTCCATCACTTCACATTTTAACTTAAAATTTAATTTAACTTAAAAATAAATAAAGTATACTGGTTAAAACCCATTTTCCTACTATTATAATCTGCTTCTCTAGAACTTTTTTACACGTTAGGATGCTAGGTCAGGTGGAGAGGAAGAATAATGGGCTATATGACAGTCCTGGCTACTCTACCCCACTGCCACTCGGCCCTTGGGCAAAGCCTAGGCATTTGCACCAGCCTTTTAAACAAAATGAGCAGTGGAGCTACTCTTCCTCCTGTCCACTGGAACCTCAGGGCCAGCAAAATTATTCCTTGAGCCCCTGTAGTTCCTCATGGCTGCTGTTAAAAGGAATATCTCTGTCTCCTTCTCTAGGGTTATACAACAGAGGGCTCAGAGACATCCCTTTATTAAAAGCATAACGTTTGAATATGTGCAGGCACATGTAGCCAAGCCAATTTAACACAGATCTAAGATGTTAAGTGTCTTGCCACCCCTCCAGTACATATAATATTGCAGGGCTAAGCAGGTATGCTACGGCATTGATGCTGTTTCCAAAATAAGGTCAAGGCGAGGGTTTCAAATTTAGACGATGAAATAGAGCCTTAACCATTCCTACTTAGTGCTATTTTCATCCTCTGTTTAAAATTGTATTTGAGCCTAATATGAGGAGCAACAGAGAGAAAATGAACAGAATTTTATTCCATCTCCAAGAACTTTGTTGTAAATGCTATCAAGATGCCTTCAATTTTTGGTGACCCCATGAATTAGAGACTTCCAATTCACCCTACCATCAACAGCCCTGCACAGGTCTTGCAGACTCAGAGTCATGGCTTCCTTGACTGAGTCTATCCACATCTTCTTCTTTTCCTACTGCTTTCTACTTTACCAAGCATGACTGTCTTTTCTAATGTGTCATCTCTTCTCATGGTATGTCCAACGTATAACTGTCTCAATTTAGTCATCTTGGCTTCTAGGGAGAGTTCTGGCTGGATTTGCTCTAAGACCCATTTATTGACATTGGAGCAGTCCACAGTCTTCGTAGAATTATTTTCCAGCACCATAGCTCAAATGACTTGATTTTCTTCCTATCATCCTATCTAGTCTTCACAACCAAATACAGAAACTGAAAATTCAAAGGCACAGACCATCCTAACTATTCAAAGATGTGTCTTTACACTAGAGGATCTTATCTAATTGCCTCATATCTAACCTTCCAGATCCTAATCTTCTGATTTCTTGACTGCAGCCTCCATTCTGATTAACGATAAGCGAAGCTGTGGGAAAATCTTGAGCTATTTCAAGAACTAGCACAATGTAATTCATAATTTACACACAGGAAATACATTCATTACTTTTACACGAATACATTACACAAATACACAAATTCATAAGAGGGTACCATACTATTAACAGTACTATACTACTATTAATTACACTAATGGCATAACTGATAAGCTATAACTATGTAATCAGGTATCCAGTTGTGGTTCCACTGTACTCCTTGAAATACACTAAAACTCAAAGAGTTTGACAAATATCAGTACTCCACTTCCAAAAGTTTTGTATTCAGCTGGTAGCAAAAGCAAAGCACAACTCTGACATACAGAAGTTTATCTACTTAGAATAAACCAGACACTGATAGCAAACACCAGCTTAACCAGAGCCCCCAATAAAGGATGCAATTTATGGCTTTGTTCCTCAGGGGCAAATTTCCACCCAGGCTACCAAAATCTTGTCTATATTAAGAGGAAGATTCCTTACTCCTTCCCCCCATAAAACCCCCAAGAATATTCTTAATGCTTCAAGGAAAACAGATCCATACTGCCTTTAGGAAGGAAGAGAAGGAATGCACCAGTACATTGAAGAAAGAGATTAAATTGCACAGAAATATTTTATTAAGGCCCACTGGATTATAAAACAAGAAATTCTTCACCAAGTGTAAATCAGCCAGTACATATGCAGCTGAACTACTTAAACAACCTTACTAGCTACTAGTCTGAGTATTATAAGAGCATGATTTTTTGAGTAGCATTTTTGTCACAAGCCTGAAAATCCAAACCACAGACCTATCATCCTCTCCACATCTACTCTAGTAGCAGTTTGTGATAAGCAAGAGCTAGTTCTAAATCTTTACTCCCTGTCACCTTAGTTCAAAGGTGACCGTCCTATCAACGGTGACTATAAGTTTTTAGGAGAAGTTGTTTTTTTGCCTTTCCCTTTAACAAAGAAGCCCCACTTTTCAAAGTCTGAGGGCCCTGTTACAGACCATGCAAGCTCATCAGATATCTCTGATAACCCAGACAGTATACCAAAAAAATCAAGGGAATTTGAAGTGAATATGGATCTGAAACGGTGTACTCCCTTTTGCGACTTTCTCTCACCCTTAGAAAGTTTAGAAACTCAAATGTAGCGGCCGGCACAGCCCACAGACTTTGGTTTGCAAGTTGATTTAAAAAAAGCCTTACTCCTCCGTACAAGCCTTGACCAACATACAGGATTTATTTCCGTTTTGGGGAAAACACAAGCGTGGACCATGATAGCAAATGCAGTGTTTCAGAAGGAGAGGGTGGAACAGTACTCCGTGCCAACAGCAACAGGAGACGGGGAGTGTCTGGAATGTTCACCTTGGTGGCATGCTGTTTTGTTCAAAAATAGTTCTGGACTTTGAATTGCAACATGTGAAGGATTTATTCGGTCGAGTTCTGGGCCACTGCACTTTTCTTTCTTTAGAGGTATATTAACATACGGGTGGTGAAACAGAGCGAGAAGCTGCAAGGTCAGCAGGACCTATTGGAAATTATATTCTGAACCACCATAAACTTTCTCCAAAGACATATCCTTGAGTAAAGATGACGCAGTGTTTAAACATTAATGCAGAAGTGTTTATTTTTGCCTCCTTTCCAGCTTATTGCCACAGATACCAAGGGAAAGATACCTTTCCTCCACAGATTGTTCAAATAGTTTACATATCACTGGAGACAGGTTGCCATAGTGAAATTTTAGATTCTTACTCACAAGAATAAGCTAACTTAGTCACTGAGCCTCAAGATGTTTTATTTCCCTTAAGAAAGATTTGGTAGAGTTTATGAACAGCATAAGAGAACTACTAAATTAAATGCTGGGAGTTATCCAGCAGTACAGGTCACTGGTCAACACACAATGACTATCTGAATGTCAGACTCCAACCAAGTAGTTCCAAGCATTATTTATCTTTGCTGAGATATCCAAACATCCACACTGAACATTACAAGGACAGTGATCATGACAATGACAGCAATTTATTTCCTACCCACCTCCCCCAAGGCGCGATATAACATAGATTAAAATACAATTAAAAAAACATCCTTGATTAAAATACACTAAAAACACATCAAACTATTTAAATACATCAATTTAAAATTCATAGTTGAGAACTGACCAGGCAGACCTGCCAGATATGTCTTTAGTACTTTCTAAAATTCAGATAGTCTATTTTGCTATTGAATCTCTTCCCGCAGGTAATTCGTCGGTCTATGGGTGGCCAATGGGTGGTCTACCGGTGGCTTAAGTAAATGGCCCCCAGAGGACCTGAGTATATGAGATGGATCATACGGGAGAAGGCGACCCTGTAGGTAACTTGGACCCAAACTATTCAAGGCTTTAAAGGTAATAATCAACACTTCAGACTTTGCCCAGAAACAAACTGGCAGCCATAATGAAAGTGAAACTGAGTCCTGCTCATGAATTATGTTGTTATTTATTTAAGGCTTTTATTTACTGTTTCTCAACCTAGTTGGGCCTCCTCAGGTCATCTTGTTTGAGAAGTTTCCCAATAAGATTTCTGTGCTGAATCAGAGGCATATTTTCCAACCTTGCACCAGTTCCAGTCCATCATCTGAGAGAACACCTAAGAGAGCAAAGTGCACTTGTCTTAAAGGAGGACGGTCTTCAGTAAAGTGTTGCCATACTTAAAAGAGAACAGAAGTCTAAATATAAGCTTAATGTGGATTTTCAGGGAGAATTACAAACGACAAAGTAGAATTCTGGCCAATAAAATCGGTGCACTGTACATTTTTAACTTTCCAAACAAATACAGTTGGTTCTCCACATCTGCTAAGGTTAGGGGTGCAGGACCCTTGTAAAAGTGGAAAAAAACACAAAGAATCATAGAATCATAGAGTTGGAAGAGACTCCAGGGGCCATGGAGTCCAACCCCCTGCTATGCAGGAACACACATCAAAGCATTCCCAACAGATGGCCATCCATCCTCTGCTTAAAAACCTCCAAAGAAGGAGACTTCACCACACTCCAAGGCAGCATATTCTACTACCAGACAGGTCTGACTGTCAGGAAGTTCTTCCTGACAAGTTCAAGTGGAATCTCCATTCCTGCAGCTTGAATCCATTGCTCCTTGTCCTAGTCTGTGGAGCAGCAGAAAACAAGCCCGCTCCCTCCTCAACATGACATCCCTTCAAATATTTAAACATGGCTATCAGGTCTCCTCTTAACCTTCTCTTCTGCAGACTAAACATACCCAGCTCGTTCCTCATAGGGCATGGCTTCCAGACCCTTCACCATTTGCGCCCCCCCCGGACACGTTCCAGCTTGTCAACATCGTTCTTGAACTGAGGTGCCCAGAACTGGACACAATATTCCAAATGAAGCCTAACCAATGCAGAATAGAGTGGTACCACTACCTCCCTTGATCTAGACACCATACTCCTATTGATGCAACCAAGAATCGCGCTGGCTTTCTTAGCTGCCACATCACACTGTTGACTCAAGTTCAGCTTGTGATCTACCAATCAAAATGTATGTGGGGAAAAGAGACAGTTAGGGAAAGGGCCAGCCCAGTTAGGGAAAGGGGTAGGTCAGCATGGTGGCCCTTTACTTCCTCTCTCTTGGCCATCTCCTTCCTTGGGTATGGGAGAGAATCTGTGGTGCTAAGAAATCAGGCTAGGTTACTAATAACCATAGCCTCAATTTATCAAAATGTTAGATTTCTTATTGCTTAAAAAAAGCTTATAAATGGTTTCTAATCTTTCAAAAAATCTTCAACTGGCTGATCATTTAAAACCCATAGGAGTCTGCAAATTGGGTCAATTCAGCAACCTTAGCAATCCTTTCTTCTGTGGCCAGTGCTTCAGTCCATTCCCAGGTTTGAGCAAACAATGTTCTCATTGCTGTTATCATATATCAAGGAAACAACTCATATTTACTATCTAATTGTTTATCCATAATACTCAACAAAAACATTTCTGGTGACATGACAAAACCCACCTTAAAATTTTGTGGATAACAGGAAATCTTAAACCAGCAACTTTTCACCTTTTTATAAGTCCACCCTCTACGAAAAAATGAGCCCTCCATACCTTGACATCCCCCAACACAGATTTCAAATATTCTTGGCTAGTTTATTTGGGGTTAGATACCATGTATACATAATCTTATATTTGTTTTCTTTTGAATTCCTAGACAAAGTAAATTCTCGATCTTTTCCTCCATACATCAATTTGCATACTGTGCACAACATTTTGGGCTCACCTTATCATACATTTTTTTACAGGTTCATTTTGTGTCACCAATTTCCAAAAGATTTGTACACTTTTTTAATTACTTGGTCATCATCTTCACACAATTCTAAATAAAATTCATTTTCTTTAACCTCTATGGATAGGTCTCTCTTATCTTGATTAAATCTGTCCTTGAGTTGCACACAGGCAAACTAATTAAGACTTTTGCCTTCCTTAAAAATTACCTTAGGTGATTTAAACTCCCACCTTTCTTGTTCAAGGCCATCATAAAACAACCATCTTCAATTTTTAACCCATTCTTTCCTGAAAAAATCTTCCTGTGGTGAGTCTCTCTTTGTATTTATGCCAAATTTGCAGAATAGCTTTTCCAATGCAATGATTTCTTTAAATTCAGCATGTGCCTTAACTTCATCATATGAAAGATAACCATGGCTGTTTTCTTTATTTTTTATTTATTATTTCTTTATTATATTGTGGGGTTTTCTGAAGTTGAGTGTGACACAGCCAAGGTCAACCAGTGGGTTTCCATGGCCAAGCACTGAATCAAGCCCTGGCCTCCAAGGTTGTAGTCCAAAGCAGAAACTACTACATCATGCTGACTCCCATGCAAAATATACTCCTTAATTCCAGATGTTCTCTAAGGATCTTCAAATTTACTGGTTAACTACAAATTGATCTTGAACTATCTCACCACAAAGAAGTGTCAGATCTAATGTTGTCTTACTTGTTTAACTCAAGTGCATTCAAAGTTTTATTTGGAAATTAATTTTACTTGAAATTTCATTCCAAATATCTCAGGACAGGAGAGCTCAGTACAACAAGGGTAGGAAACTGCCAGGGCTGCACTAGTCTCCTAGGACTTCAGAGGGGCCACATCTCTACTGCTGCCATGTGCCTAACCCCAATTTTTTTTTTATTAAACAACTCAAAATGTTTCCTATGCCCTCTAGGGGACACAAGAGTCAATTTTACAACACCTTCCACACAGGTTGTTTTAGGCAATGGGGAAGAACTTCCTGACAGTCAGGGCTGTCCGGCAGTGGAATATGCTGCCTCGGGTGTAGTGGAGTCTCCTTCTTTAGAAGTTTTTAAGCAAAGCCTGGATGGCCATCTGTCGGGAGTGCTTTGAGGGTGTTCCTGCATGGCAGGGGGTTGGACTGGATGGCCCATGTGGTCTCTTCCAACTCTACATTTCTATGATTCTATGAAGCCTTTTTACGCTAGGATGAAACTGAAGGAGCACTTTGTAGTTACAAAACTTAAATTTGGGAAACAAAATTTCCAGGGTGTTTTTTTTTTTTTTTTTTTTTGGGATCAGGTGTCTGCATCTCTTGGAGGTCCCAAAAACAGCAATGGAAGCCGCACATGGTCCGCTCCTGCAAAAGAACTTGCTTTCCTTAGGTTTTTTTTTTTTAAATCAAGACATTGCACACTGCTAACATACTAATGTTAGCATAGCCAAAGATCAAAGTAGGATATGCTATTGTTGTTTGCTCATTCACTTCAGCAGAGAGGAACCTTTGCTAGAGGCACATCTTGTGTCATTCTCTGCACAAATACACTACTGTTTAGTATGAGAGTACAGAAAATCCGATTTGGAACTGCATGAGCCACAATGCTTTCACAGAAAAGAGTTAATGAACACACTTCATTCTCTTCACTAGTTGCGATGGACACATTTTTGAAAACGATAGCTATTAATCTGTCCTTTATACTAAGAGCAAACTCACTGTCCCCACATAGATCCTAATGTGCCACTAAAGGGACATGCTGCTCACAGTGTAGCAAGTCTTGATCCAAGTCACATTCTTGCAACAAAGAGAAGAATTAAAACCAAGACCAAGCTGAGAATAGGGAAGCTGTCATTCAGTTTAGCATTTCCTTTCCAATTCACTGGTTCTGCAGTGCTGCAGCAGAATTAGGTCATTGATCCGCCTGTAGTAAAAATCACAGGTTTTTGGTGTTTGGTACTGAAAAATTTCCAACTTTTCACTGACTGAGCAATTCTATGAACAGGTTATTTCCTTTTACCTTCAAGGAGGATTATTTTACTAAACTGAGCTGGGGCGGGCACAGTCTGCCACGGAAATTGAGTGATGGAAGGGGTAATGTGGCACCAAGATGAGATTACAAAGTCGTAATTCTGCTAGAAGTGACACAATATTAGCAATACAGCTATAGGAAGTATATGGCCTGAATCCAGATTTGCTCATCCACTAATAGAAAAGCTGATTCAATTTGGAGACACAAGTGAAGTCCAATGAAGGTGGCTTGCTGGATGAGGCAATGACTGCAGACATTTTTTCTTTTCCCTCTCTGTACTCAAGGCCAGCTCCCACATTTTCCCGGAGAGTCCTTCAACACTTCACAATAGCTTTTTAAGGAGCAGCTGAAGAAGAGAAATTGATAGAAATTGCCACTCCATCACTTCTTCCAACAACACTGTGCTCAACAAGACTATGGCTCAAACCAATTGTGTTTTACCATGTAAAGAAGAGTCTGGAACTCCTTCTTCAATCAAATTGATCCTAAATCCTCCCACTATCTTTTAAAATAAAACTATTCAATAAATAGTTTGGGACTGGATTTTTGACACACCAGTGTTGGAAAGAACTGCTGCTTTACAAGAACAATCTGTATTTCTTATAAAAGTAGCAAGCTTGTTTTTGTTAAATGTAAAGCTTTACTCCGAATTTTTCTGAGGTCTTGATAGTACAGTCTTGATTATTCCTAGTTTTAACTTCATTAGTCAACAGGCTCCAGACTGTACTAGACTAAAACCTAAGCAAAGAGAATAATGGAAAACTTTTCGGTGCCGCGTGCTGTATGAACAAGTCTTTAGGGACAGACAATAGTAATATGCTCCTGAGATCACTATGCATTGTCTCTCTGCTAAACACACTTCAAACAGAACTCGAATTCAAGTTCACTCATGAGACACCAAAGAGGATTTGTCAAAGCTAACGCTTGGTGTCACATCCTGTAACCACAGTCTGAGCCTAGCTGGAAGATCTAACAGCAAAAAATAAGGCATCACAGATAGACAAAAAAAGTGATTCGATACAGAAAAGTTAAGATTTAGCCAAACAACTCAATGACGTGTTTCAGTTTTGGAGGAAAAAAAATTAGGCTATTTCCAATAATGGCAACATCTTTATAAGCCATTCTACTGTTAGTTCTCCAGATGACTCACAGAACAAAAGAAGTCTAAAACTGTAACAACGTACCGAATGAAGGTACCACATAAAATCATCAAATAAGGAAGATCAAAATCAGATAAAATGATAGCAAGAAATAAACATTATAACTTGCAAAAGCTGAGTAGTACTGAAAAGATATGAAAGTAGGTGCTGAGTAGGCATTTCTGGGGAGAGCAGAACCCCCTTCAACTGAAGCGTACCCCTGAAAAGTCCTTCATTTGTAGCCATCTGGTATACCTTAGGTATAACTAACAACGACAGAGCAATGAGTACCCCTAAAACATGAGCCTGATCGCTCACAGAGTAAACCTATTTCAAAACAGGGCAAAGACCACTCATTAAGGCTGATGAGCCCCCCAACAAACAGTATCCCTATCTTGCCTGCACCAAGCATTTATGGACAGTTATCCAGCCCTTTATCACAGCAATTCACCATTTTACTCTTCTGCCAGATCACATGACATAGACGAAAAACCATACTAAAGTTGGTTTTCATACAGATGCTAAATGTGGTAAGTAAGATACAACTCTGCCAATACTTAGCTGTCATGGAGGCAAATAGAAACCTTCTAGCTGTACAAGTACAGATGAAACCATTGGAAAAAAAATGGCACTGATAACCATATCTCCAGAATATGCTAGTTTATGGTATTAAAAGTGACAGAGAGGTCCAGGTGAATTAAGAGGGTCACACTTCCTATCTCATTCAGCAATGGTCACTCCTGCATAGCAGGGTCATGGCAGCTTGTGTATCAATGGATTTCAACAACATGTTTAAACTCAATGTAAATCAATATATTTAAACTCAATTTCATCCAAGAGTGCCTTGATTAAAGCGGCACTCGCTCAAGAACTGCTCAAGGTCCAAGACAGTACTCTCAATAAAGCACACAATGGCCTTTTCCGCATTTTCTTTTTAAAACGGGGCAGTGTGTCCTCCAGGGAGGACGTTTGCACTTGGGGGTGAACTGGGTCCGGACTACTTTCTGTAGTTTTGAACTTCAGCCCGCTCCGGAACGACCAGAACTGGTGGTTCGCCGTGCTATTGAAAGACTGCTTAAAACAGGTCTTTCAATAGCCTGGTGCGCCCCAGTCCGTCGCTGCGCTCCTGTGTAGATCTGCAGGCTCGCACCAGCGTGAGGCTGCAGATCTTCCGGGGGTGGGCTTCCGGCTGGCAAGCTTCTCCGGTTGGTGGAGAGCCTCCACCAACCGGAAGCCTCTGTTTTTGTCCCCGGAGCAGTGTGTAGCACGGGCACGCACTGCTCCGGATCAGTGTGGATCCTCGGAGGGAGCGCGCCAGTCCAGTGAGTAACAGACTGCCCCGTTTTCTTCCCAAAGGGCAAAAAAGCCCAATGTTTCTGTGCCCTATGTGTGTGAGAGGATGTGAGAAAGGACATTCTCAGTTGCAATGCCCCAGATGTGGAATTTCCTGTCCTTAGAGGCCAATTGGCATTGAATTTTGCACCATTAAGACATGGTTTGAGGTCTATTTTGTTTAGTCTGCATATGTTGCTTTAAAATTTATAGTTGTTTCGACTAATTCTATTGCATGCCATTTTGAGAAAAATTTCAATAAAAGCAAAACAAAATAGTAAGGTAAAAGGCAATTCATCAGTGTTAGTACGTGACAACTATATTCCTACTTTTTAAGATCTGAAGATATCAAAAGTTCAAGTAATCTTGTTCAGATTTCACTGTTGCTAAACATGGATTTCAGATCTTTTCAGAAATGCAGCACAACACACAACTCCCATCAATAACTTCTGAAAAGTAAAGCTCCTACCCAACCTTAACAAAACACATACTGAAACTCAACCCACTCATCCTGAACTTTTGGTCTGTCTGCATTCAGATCACCAGGATGGAGATGGAGAATACGGGAAGATAATATTTTCAGTGCGGTAACTATGTCAGTCAACTGTAACAAAAGCAACAAAGAGTCCTGTGGTACCTTGAAGATTAAAAACATTTATTTGGCAGAAACTTGTGGACTTCAACCTATTTCATTAGATGAATGGAATGTATAGTCCTACTTCCACACTGGTGGGTTTGACCTTCGCGAATTTGATTATTCACAAGGCACATGCTTGCTTCCTCCCCCATTTTCCTCTTCCCATTTCCTTGCATTCCTCACCCCAGGCTTGCTAGGCTTGTGTTTAATTTTTAATTTTTATTTTTGGGTGAGCAAAGCCCCCTCCCACTGCTGAAGGCATGGTCTCTTGGCCATGTGGCTGCATTTTGTTGTGTAATGGCTGCTGATTGGCCAGGTGCTCTCTTTGCTCCTACTCCTTCCTTTTCAAGATGGTTGCCAGAAATAACTAGAACCCAAGAATTTGAATCCTAGTTTCCAGACACCATAAATAAATATATGAATAGTTAAATATTTAAATCTTGCATTAAGTCCACGGGGTCCCCAGCAACAAATTATATTTACACGGGGTCCCCAGTAAAGAGAAGGCTACGAACCACCGAGGTATTGCATTCTATTTGTTTATTTATACCTAGCCTTTCTCCAAAAGCTGGGATGGAAAGCAGCTTACCAAATAAATGTCACCTTGGCCGGATCAGACAACTCCCAGAACAGGTGAACTAGCATGTTAGCTTCAACTGCAAAAATGCAATCCTAGCTGCTGTAAAAACCTGAGCGTTCCAGTTCAAGGTGATTGTGCTTAAGTGACTAACCCTTGTGTCTCCGGATACCTCGTGCATGCACCTGCTTTTCTAAAAAAATATATATGTCACCTCTTACTTCATTAACCCAGCCCTGAACTGGTCAGGCTTTCTTCCTGTGATGAGTATTTTACTCAGAAATTTGAGAGGGAGAGCTATTCTTCCATGAACTAACCGTTTCCTCTTTTCTCTCCTTTTTGCTAATTACTTAGCGAAGTGTAGTCCCTCTCCTCCACAAAAGTTGGCTTTTGGCAGGATTAAAGTATCAGGGCTGCATCCAACAGCACTTCTCCCAAGGTTGCCCTGGATCCCAGAAGGATGCAGTTAATCATCCTATATATAGACACACAGAAGCAATTAACAAACCGAATTAAAAAATATAAAATAAACAAAATATTTCAGCATTCTTCTGTTGCTAAAGATGAAACTGAGCTGCATCCAAGGTGACTGTTTAGAACACTCTGTTTTCAGCATTCTTTTCTCACATATAAAAAAATTGCATTTATACATACACACAATACTTATGGGTCCATATTACATGTGAAGGGTCTGCAGAAACATCCCTTTTAGTATGAGACTAAGGAGGGCTGAGTGGCTCCTTCAGATGCACCAGAGGTAAAGAGTTTTTTGTCGTTACTGTTGATAATGGAAAAGCACTGGTGCTTCAACCCTGTTTCATGTTTTGTTTTTCCCTATCTACTCTTCCGGCCTTTATTCAGCAGCAAAGTAGTTTGAACTCAGGAAAACTAATTAATGCCTGAGACAGCAAGCAACAGATTTACCGATGAGCAACTCATCCAAGTTTTACTGCTTTATTTTTTTTAAATTGCTGATAATTACAATAATGCACGGGCAAGCGTCCAAGAGAGGAAGAATTATTGTCCGCAGTCAGATCTGGCGCATGCTGATAATACCAGCCAGGGTTCGTTTCTGAATTCAAATGGCACACCTCAGCAGAGTCCTCTTTGGCTAACTTTAACTCTCTTTTCACAGTTTCTGTAGTACAATCAATGGCATCACGCCATTCAAATCTTTGTAAGAACATTTTGTTTTAAAAAAGCAAAAACAAAATTGACCCAGTCAACAGAGTACACAATAAATAATATGAAACAAAAAAACTGTGTTACATAATTCAAATCCATAAAAATCACAATAAATGTCACTCCGGGGGGGGAATCTCCCAACAGGTAAGATTTCAATTTATACCTTCACTGTTCTCTGCAAAAATCTGGCTAAAATTTCTGTAATAAGATTTTTGTTTCAGCCAAAAAGAAAACACAATATTCAGGTCACCTTTCTGCATATAAAATAGAGAATGTGAGCTTATCACAGATATCTTGGAAAAAAGTTAAGAGAACAGAAAAACACATCTAAATATTTCATTTTCATCAGAAAAACACATTTAAATATTTCATTTTCATCTGAACCATATATCACACTATGGCACTGAAAACACTTTTTATGTAGAGATTTATTTTCTGTCCAACATAGTGAGATCTGTGTGATATAATTAATCTAAAACAATTCAGAAGAAACAAATTATTATTATTACTATTATTATTATTATTTTTATTATTATTATTAAAGCAGTCTATAGCCATTTCTGCACTAGCCTGTTATAACTGGCCCCTCCCGAAACGGCAAACCCCAGGATTCCAGATCATGTTGAAAGTGGAATCATCACGCTATAACAGACTAGTGCGGAAATGGCCTATAGCAGCTACCTGGGGATCTGTGGAGCCCTCACAGGAGGTTCACAAAATCTTGCTGCTAGATACTAACAGTTTCTACAGCAACAGAGACTTACCCAAGGTAAGTCCTAGTCTCCAGGAGTTTTAATAAATAAATATTTGAATATTTAAACCTAAATACTTAACTCTTGAGTTAAGTCTTGGGGGTCCCTGGCAACAAACTATATTTGCAGGGTGTCCCCAGTAAAGAAAAGCTTAAGAACCACCGGTCTATTGTAACATATTTAAAAATCAGCAAGTAAAAAGAAATTCATATAGTTAAAATCACTTACTTACACAAACTTGGGCAAATGCATTAGCGCTTAAGGCTTTAATTAAAAAGGATGTTTTAACCTGGCACCAGAATTAGGCCAACATTGGCACCACGAGGCTTCCAAGGGGAGGGCAATCTTCCACTGGAACAAGCACAGAGAGAATGTGTTGTTCTCCTTGGTGGGAAACAGAGAAGGATTCACGCACCAGGTATCAACCCGACAAAAGATACACTGAACTCTTTAGCAATGCACTATTACATGCAGTTGCATACAAATACACACTCATGAAGATGACAGTACCCAGTATGCACAGAATGCATCTTAGATTTCAATGTTGTATCTGTCTAACTGTACAAAGTCCAAAGCATCCATTTTCTGCTGCCAGGAAACTCTCCAGGAGCCACTCAGACTGCCAAACACTAAAAATACAAAACCCAAGCTGCCCAGAAGTTACTTCTGGTTTTGAAAAAAAAGTAGTAGTTTTTTCATCTTAAGGGGACCAGGGGAAATTATCTTTTTTGAAGGAAAAGGGGCAATCTGGCAAGGCTCAAGTAAGCTGCAAAAACAGCCTTAGGTGCATTTTGCCCACCTCTGGTTTAAAGTATGCAAAGGAATGACTTTTCTCTCGTTCTGCAAATATCTTACATGCAAATCTGCATGTTACCTCATTCCTGGGAATTTGTTTAGTAAAGCCTTGACATAAAGAACATTTAGCCAATTCTGGGGTGGGGACTCTACCTTTTTTCCCCCTCTATATTCTCCCAGATCGTCCCATTTTCCACTGAAAAAAGCAGACATTTCCCCCACTTTTTCTCTTCTTTTCCTACATAAAGAGTTCTAAAATTAACGCCTTAATCAGCTATTCTTTTTACATTTTACTCCATTCTGTCTTGCGGGCACAAAAATCATTAGGAAAAAAAAACACCAGTCTTTAAGAATTTTATGTTTAAGAACAGGGTGTTAACCACAGTTTCATTTTCCTCCAATCTATTTAAGTTTATGACATTATTAAATGTTAAAAGCTAGCACTGTTGCTCGTATAATAAACACAAGTACTTGCAAATATATATGCCACTGTTAGGATTACATTTTGCTGATTCTTAGCACAAAAATCCTGTGTAACCCTTGATGGCCTTTCAGACCAACTATTTATGATTTCTTTATACCATATGGGCATCCATCTAAAATTGTGTATGAGTGCACATGCTTATTATCAGTAACAGAGCACATGACTGGGTGGGCTTTAGTCCAGGAAAGCTTATACCACAATAAATCTGTCAGTCGTAAAGATACCAGACCATTATTTTTTGCATACTTAAAGCATCTGAATGCCTCTGGTTTTACTGAAATGCCAATTCCCATTTACCTTTTAGATCCTGAGACATATAAGAACTAGATAAACAGACCAGTTTTACTGGTTGAATAACCTAAGCAAAAAATCCGAAGACTCAGCCAAGCTCATGGTAATTACTCAGATTGGTTTAGTACCCACCTCTCCTCATTCCACTAATCTAGTTTGTGTTGTAGTAGGACAAATTACTGCCTTCTCACAGAAATTATGGACATATAATTCACAAAACAAACTGCAGAGGTTGACACAGTTTCGGAGTTATTCACTTGTCTGCAAGAGCCTCCTCTCACCCACTACAACCCAATAAAACACTTAACAATCACCCAGATACAATCCCCAGCAACATTTTTTCTTACAAGCAGACTTTAGCTACCATTAAAAAGGTGAACATGGGAAACAATGCATAGACTCGTGGGTGTCTACGTCTGTTACTCAATTTCTTTCGGTTGCAGGCAACCTATTCAATTAAGCAAAGCTCATTTTCCTTCTCCTGCACTGTAGGTTTTTAAAACCATAAAACAGGAAGACAGCATATTTTGGTATTCTATGCAGATACCATGAGTCAAACTGCACATAATACTCTGGGCATTGCCAAGGCAAATAGAAGAAAACTCACAAGTATTCAACCAGTGGAGTAAATCTTAGGATTTCCAGATTTTTCCACAAAGAGCAAAACTAGGAATATTGGCCTCTATGTTTGCACTACATTTGTTGTGTTTGTTGATTCACTGCTGTTCTCTTTTTCTCTCACTCACCCAGGCACCACCTTGTCATTAACCATATTCCTTCAATTCCATTCAAAAACCAAGTGCTCAGCCATCGAGAGACTCAAGTGTGACAGCCCAAGATATTTTCAATCAGCTAACACACCCCTATGTATTCCTTGTCTATGAAATTGATGGGGTCACCATAAGCTGACAGGCAATAGGTTGACAGATAATGTGGAGGCACGCACGTGCACATACACGCACACACATGCGCGCACAGACACACACACACTCTTGCTTCAACAATCAATATAAGTCTATAGATGTGGTACAAGGCCACATTTAGTTTGTTAGGTTCAGTTCACCAAGTTATTTACTGTATTTCAAGTCCTGCATTATAGTCCTAGAAGGCTCAGAAAGAGTACATGGATATGCAATTGGAACGTGCAGCAACACAATGCAGCATGGGGTGCTCCTGTTCAGCTTTCCCTTTAGCTCCTCAAAGGGTTTTCTTTTCTAAAAAAAAAAAAAAAAGTATGTACTTCTACAACTCTCGGGGTCTCATTGCACCAAGTCTGCTGAAGGATTAATCCACTCACTCCTTAATTTCAGAAACAGAGAGAAGGATGCCATGAAACATGTAATACATAAAACTAAGGTGGACAACTGGGAGCTCTTCAAATGTTTCTGGTCTGCAATTCACCAAAGTCCTCGACAGCACAGCCAATTGTGAGAGAATGATGGGTTATACAACCTCTGGAGGGTCACGCGTTTCTGATTCCGGACATAAAGTCAGCAGAAATGCACATTTAACATGCAGTTGAAATGCAAACAGTGACTGGGCAAGGGGAGCAGCAATTCCAAAATCATGGTGCCACAGCTGATCTTGGCCCATTTCAGCTCCACACATCCCATTTCTAAAAACGTGAGAACAAATGTAGAACAAGTTGTCTGAATTAAAATAACATAGCCCTTCTAAGCAACCTTAGCCCTATCTTAACCAGCTGGAAAACCTAAATGAGAGCACAAACCTGGCATCAAATGAAATCCAAGATCCAAGCTATCTAGTTTCACTATCAAAAAGAAAAATCAACTTATTATTGAATAGAGACCCACTGGGTTCTTAATCTATCTTCTTTCACTGAACTCAAAGCAACTCAGTCATTTTGTTCCTTTAGCAACATTAGTTCTGAAATGCAGTCGTTTTCTGACAACTATTTCTGGAAGTGTTATCTTGCTATAACTTATTATAATCCTACTTAGAAAAGGGGGGAAAGAACATGAAACATGTCACTAGTATAATCCCTTAGTATCGTCCCTTAGTAATAACTGTTTTGTAAACGGCTTCTTTTTTTTATTTTTTTTTTATTTTTATTTGTATCCCGCCTCTCCATATGGATCGAGGCGGCAAACAAGTTACAAATAGCATGTATTTTGAAACATTCCTATACATGCCCCCAACAAGCTGGGTACTCATTTTACCGACCTGCAAAAGGATGGAAGGCTGAGTCAACCTTAGAGCCAGGCAGGATTGAACTCACAACCTTGTGGCTTGCAGTACTGGCATTTAACCACTGCGCCACCAGGGCTTCTAACCCAAGCAAAGGCAGTATACAGATATTTTAAGCTACCAAAGGAAGCATCTCAACAGAGTTCTTGAGAGTGATGGCTGGCTGGTGGCTTCCACATCACTGGGGTGAGTGAACTCACCCTTAGGGTTTTAGTCCAAATTCTGACGAAGTTACCCAAAGCGCTGAAGTTGTTTTGAGAAGAAGATGCAACACATTCAATAGCTCTTCTAAAGTCTGGACCAGAATCCAGAGCAGATTCACTGTCCCACTTGCATGGCTACCACTCTTCTCAACCAACATTTCAAAAAACAAAAAAAACTTACAAGTCACAAGACTAATACAGTCTGGGTTAAAACCCTTAACACAACATTAGGGATATATTTGGACCATATAAGCAAGACAGAAACAACCATGAAATGCAAAACCATCTCACTAAGAAGAAAAGGTTCAGTATCACTGCTGTAGATTGCAGGTATATCTCAGTTAATAAAGCAGATGTGATCCAGCAGATTATTTCTTTAACAGAAAAACTTCATATTAGATGTACAAATAAAATAAGGAGAATAGGAATAGGTTCCTATACCAAAAAAAAAGAAAAAAAAAGTTGAACATGTTTCTCAACATTTTTATTCAAAACTAACATTGTATACCTAAAAGGAACTAAAACAGGTTAGGTAAGCTTTGCATAAGTAAACAAAAACATTTTGAACCTTCTACAGACCACTTGAAAACTTCTTCAGAAATGCATCCCAAATTATTTTTTCTTTCTTTCACCAATCTCTGCCTTTGTTATTATGCCCATTTCAGTGGCCAGACTTACAGATCTGGAGCTGCTGGTGAAGCAGGCTAATTTGCTTTCCCCATTTCTTTCTGTTTTGCTGTTCACGCATGCTCAGTAAGGGATTGTGGAGGCAGCTGCTGGTGGCCTTGCCTATTGTAGACAAGCACACACAGCTACGGTACAATCAGCAAGAGCAGAATCCCATTTTTTTCCCTGCTCAAGCTTGACTGCATTGTTTACTACAAACACGCTGCTAGAACTGACAACAAAATCTATGCCTCTCTACTGTTCTTTCACCCACCTTCCAATGCTGATGCTGCTAAAAAATCTTACAGTTAGATGAAAGACAGAGAAAGAAAATGATCAAGCGTCATGCTGTGGCTTTGCTCAAGAAGTTTCTGCATAGTTAAACGGGACCTCCAGACCAAAGTACATTCTTGCAACTGGAGTGAAATATATTTCCTTTTCTCCATTTCCCCTTGGTAATGTTTTTGAAGTGTTAGCCATTCAAAATTAAGAATCAGGCTTTGTCAAAAACTGAAACTTGTAGTCAGGGCTGGTCATGCTTATTGGATCATGGAACAAAAGCAGATATGCACATCAATGTGTCTGATAGTGTCATCACTCAGATTCCACAGTAACAAATTCTTAATATAAGCTCTTACGCATGATCAGAAGTAACTTGTAGAATCATGATTCTAGACTTCTGTGATTTGTTTGTGCAGAGTAGGATCTCCAGTATGGGGGGGCAAATGCAATTAAGAAGATCTTCAACTCCTTTATTATCCATTTGGGAGGTAGTCCCTTCTGAAATATGGCATGTTTATTTTGTCTTGAGGACATGGGTCAGGAAGCAAATGTCGCTTGCTGATCCATGGCTGTCTGGCAAAATAAATATACCTCATTTCACAAATGGCAAGGCACACATTTTTACAATTTTTTTCACAGCAACTCTGTGAAAAACAATCAGATACTTCACAGCCTATACAGCTACTTTTAAGGGACACCAAGACACCAACAAGCTTTTACTCAGAAACCAGCCAGTATACTTAAAAATATGTAAGTGTGGCCTTATGTGCTTTGTTGCTGTAACTGCCATCAAGTCAACTTTGACTAATAGCAAAAGGCCCCTATCTTCAGACTCAAAGCTTAGTGGCTTCCTTGACTGAGTCTATCCATCTGCAACCAAGTTTTCCTCTGTGCCTGCTGCCTTTGACCTTACCAACATTATTGTCTTTTCTAGTGGGTCATTGTCTTCTCCTACGTCCAACGTACAACAGTCTCAATTTCGTCATCTTGGCTCCTAGGGAGATTTCAGGCTTGATTTGCTCTAGGACCCATTTATTTGTCTTTTTAGCAACTCCAGAGTATCCACAGAACTCTTATCTAGCGCCATACTTCAAAGGAGCTGACTTTCTTCCTATCAGCTTTCTCTACTGTATAAGCTTTCACAACCGTACACAAAGATTGGAAGTACAATGGCATGCACTTTGTGATTTTGGTGTTCAATGATACACGTTTACCCTTCAGGATCTTGTCTAGTTCCTTCACAGTTGCCTTTCTTCTGATTTCTTGACAGCAGTCTCCATTTTGATTAATGACTGAGCCAAGATATAGGAAATCTTGAAGTATTTCAATGTCTTCATGGTCTGCATTACTGATATGAATCAACTGTAGTCATTATTTTTGTGTTTTCAATCTGCAAACTTGCCTTTGCACTTTCTTCTTTCACTCTCCTTAGTAACTGTTCCAAGTATTTGCTATATTGCCAATATTTTCTTTGCTTTCAAGTTTTAAATTTCTGCAGACTTTATAGGACAGACGGAAAGACAAGGAAAAACACAAAAGAAGCCTAAGTTTATCTACAATGGCATAGCAATCGGAGTGGTATATCACCTGTTTATCTCGACAAGGCCTGTCTGGCAATTTGGTTTCTGATGTTTCAACGTTCTCAAGGTTCTCCTTGCTATTATTAGCAGCTTTGAAACATTCTTGAACATAGATAGTGGCTTTGAATCCATTACAACATATCAAAACTAGGAAGGGAGAAAGAAATGCAGCCTTGACTGTAACGTATTCCTGGCCGAGAAGTGCAAGCGTGCATAGGAAAAAGGGGAAGACGTGAACGTGACAGGTTTACTTCAACACAGATTAACATCTGGAAAAGAACTGTAACTTTATTAAATATGTCAGGTTTGGAGTTCTTCGAATATCAGACTTGAATATGAATATTAGTAACAGAAAGATTTAATTAGCAGTTTTATATGCTGGAAGTTGAAGGCAGGAAATTAACATCTATTGAAATGCTGCATCCGGTGGAATTTCCTAAGAGCTTTGAAACATTACCATTCCACCCAAGCAATTAAGAAACAACTCTCACAATCATTTGTAAGTTCATTTAGTTAGTTTAACTTATTTACTGTATATCAGGACAATACTGAAACTTAAACTCCACAGGCAACACAGATCTCTGCTTAGTAAAACTGTTTAACGGCAAAATCAAGAAGTAGCTTACAAGCCTTGGCAAAGAAGATCTAATCTTTGCCAGCTTAACCGGTTCTGTCTGGCCCCCCAAAAACACTTGTTTCTGCAACTTCAGCAAGCACTCTTGTAATCATTACAAAGTAACTGCAAAGTAAATGTGCTCTGAGCAATTTATTTTACAAGTTGCACACTCACTACCCCTGCATCCCCTTCTCTGAGTGCTCTCAATTTTTTCCACTGGGACAGATTATGGTACCGATTAAGAACACAGACATGGAGGAACTATTTACAATGTGGGAAAAGATTTAAGCACACATTAGCCTCTGCACTGCTGCCTCCTGGTTCAGGCGGAAGGACAACATCATATAATGAAATTGCCCAGAATTTTCTTTGGAAGAGTTTTTGCTCTTCAGGATCGCTACTTTGACATGACTGCCTTGACCCACTGTAGTCTATACTGGTAGCAATAAGAACCATCAGATACTGCAGGACTCTCAGAGCTGGTGAGGATTAAGCCACCAAAGAGCCAAATGATTACATGATGGAAATTAGGCTGGATATCCACAGAATGCAGACGAAGGAACTGGAATCTTGAATGTCAATAGGCAGTGCTAGGTTCCAGTTAGCCTCCAGTCTCTATAAACAAGGTTATCTATACTAGCAGTTAGGAAAGGAAATTTAGACTTGCAAGCTGATGTGTCTGTGTCTCTTGTTCATAATGTTTACCAAAGAACAGAGGCTGCAAACTGGTGAACTAGCATGCAACTAGTTTGTATTTCCTTTTGTTCCAAAAAGACTCAGGCATCAGCTAATGTGCTGACTCCACACATTCGTTTTGTCAATGGTGAGCTGATCTGGAGGGCACACTGATTACAGTACTGATGAACTCTAGGTCTTTCAGCCTCTGGCTAGGAAAATGGTGAATAATTTTTAAACATCTCTTCACCCCCCGCTTACCTCCCACTGGATGAAGACAATGTTCTGAACTGATTAGTTTAGACACGGGCCACTGGGAAATTCAGATTTCTGTATGTCAACTATCAAACAAAGATAAACTGTCTGACTTACATTTCAGCACTGAAACAGATGCAAACTATGCTCACTGTTGCACTTGCCAGTTTTTAAGTGTGCTAAATTTCAAAGCAGAAATCCTTACATGCAGATATACTTGATGAGAGTAGCGGCAATGCTGCTACTGTGCACGCTACCAGTAGTCTCAAATCACCACTTTGGCAACAATTTATGGCCCCAAATTTGAACACTAACCTGTGGAGCAGGTAACACAACTGTAAGACAGAACTGAGCTTTGCAAACGACATGTAAGATTGTTCAAAGATGGTTGTACACATCATTTTCTACCCAAATCAAAATGCTTCTTCTAGTCACTTTGAATCATACTCTTTTCATTAAGCCAACGCAGCATGAATTTAGTGCAAGAACACATACAGGGTCCAAACAGAAAATCGATACTGCAGTCATGGATTCCAGTCCTGAAGAGAAGCATGAAAGTTATCAGTGAATGGCATTCTTATTTGTCTTCTTGAAAAGGTACAGAGAATCTTCTCCTCACTTTTCAAGAAGGCAGAGGGCAAATTGTTACACTGGCACGATCTCTTTTATCAAAGTTTTTATTATGCTATGAATATAAAATGCCACCTGGGACTATGTTCCACCACTGTTAGCTATTTTATAAAAAAAAGAATGAATTACCCCTTACCTAACAGCCTAAAAAAGAAATCATAACATTGTAAGAAGCTTTTGGTTTCTTTACCAAATTCTGTCAAGATTCTCAGCTTCTAAAGCTAAAAACACTATTTATTAGAGAAACACATGACATGAACAATTCTGTGCTTTTTCAAAATGGAAATATAACCAATTCAAAGGCTAACTACGACCAGTGCATTGGAATGCCATTTTGGTATTGGAACAGTGGTATCCCGTGTTTTACTTGTGAATCTCTTAAAAAGGATTTGGCTTTCTAACTGTGATTGTCATTACTCTTTAGGCTTCTCAGGGAAATATTCAAACCCAAAATAACACTTTAAATTTAATAAATTTTACTAAGAAGTACTAATTTCCTGACCTATTCTATTACTCTGTAACTTTATATTCTATTATTCTGTAACTTTATATTGTAATAAGAGGAAACTTTGTAGACATTTTGGTGAGCTGTCTAAGCAAATTTTATTTGGATCTTCTGTTTTGCTGTACAGTCTGCAAGTTACAAGATCTCAGAATGAACTGGGTAACATCCATTTCATGAGAGAGCAAAGGTCACTGTGAGCAGCACAAAATTTACTATGTTGGTAAAACAACAGACTGCCCAATCAAAATGCAAATGTACAATCTGAAGAAAGGTGATCAAGATATAAATAGTATAAACTGATATTATTTCAGTCCATTCTGCAACTTCAGAGATTGCAAGACCAGAGCACTTTTCTCTAAGGCAAGAGAAGCAGAAACATCATCCTGCAGATTACATCTGTGCCTCCACCAGAAATAGTTTTGTGGGTTTGGGTGTTCTTTTCCGATCTTTTTAAATCAGAGTTCTGCCACTCTCCCCAACATAGATCCGAACTCCTCCCATTTCCTTTCAGCCTGCTCTCTTCTAAAATGTGGCTGGCAGTCTTTCACCACTTGACCTCTATAGACCATGCTGTAACTTGTAATCAGTCTTACCAAAACCACAGCTGTTAGCAAGTGCTGCACGCTGGCCTGCAATTTCCACTACTGTAATCAAGAAGAAGAATGCGATGAATCTACTACAGAAACCACATCGCTGTATGTCAGGCTCTGTTTAACCTCTGCCTTTGACCAAACTCTCAGCAAACAGGGGGAACTCTCCAAAAAAGAAAACTGGTATGTGAAGGCAGGCAGGGCAGCAGCCTACGACTTACAGTTTTTGATGTACCTGATAGTAAGTTCTATTGCCATGCACATCATTCTGTTTTTGCTTCTAAGTTAGTAACTAGAAAGCCAGGCTATACTACTCATAGGTCTGGGACGGGTGCAAGGCTTGTGCCTTCTCATCCCTATGCCAGTTTCTCCACATTCCAGCTAAATTAGTGTAGGTTGGACCATAACATCATACACACTGTAAGAGAGCTAAGCCAAGTTATGTAGGACAACTAATTAGTAAGCCTGCTGTTCTATGCATACTCTACAATGCCATTTCATAAGCAGATGCCTGCTGTTCAGCAAATGATGGAACTTTGGACCAACAAGCCAGCCAAATTTCACCATGGCGACTTCAGTTAAAAGCAATGGAATGCAACTCGTGCAACCAGTTCCATACCAGATGGGGGGGAAGACTACAAAGAACATGTAAGAGAAAACAGAAGACTTCTGTCGAAGCACAGAGGGAGAGGAGACAGAAGCAGTTGCATGAGAAGTGAGGACAATATGGAAAGGAAGAGAGAATAACTAGCCTCAGAGATATCAACAGTATGGACAGCAGATTCACTGCAAAGGGAGAAAGAGAAAAAAAAATAAGATCAGGAGGAGAAAAGTGGAGACTGCCAAAGCCTGGAGAAGAAGTTGGTGCTGTCCTCTTTGGGTACTCCTGCACAGCTTGCAAAAATCATAGTTTACAAATAAGGGATGGCCAAACTGTGGTTCACCTGTGGTTGCCAGGCTCCATTTTTAATGGCCCCCATGGGAGTTTTTTTTCTAAACTTTTTTTGCTCCAGAATGCCCCCCTCCAGAACTAGAGAGTATTTTTACCACATTGGGAGGAAACATGGGGGCTCCAGGGGTACAAAAAAAAATGTTATTTTTCAAAAAATATCTCTGCCCCCAAATGCCCTCCATGGAGTGTGGAAGGAGTTTCCACTACATTTTGGTCCTTCCACTGAACAAATGTAGACCCAGTACATAACAAGATGTGAAACTGAAAAATGACAAGCTGGAAGGTGCCCAGAGGAGGGCAACCAAAATGGTGAAGGGTCTGGAAACCATACCCTTTGAAGAACAGCTTAGGGAGCTAGGTATGTTTAGCCTCATGAAAAGAAGGTTAAGTGATGACATGATAGCCATGTTTCAAAGGGATGAAGATGGAGCAAGTTTGTTTTCTGCTACTCCAGAGACTAGGACATGCACATGGACCAGAACATGGAGCAATGGATTCAAACTACAGGAGAAGAAATGTTAAGAGCTGATGCCAAGAGCTGTTCAACAGTGGAATATGCTGCCTTGAAGTGTGGTGGAGTCACCTCCTTTGGAGGTTTTTAAACAGAGGCTGGATGGTCATTTGCTGAGGGTGCTTTGAGTGTGTGTTCCTGCATGGCAAGGGCTTGGACTCGATGGCCGTTGTGGTCTCTTCTAGCTCTATGACTCTAGGAGAGGCCTTTTTTTGAAACAGGAAGTGACTTCATCTCACTTCTAGTTGAAAGAAGCCTTCTCTTTGGCCTAAAATGGAACAGGAATGACCAAATCCAGGGTGAAAATAACCCCCATGTCTCCTAGAGAGCACTGGGGCAAAAAAATTCCTATGAGGTTAATGCAGCCCTCTTGCCTTCCAATTACCCATGATTCTTCCCATTTGCCCTCCAGCCATGCACCACAAGCTTTGCAGGAGAAGAAGAGACTAACAGGGCATTACAGGAAGAAGGAATAATATGCATTTTGCCCAGGCCTTTCCACTCCACCCATGAACTGCAGGTCTTGTTTACACAGACTGATATCCTCTATAAGTCAAGCATTGTCTCGCAATGCTTCCCTATGTCCCCAAGTGTACACAAATGGTACTGTGTGAAACACTTGCAAAGGCACAGTCGGGTATCTCCCTGCTCTGCGCTGCATCATTTCTGATCTGAAGCCAGAGGTTTCTGTGGTGTCTAATATCCCACATCTAATTCCATCCTCTGTTAATGAAAGGGATTTTGTGAAAGCCATGACATCAAACTGCTGGAAACTCAAGTATCGAGAAGGAAAATGAGGTTTTAAGCCGGAATGAAAGAAGATTTTGTCTGAGGGGTTTGCCTCTTTCTGTTTGCAATGCAATCCTCACTGGCTACAGAATAGACACCTTGGGATACCCTTAACAAATCCCAAAAAAGTTTTATCTAAATATACTCACAGATCAGACAATGAAAAGAAGCTCACTGCATTAAAATTATGCCTGAACAATAATTTAATTGGCTTAATTGGTTATTTTAATTGTTTGCTTGTTTGTTGTTTTTAATATGTATTTTAATGTTGTTTTAATTACTACTTTTTGATGTGTGTTTTAACTTGTGTTACAGTTTTAACTAGGTTTTCATTTTAAACTATTGTAAGCCGCTTTGAGTCCTTTTGAGGAGAAAAGTGGGATATAAATAAGGATAATAAATAAATAAATAATCTATAACTAAAGTCGAATTGCTAACACTATCTGACATTAGTATAAGTTTATTATTACGGCAAAAAGCCAGCAATCTATCTGACATTAAAGGTCATTTCCACCCTATACCGTTATAGTGCTATTATTCCACTTTGACTATCCTGTGGAATTCTGGGGTTTGTAGTTTACTGAAGCCAAAGAGCTCTCTGGCCGAGAATTCTAAATGCTCCTCCCTAAACTGCAAAACCCAGAATTCCATAGGATGTTGAAAGTGGAATAATAGCATTAGAACAGTATAGTGCAGAAATGGCCCTAGACACAGTTATTTTAATACATGCATAAATGGGCACAGCTTGTGACTCTCCACCTTTGTTATGAACTGCTATTCACGTCAATTGAAACTCTGACCATGCCTAATTCAAACCTCATCAACAGACACAGTTTTCCCTCCTCTAAAGAGCGAAGCAATAATGGCTAGATGAAATAAATACTGGTGCTTTACCAGACCCACAATACTGGGAATACCACTCCTCCTAGCTAGCATTTCATAATGCTACACTGAATCAGAGTGAAGCATAAGAGATAAGGCAAGCAAGCAGGGATATTAATAGGAGGGTAGCCTGTCCAGGACTATTCTGTTTCATGACCTGAGACAGATGCACAGAGGACAAAATGATGCGACAGAGAATGTTTTAAAAGTAGGGGCTAAAGTTAATGCATATGAGAAAATGGAACTAATGAAGCAGTACGTAGCAGCTATATGCAGCTTACAAGATTTCAAGGGTAAAGTTACTGGCTTAAAACATATTGAGCAATTGAACACAATGAGCTGTGTGCTATAAAAGGGGCTGAATGCATAAAGTGCATAGCCATGGGCTATAAACAAATTGCAAGTTCTGATTTAGCAGACCCTATTAAAGCTGGGAAGTTGCCATTTCAAGAGGATACTGTACTGCATCAAAACTGTATTTCGGTATGACAACCACTTTCTTCCTTTACTATCTGCTGAATACTTTCCAGAAACACCCACACCTTTATTATAAGATCTGCTTTTCAGTAAGTTGGTACCTTGTAAACATGGGTAGTAGAAATGTTATTGGAGTAAGTAAGAGCAACTCATATTTCGATGTTCAAAAGCAACTCCACAAATATCTCCAACGGGGTCAACTCACAGCTCCAAATTATTCTAATTATAATTCAGAGTGGAGAGCAACCAGTTATATTCTTTCAGATAAATGAGTCCCCAGTGAAGGCAAGCTGTGGACTTAATTGCTACAGCAAGGAATGTCATGGCAAGCCACGTGGAGCAGTTTCTATGTTCAACATATATTTGATTCATGAGCTGCTACAGTTTATCTGGAATTTGATGACTTCGTTCGCTAGCATGTGTGTGATCTTGCAGACACCAAGAAGCACATGTTCAATTAAATAAATGAAGCAGGCCCTGTGATAAAGAAGGCATACAAAGCAATGCATTCACAGTTAAAACTAAAGTGCTTATTCAACAATTTGAATCTGATCTCTTCAAAGACACACCTCGCTGATTAATTCATTTCATTCTCCACCTTCATCTCATGACAATTCCAAATTGTATGAACAGCCCACTGGATAATTTTATTTATTTATTGTATTCCTGTATTTCAGTGTAAGACACATATTGCCTATTGGTCTTCCTCATTTGCATCAACACCAATAAAGGCCACACACACAAAAAAACTTGGGTTTTATACAGTTCTAGAAAAAACCAGATTCTTCATTGATAGTAACTTGTCCCATCAAGCCATTAGTGGTTATTGGCTTGGGAAGCAAGTTATTTAAAAGGTTGTTCTCATTTGTATGAGCCAACCAGGCCATTCTGTTTCCTCACCACAGACCTTCCTTCACAGTCCTTTGCCTTCTCAACAGCAGCACCAAGATTGGGAAAACTGGCACATTATAAAGATATAATTGTTTTGCATGGCATCATTTAGCATATTTTCTCACTGTTATGGATATTTTAACTTGCTCTTCCATCAGTACTTGCATTATGCTATATATTATTTTCTATTCACTGTGAAGTGCCTTAGTCTTCTTTGTATCTAAATGGTGGGGGCAGAAATGGCTAAATTAAAAGCAAGATATCAGCTCCTGCACTGAAAAAAGTACTGACACAGCAATGGTAAATTTACTTTTGCTATTCCATTTACCGTAGTAGCCGATGAATACCTTACTCCACGTTAAGCTTTACATACATGCACTTACAAACACGAGGACAAAGTGGAAACAGACATGTCATAGATTTTAAACAGATTAATGGGTGTCCTCGGGACAGGGACTGGTTAACTAGGATAATCAAGTGAAACAAAATCCACCTACCAGACAATTGCCAAATGAACTGTACTGTTGGGCTGTATTTTGTCAGTGACAGAATTAAAATTTGATAAATATTATAAAGAAAAAAATTTAGCTTTTATCTGAGCCAAGTAAAAGGCATGCCTGTTACTCAACTAGCTTTCAGACTTGCTATTCTCTTTGTCTGTCTTATCAACGTAGAAACACGAAAGTCTAGAGGTCAGTTCTCAAACCACTAGACATCTGCATGCCTCTGCTCCACCTACTAACATGCAGCCAACACTAGATATTTTCCCTGGTCTAAACCATGTCTGCAGTTAGAGAAAAACAGGCAGACACTTGCCACTAATACGTAAGCGCAATACAGCTTCCAGAAAGGATATAGACAAACAGCTGAATCTATCTTAAATATGAGAGAGGAAGCAGTATCAAGTTGGAAAAGATTTTAGCAGGTGCAAAGGATTAACCCAGCATCACAAAGCAATACCATGGTTCTCCACCACTACAGCCATGCCAAGAAACCTGATAGGAGTTTTACTGGGAATCCTGCATTCCAACCTCACTGAACCTCATTATCAACCTGGCAAAACAACAGATTATTCAAACAACTTATTCTCACTTGACTACCATCACATTACCGACAGTTGGTAACTAATCTCAAGGCTTCTATGCAGATTTTGTTATTTTCAAAACAACTGAGATAATGACAAGCACAACAGAGCAGAGCAAAACAAAATGCATTTTTTATTAATGTTGCCTCTAGACATCCAAAGACTATAGAACACTTTAAAAGGGAACTCCCGACTAGGTACCAAGATCTTCTTCCAAGATCACCGTGTTACATGGAGAATTAGACCTGCAGGGCATCAAGAGCGCATGACTGAAACATGTTTCTACATACTTGTAAGAACTGTGCTAATGACAGGAGTACGTGCCTCAATTTGTACAAGACAAATACAGTCCTGAGAATTATCAGTCTGTTACATTCCCCTTTCAGAGAGGCAGACAGCTTTTAGATAACTATGGTTAAAAGCCCTCCCACATTTCTAAAGACCGTTCTACATCACAACAGAGTTTATTATATTCCCAGTTTGAATTAAAACAGTGTTAAAGGGAAGCCAAGGCATTCTGTCTCATTTAGAAAGAATAAGTATTTCATATACACCCACGATACTCTGATAAAGCTGTAAAATAAAAGACAATGCAATACATAGCTGACACTGGAAGATTTAACCAGGATCCATTAAGCTGTTAACGTAACATAACTGACGGAATCAATTGTTTCCCCCTTAAATTCTGGCCTCTGATCCAAGCTTCTAGAACCGAGACCAACCTGACGCTCACTTTTCCTGTTACTGTGCCAAGAATGCAGAGGTCAGTACACACACATTTGCACGCAGACACATACAGGGGAAGACAAAGACTTTGATGTTCAACATTAACCTCATCTCCAGACAGCAATCCAAATTCCAAGCCTACCGCTGCAGCATCGCTTCTGGAACGCCAACGGAAAACCGTTTTTAATGCAAAAGGTTTGGCAAGCATCCCTCTGTTTTAAGGACACGGTGCCAAGCCTTTTCCATACAAGCAGAAAAGCAGCCTTGCATATGTCAGAGCCCCGAACCGCATTCTCAAGCACAGGCAAAATTCACTTATAAAACAGTACGGCAAAAGCAAGAGCTTCCTAACAACCTGAACGGAAAACACCGGGAATAGCAATTTAGAAGCAACACGGTACATTTTGTAGCATGGTTTTATTAAGTTGTTATCTTTCAATGAGGACACTGTAACCACAAGCTGCAAAAAAATAAATAAAAAAAAATACAATGGCTGGTTTGACACCAAATACTGGAAGATTATTGAAGCAGGTAAAAAAACGGCTCACCCTGCCGCTCAACAAAATGTGAAACCACCAAGCTTCGTGGAAAACTACAGTATTTAAAGAAGGGGCAAGAAGGGGCTCAATGTGACCCACCCGCTTGCACAGGAACGTTTTCCAACAATCCTGGGCCAGAACCGAAGACATTAACAATATTAAAGAAATGGGTCACATGAATATATTTCTACGCAGTTCGCCAAACACTGAAAGTGACGCCAAGGTACAATTATGTAGATTCTCTGCTGCAAAAATCCAAGCAAAAATCTGCCTGGGCCCATCCATCGTGACAGCCAGGTATGGCAGGAGAAGGAATGGAGACGAAGGGTTAAGGATAAAAAAGGAACAATTTTTCCAACCAGTTCATGGACTTTCTTTTTTGGGGGGGGTGGGGGGGCTGAAAGACTGTGACCCGAAAATGTTTGATCCCAGGTGGTATCGCTGGGGAAAGGCTGCAAGGCAAAAGAGAGGAGAAGGTGTGGGAGGAGGAGGTGGCTGTAAGGAAATGGAGGACACGGAGGGTGAAGTCGGAAAACAGGGAGGGAGGGAGGGAGGGAGGGAGGGCAGGACGGGCAGGAAAAGGAAGATTCCTGGGGAGAAAACGCTGATTGGGAAAAAAGCAAAGTAAAGGGATTGAAGGGCAGGATCTGTTCCCGAGTTCTGGCAAGGGAGGAGGAAGAGGAACAGGAAAGGAGATCAGGGCTTCTTAAATCACCAGTTCAGCCACCCTAATTGGATTCAAGCCAGTCATTAAGGGTTTTAAGTCCATGCTCCATTGTGGCCAATGGCTTAAGGAGAAGGTCTGGTTGGGGCTGGGAGAAATTGTGTGTGTGTGTCTGTGTGTGTCCGGAGACACACACACAGTTCTTTGACAGTCCAAAGATCCAACAAAGCATATGTGTGTGTGTGTGTGTGTGTGTACCTACATGCCCATGGATCACCTCTCTACCCGGTGGGTGCTCCAGTTACACCACCACCACCACAACAGAACAATAACGCATGCAGGGGATCAACTATAAATAGCAGAAAGTTATCTTCCCTGAGATTAATCCACGACACCCCCTTGGGCTGCTTCCCCATCCGAGCCAAGGGAAGAAAGAAAAATCCTCCCCAGGTGTGTCTCTTCCATTAAAAAAAAAAACCCACTCGCTGGAATCAATCCAGAGGGTCATCTCTCCAGAATCCACCACCCTTCGACCAGGGGAGAAGCCCTTACGGGGGGACCGAGACCCCCAAGGAGGGAGGCCAGGGACCCCGAGACGCTCAACAGAGACAACATCGCCGGGGAAAAACCCCTTTAAGGCCAACGTTACGGATCCAAGCCATCACGAAAAGACATAGGCCATGTCCGCACCAGCCTGCTATAGCGCGATGATTCCACTTTCAACATCCGCTGGAATCCTGGGGTTTGCAGTTTCGGGGGGCGGGCGGCTGGACTCCAGGATTCCAGAGGATGTTGGAAGTGGAATCATCGCGCTAGAACAGGCTGGTGCGGAAAGGGCCTATATAGCCGAGGGACTTATAGCATTTCCGCACCGTTATAGCGCGGTGATTCCACTTCCAACATCCTACGGAACCCTCCAAGGCCCCTCCCTCAACTGCAACCCCCGGGATGCTGAAAGCGGAATGATCGCGCTATAACGGGCCGGTGCGGAAAGGGTCCTGACGGAGAGGCGGGAAGCAGGCTGGGAGGGGAGGGGAGGCGAGGGCGAGCCGGGATCGGGTCCTCCGCTGCGCCCGGAGGGAGGGAGGGAGGGAGGGTCGGCGGCTTACCTCGATGTACCCGGCCAGCGTGGCCGCGGGGCTGCTGAGCCCCAGGAGGAGGAGCAGCGCCCACCGGAGCCGCTCCGCCATGCCCGTCGCAGACGCCGCCGCCGTTGCCGCCGCTGCCGCCATCCTCGGTGCCGCTCCGGCTCTCCCGTCCGCCGCCCAGAAGCAACTCCGGCTCCAGCCCCGGCGGCCAGGGCAGCTCCCGCTTCGTCACGGCGGGGGGCGGGGCCGGGCGGAGGGGCGGGGCTCGTCCTAAGCCGCCCCCGGCCGCCTACTCCCATCCCTCCCCAGTTACGTGACCGACCCTCCGCCCGGCGGGAAAAGAAGCGATGAAAGACAGCTGTCCGGACCAGTCGCCGTGAAGCAGGCAATGGCACCGCCCTCTTTGGCCTCCGCTAGCCAATCAAGGCCTCCTTCCCCCCCCCATGGCGGAGTGTTGGAAGGGGGTGGGGCTTGGACTGTGTATTTGCTAGGGATCTTATTTGCCAGATTTGTTATAATTAAACCATGGCTTGGTTTGTTTTTAGTTTCGAGGGGCATAGTTGGGGGGAGAAGTAAATCCGGTTTTACCTTCTTCTCCCCCTAACTTTGCACCCCAAATATTAATTAAATATTAAATATTAAATTAAATATTAAATATTTGAATCCCCAATATTTCCTACCTTCTAGGGTTGTTGTGATCCTCCAGGAGTTGTTCAAGCAAGTAAAGCATTTTTCCCATTTTTATTTTATTTTAATGCATTAATACAAATTTTATATTAAATATGCATTGTATTTAATGCCTTAAAACACAAAGGATAAGCAAAGAGATGCTTGTAACCCATTTATACATCTATTCAGTGCATCAACTTTCGTACTATATGCTAATTTCTTACCAGATTTGCATTATACTTTCCATTATCAGATGTACCAGATCTCATCTTTATATATAAATCATCCTCACAGTTCCATTTCCTTATCATAGAATCATAGAATCATAGAAATTCAGAGTTGGAAGAGACCCCAGGGGCCATCCAGTCCAGCCCCCTGCCATGCAGGAACACCCTCAAAGCACTCCCGACAGATGACCATCAAGCCTCTGCTTAAAAACCTCCAAGGAAGGAGACTCCACTACACTCCGAGGCAGCAGATTCCACTGCCGGACAGCCCCGACTGTCAGGAAGTTCTTCCTGAGGTTCAGGTGGAATCTCCTTTCCTGCAGCTTGAATCCATTGCTCCTTGTCCTGGTCTCTGGAGCAGCAGAAAATAAGCCCTCTCCTTCCTCTACATGGCATCCCTTCAAATATTTAATCATGGCTATCATGTCCCCTCTTGACCTTCTCTTCCGCAGACTAAACATGCCCAGCTCTCTAAGTCTGTCCTCATAGGGCTTCATGGCTTCCAGGCCCCTCACCATTTCGGTCGCCCTCCTCTGGACTTGCTCCAGCTTGTCAATACCTTGTCGTTTGAATATATAGGTTCCATCTATATCCAATAACAAAAGTCAATGCTAACAAAATAATATTATTTAGGCTACTCTAATGATCCAGTTTCAATTACCTGACTTCAATGAGGTGCTCAAATCTAGGCCATTTCCGCCCGACACTGTTATAGTGCTTTTATTCCACTTTCAGTATCCTATGGAATCCTGGACTTTGTAGTTTAGGGAGGGCTGTTTAGGATTCTCAGCCAGAGAGCTCTTTGGCCTCAGTAAACTACAAATCCCAGAATTCCATAGGATATTGAAAGTGGAATCATAGCACTGTAACAATGACCATTTCCGCACTACAGTGTTAAAGTGCTGCTATTCCACTATCAACCTCCTATAGAATTCTGGGGTTTGTAGTTTAGGGAAGAGCACTTTGAATTCTCAGCCAAAGAGTTCTTTGGTCTCAGTAAACCCCTCCTGAAACCGTCTGGCCCCTCCCGAAACTGCAAACCCCAGGATTCCAGAGGATGTTGAAAGTGGAATCATCGCGCTCTAACAGCCTAGTGCGGAAATAGCCCTAGTCTACAAAACTAGCTAGCAAGCATTTCAATATTCTTTTCCCATGAAACCCCATGAATTTCATAGGGTTTTCTTAAGGAAGGAATCCTTAGAGGTGGTTTTGCTCGTTTCCTTCTCTGAAATGCAGCCTTCAGCCCCTGATATTCATTGGCGATCTCTCATCCAAGTATTAGCCAGAGCTGACCCTGCTTAGTTTCCAAGATCAGGTGGGAATCTGGTGCCTTTGGGGTAGTTAGGCTATTTTTGCTACAGTAGCCTTGGCCATTTCCGCACTAGACTGTTATAGTGCTATTATTCCACTGTCAATATCCTGTGGAATCCTGGGATTTGCAGTTTAGGGAGAGGCCTAAATTGCAAACCCCAGGATTCCATATGCTGTTGAAAGTGGGATAATAGCACTATAACAATGTAGTGCAGAAAGGCCCCCTGTGTGATGAGTGTCTGTTTATTTTTACAGTTGTATCTCTACAACTGAGCTTTCCAAACTTTTCATGTTGGTGACATACTTTCTAGACATGCATCATTTCGCAACACAATAATTCAGTTTTACTAGCAAACCAGAGTTTAAAGTAACCCTTATAAGAGATACAGAAACATACATCAATTGTAATAACAAAATGGATAGAGACACAAGATATCTTGAGAAAAACTTTCATATATTTTTTTAAAAATATATGATTTATAAATAATAACATACATTTCCAAGATTGTAGGCGGCACACCTACACACTTCAGGCGACACACTAACTTGTGGTGGCACACTGTTTGGGAAGTCCTGGGGTAGCGGTTTGGGTGTGAGACTATAACCCTGTAGATCAGGTTTAATTCCCCACTCAGCCATGGAAACCCACTGGCTGACCTCGGGCATGTCACACCCTCTCAGCCCCAGAAAAACCATGATAGGGTTGCTGTAAGTCAGAAGCAACTTGAAACAACAGCACCTATAAGGCAACACCAGTTAACTGGTTTGCAGTTTTCTCATGTGGTGGAGGGTGTCTGACCCCAACGCTGAAGACGGAGCCAACTGCCAGTCCAGTTGGCTCTCTTGTTCTTCACTTCAAATGCCCGCCCTCACCTACTCTCTCTGGTCCAGTTCCTAAACTCTGTTCCTCCTACCACACAGGCTCAATGTTATTTCATATCCTCACCACCACTGATATAAAAGTGAAAGCTGGGCCTCAGATGCAGGCCCTTTTCGCATTAAGGCTTCTAGCGCGAGCAGGGAGGGCGGCTCGCGCAAGAAGCCTTCTCCGGGAGGCTGCCGCTTCCCCGCTCGTTCCTTCCGCAGGCGAAAGAACGAGCGGGGAAGCAGCAGCCTCCCGGAGGCGGAGGCGGCTCGTGCGCCCGCCCCCCCGCACGCGCGAGAAAGGAGCTTGTCGCATCCGCCCCCCCCAAGCGCGCGAAGCAGGCGGCTGTGCATCTGCCCCTCTGCGCGCGCGTGTGCGAAGCAGGAGGTGTCGCGTCCGTCGCGCTAGCGCCCCGCCCCTTCCTTCCGCAGGGGCGGAGGGAAGGAAGCATGACCCAGCTGCCTCCCCGACGCTCCGCACAGGAGGTAAGTGCGCGCAGGCGCCGGGAGCGTTGCGCAAGTGCGGGTGATTTTCGCTTTGAAGCGAAAATCAAAAAACCCGCGCTCGCGCCGCTTCAGCCCCGTGAGCCCGGCGGAAGTGGGAGTGCGTCGTGCGGAGAGACGCTCCCACTCCCGCGAGGCTCACGGGGCTGTCGCGCGACAGAAGGCCCATGCCAAAAGGGCCTCAGAGGGAACAAGTTACCTGGGCAAGATATGAATGTATTTTCTTGCTCAAAAGTTTGGGATATAAACTATACCATTTAGATCCCTAACAACGTAGCACTAACTGAGAAGGAATGGAGAAACTTCATTCTAAGTCATAAATCGGATCCATATGTAGCAAAAAGCAAGTCCTATAGAGGCAGTTCTATGCATGGTTTACCAAAAGTAAATTAGCTTTATGGACTCTGGAAAAATTAGTGTTCAGTCTGTGGCCCCCAATAGGCAGGATGACTAAGACAAAGGGAGAGCTGAAGCCCAAAAAATAGTTTTTGCAGGTGCTTTCTTATTTTCCCAGACAGTGTACGACCACTGGGTAGTCCCTTTCAACTATGTTTTAGGACACAATGGGCATTTCTGTGTTACACTACTATAGTGCTTTTATTCCACTTTTAACACCCTGTAGAATTCTGAGGTTTGTAGTTTACTGAGGCCAAAGAGCTCTCTGGGTGAGAATTCAAAATGCCCCTCCCTCAACTGCAAACTCCAGGATTCCACAGGATGCTGAATGTGGAATAATAGCAGTATAACAGTGTAGTGTGGAAATGGCCAATAATAAGGACAGACTCAACAACTCTGCAAAGTTAAATGCATATGCATCGTTGTTCCCAACCTGCAGATGAAGTTCTAAGGCTGGGATAAAGGGGCTTGCCTAAGACCACCCGCTGATGTCATTGCTGCTGCAAGCTTTCAACTCAGAGCACTGGATTTTTCAAGAAGTTACCATACTGCTTAACTGTAAGAGCAATTGGATAATTAAGCAAGCTTCTTTGTGCATTGTGGAATCTTGTCTGCTGGAGATTTCCAGGGCATCTGCTTTAGGCACAAAATATTCTGCCTCAACAAGCGGACACGGAGTAAATGGACCATTGTGTCTCTTCCAGCTCTGCAACTCTATTATACTAGCCACTGCCATCCTAATCCAAAGCATTTCTGCTCCTTTATGAGCCTGCAGCACCATTAGAATGTCACTGAAATATCAAGCTAATGTCATGCTTTGCAACATTGCCCTGGCCCAGCAGCTGGTATACCCCACCTAACATTCATTTTCAGTGCTGCAAGTTGTATGCACACATTTTCGGTGGCACAGTTAAAAGGTTTAGATCTAGGGTTGCCAACTGATCAGAGAATTGCCCTCACCAGTTCCTCTGCTTTTAGCTCTCAGACTGATCTATAGGCCCTTCATATGCAATTATTGTCCCTGTCATCTTCCACAAAAAAGAAAAAAGAAAAAGAAAAAAGAAATCAATTACTTGGAAATATCTGCAGGTTGTTGTTGTAGTTGTGTGCCTGCAAGTTGTTTCTGGCCTACAGTGACTCTAAGGCAAACCTATCACTGGGTTTTCTGGAAATGAGAGTGTGTGACATACCCAAGGTCAGCCAGTGGCTTGAAAGTTAGGCTGCTCTTAACAAGCATTGGAACAGGGACTCGTAACACTTGGCAACCCTTTTCACATCCCAGTCAGTCTCTTGCTATAATAAGCTTATGCTCCTGGAGGGATATTACTTTTCGCTGTAAACCTATTAAACATCACTGAGAATTTTACAACAGGAGTGATAAGCTGGTGCTTAATAGCATTTATATGCGCAGTACATTTGAAGTTCTCAGAGCATTTCACGCATGTTAACTTGGTAATCCTTGCTGCAGCTAGTGGTCTCAGGTAGGCCAGTGTTGTTATCTGCATATTATTGGCAGTATAATTTAATAAACATTATGGTTGTGGGATGATATAATCCAGCAGGTCTTGAGGTCAAAGGCCCCATTCCCATTTGTGTGTATGTCACTTCAAGGAGACTGTATGCCAGTGATGTAGGCTCAAGTCAATTGACTCGGACTCAAGTTGGACTTAAGTTGTTTCAGTGACTCGACTTGGACTCAACTCGGCCATAAGTGATGCACTGACTTAACTCAACTTGAGACTTGTATATTTTTAATGACTGATGCCCTTGGTTAGTAACATAACACATTCATCCAGAACCCTTATGACTTTGAATGACGCCTCTATGTCTTTTGCCTACTGGTCATATGACAATTTCTCTCAAATCCAAAGTGTGGGTGTGTTTCTCAGAGAGGAACAACAAATGGGTTAGGCAACGGGGTTGAGGCAAGCTTAGGGTCTGCTCAGCAGCCTGACCCTACTACATATTGGAGGAACCTTCTAAAACTTTTCCTCAGAGCAGAAGACAAGACTCAGTCCCAAAGTGTAGGGTGCATTTCTCAGAGGGGAACAGCAAATGTGTTAGGCAACGAGCTTAAAGGAAGGATCCTTCTTTCTAAAGCTTTTGAAGCTTCAGTAAGGGAAGTAAGAAGGATCCTATTCCCTCCTTCTGAAGCTGCAGATGGCAAAATTGCAAATGTGGAGGGCCAACTCTGCTTAAATTTTCAAAACTGACTTTATTTGACTCTGTCCTGAAATTCTGGAGTATAGGTTGGGGTATAAAGTTGGCTCTCAGACTTAAGACTTGACTTGAAAGCATCATCAAGGACTTGAGACTTAACTTGAGACTTGGAGTAAAACCACTTAAATACATCACTGCTGTACGGCCTTGTCAGTTGCTTCCTGTGCAATATTGCCTACAGCACCTGGTATTCATTTGTCAGTCTCCTGTCCAAGTACTAACCAGGGCGGACCCTGCTTAACTTCTAAGATCAGCTGGGATCTGGTACCTTTAGGGTATATAGGGTAACAGCAGTCCCTTGGTGTCCCATAAGGTTTGGTTCTAGGACCACCCCTTCTGGATACCCAAATTTGTGGATGCTGAAGCCCCATTATGTACAATGGTGTAGTAAAATGGCATCCTTTATATAAAATGGCAAAATCCAAGTTTGCTTTCTGGATATTTATTTATTTATTTGGAATATTTTCAAGTTGTGATTGGTTGAATCCATAGATACAGAATCAATGGATGTGGAGGGCCGACTGTAGATGGTACAAGATCCACCAGTGTTTCTGAGGATTGTAGGGTGGTTAATTTACTCAGGTAGCTAATTTACAGGGTAGCGTACTTACTTGGGAATTAAGTCCATTGACATTACTGCAACTTGTTTCTGAATAGCCATGTGAATAGGTACAGGTATATCTATAGCAGCAAGTTGCAAAAGGAAATGGAGTATTTCAAGTGTTGTATACTTAAGACAGAGCTTGCAGAAGTTACTGTTATTTTTGGACTGCAGCTTCTCGATTCAGGGTGAATTCTAGAAATCCTGTGGTCCATAAAAATAAGTGTTCCAGGCTCAGCCAACTCAAGCCATGCCTGATGAACAACAAAGTTCCCCCTCCTTTTCCATGCAGAAAAAGCTGACTGGAATTCCAGTTGAATCTTGCTTGAACACCAGCCACAGGGCAGGACGCTCCATAGCATGTGGAGGCAGCTGTTGGGGTAGAGATGGTCCTTCCATGAGGCAGAGTGGCGTATTAACAACAGACTTAACAACAACCCTAAGGCAAACCTATCACAGAGTTTTCTGGGGCTGAGAGTGTATAATGAATCCAAGGTTACCCAATGAGTTTCCATGGGCGAATGGTGAATCAAACCCTGGTCTCTAGGATAACAGTCCAATGTTTAGACCACAACACCATGCTGGGCTGAAGTAAAACTCATTTGCTAATCCAGTTTGCTTCTATACATGGAACAGAGGCATGCCATCTTGTCCTTTGGCTCAGGCAGGAAAATGCCTTGCACCAGCTCTGAGGGGTCCAGAAGATATCTTTCTCTTCCAACACAATACTGCCCCTTCCCAGCATATGCCACAACCTATGTGTACCTGCTCCATTGCCAACCCATCACCGTCCTCTTACACACAAGCAGGGGTAACTAGAAGCAGAAAGACAGCCTGCCAGATGTTGGTGGACTGCAATTCCCATGACCCTGACTGCTGGGAGTTGCAGTCCAAGAATATCTGGAGGGCTGCTTATTTCCCACTCTGGTATAAACCCAATTGTATTAAATGGAATTTTATGGCTGAATGAAGATCCTTACAAGTGCGCTTTTATATATTGCTTTGAGCCTAAATCCAATTGTTTGGGCCCAACTAGAGCAGACCCACTGAGTCAGAAGGAACTTAGTAAATACAATGGATTCAAGGTATTTACCCTAGGTTGGGACTAAACAGTTGGATCGAGGCCTCACAGTTCAAGACAAGGCCATACTTTCCAAATCCCCAAATGTTACAGTAACAGTCCTGATTGATCCTCTGTCCTTCCACTTTTTCAGCTGTTTTTAAAATGTCCCAGTTTCTCTCTCTTCCTCCCACTTTCCTCTTTTTTCTTCAGCTTGCTTCAAATTCTACAAACTGAAATCAAAGTGCAAAAATAGTTTGCACACAAATAACACAACTGCAGAGACAGAAGAGAAAGGGGGCAATTTTGCCCTTCCTATTAGGCTCAAGCAAAAGCAAACTGCTGCAGCCTCTGGCCATTTCTGCTCTAGATTATTAGAGCACTATTATTCCACTTGCAACATCCCATGGAATCCTGAGGTTTACAGTTTCATGAGGGGCTACCTGGCTCCTCCCTAAATTGCAAACCCCAGGATTTCTATAGGATGTTGCAAGTTAAATAATAGCGCTATAAACGGTCTAGTGCGAAAATGGCCTCTCTTAGCTTGTGTCTTATTCCTCATTAATAACATTTGCCATCTTGACCAGAGTCTTATGTTGCTCAGCCACACACATCTTGTTGGCTTTCATTGGTGAAATGTTGAAGGATGTGCAAGGTCATTCTACAAAATAATAATAAAAAAAGGAAGCTGTTGTTTAAGCCCATTGATCTGAAAAGAGCTGAGTTATTTACGATGCTATTCTGCATAATAATTCTTTGCTTCTGATGCAGTTTCTGAGACGACTGCCATGTCAATAGCCTTGCAGAGCAGCAGTGTGTTCCCCCTTCCGGAATGCCTGCCTTCCCGTCTCTGTCTGTTCCAGTTTTACAACCAGAGCTTTGAAATACAAAGTACAGTGTCTGTACTATATAACCAAGCACTGCTCCTTGAACTTTGGTCCCAGTTTATTAAAGGAATTTACGTGCCTTGCACCTTCACATTTAAAGTTATCCATCAACTTGGGTGAAGATGGCCTTGGAAACTGCATCTGGAAGGGGGAAAGGGGATTATGTCTATTACTAGTCACTTGGGGAAACCTCATTCCAATAAATGTTCATCAACAACTGCTTCGTTTTAAAAACAAGTATGAAAAGATCTTGTCTTCTATAATTTCCAAGGGGAGGTTTTAGAATGCAGATGTCTGAGCATGTTTGCTGAGATGTTTGGAAGATGATGTTTGCTGAGTTGATCATTAGCCTTCATTACAACTGTGCTCCCATGTATGATCACCATGACCAAAGTCTGAGGAGAAGCATCTGATCAGAACTCAGCCAAACATGTAGGTTTTTGGACTGCAGCTCCCCAAATCCCTCAGCCAATATGGCTGCTTTTGCAAACTTTTCAAAGGCCTCCACCTTGTATGTCACGCAGACAGAAAAAAGACTTTACTGATATTGGCCTGAATCCAATTGCCAGACCTCCCAGTATAGTCCTGTTGAATCAATTGCTGAATGATTACATCTACACTTATGTAAATTTTAGTGATTTGGTTTTGGGAGAGGTAATTGGATTTAGAGTGACTTTAAGAGTCACTCATACACTGACAGGAAATCAGAATTAGGGCAAAAGAAAAGGTGATAAGGAAAATTCAATAACTGGAAAATCATTTAGTACAAGCAAAAACTTAAAATATGAGTAGGAGAACATTGCTACAGCACAGTTCTTCATGGAAGGCCTTCTAGGCAGAAACAGTCTGGTTTCATGTTCTATTCTGCTTGATGGCAATGTTTATTTTATTTTTGCTCAATTTTGGGTTAAAGGCGTTTTTTAATATTGTGTTCCTTATCTCCTTTTTTAAAAAAAACCCTGTTCTTTTCTTGGAGTGCTACCATGCAGATCAAATGTGGGGAACTGTCAGCCCTTGAGATATTGAGGAACTACTAACCCCATCATACCTCACCATTAACTACACTGGCTAAAGCTGATGGGAACCAGAGTTCAACAGCACAAGTAGCACAATGGACTTCCCAGCCCTGATGCAGACAAATATGGAGTTCCATCTCCTTCTGAGATCAGTTTGAAGGTATTGACTTTTAAAACTGAACAAGCTGAGACTGGGTTATCTGAAAAAACTCCCAATGCCCATGGGGATTTTCCTGAGTAATAAGAGATAGAAAGTTTCAGAAGGAAGGATTTGGGTATGGAGATGGAAAGTTCCACATCTCATTGTTGTTCTTGAGTGTTGTCAAGTTGTTTCTGACTTCTGGTGAACCTAAGGCAAACATATCACAGGGTTTTCTGGGGGATGAAAGTATGAATCAAGCCCTGGGTCATTTCTGCACTAGACTGTAATAGTGCTATTATTCCACTTTCAACATCCTATGGAATCATGGCAACAAGGGGTGGGGCTGCAGATGCTGAATAAAGATTAAATTAGAAAACTTATTTTACAAAAGTTTAAAAAGAATTAAAGAACAGTATTATTAAAAATCACACTTAGAAACATAACAGCTAATAAAACATAATTGCTAATAAATGATAAAAAATATAGCACAGCATTTCACATGCACTTTGGATCTTTCCACACTACACTGTTATAGTGCTATTATTCCACTTTCAACGTCCTGTGGAATCCTGGGTTTGCAGTTTAGGGAGGGGCATTTAGAATTCTCAGCCAGAGAGCTCTTTGGCCTCAGTATACTACAAACCCCAGAATTCCACTGGATGTTGAAAGTGTAACAGCACTGTAATAGTGTAGTAGTGTGGAAAGGCCGTTTGTTATTGTGTGCTTTCAAGTTGCCTGTCAACTTATGGCAACCCCATGAATCTCCTAAGATATTCTTAGGTAAGGAATTCTCAGAGGTGGTTTTGCCAGTTCCTTCCTATGAAACATTGCCTAAGGCACATCTCCCTTCTGAGTACTCACCTTGCTTAGCTTCCATGAGCATATTATTGCTACCCCCTACTGCTAAATAATTTAAATCTCAAAGGCCTGTTTTTCAACTTGTATCCTTTTTTACCTAGGAGCACAGACCAGCCTTCCTCAAGCTGGGACCCCTCCAGGTTGACTGGACTATGATTCCCACCATCCTCCCCCGCTTGCTTACCAGGAGGTTGTAGCCCAGTGCCCTAACTTGGGAAAGGCTGGTAAAGGAGCTAAACCACATCTCAGTAGATGTCTTCCTTAAGGCAAAAAGCTGCCCCTTTGCATATAATTCCTTGCAGAAAGAAGCTGTGCCCTCCAGGCATGTTAACGGTAAAGTCAATTGTAAAGAAGGGTAGCAGAAGAGGGTGAGCAGCTTGTGGTTCCTTCCCATGAAGTCACGGGAGACAGCAAGCTGTGCAACCGGCTGTTTGTCATCCACGAGCCAATGCTTGCAGAAACTGTCCGTGAGTCTATAGCAGTGGGGAGAAAGAAATTAAATATCCTCAGATGGCCCTCGGTTCTCTTTTAAAACTCCTTGACTGATAGCTGTGCAATCAGGTCAGCCTTCATAACGTAATTTTTATATGAGCACTTTAATTAGACTCCTGATTGAATATCAAAATGGGTGATGATATCATTTGTAATCATCCATGCAGGCGAGACGGTTCCTAGACAGAGCCAGGAATCTGAAAGTAACCTGGGGACGGGGTGGGGGGTGAGGAGGAATGGAGGAAAGAGAGAGAGAGAGATAGAAGGTCTAACTTTGGAACTTTACAAATGCTTTCCTAACAATGGGAGGATATGAATGAAGCTGTGTGGCTGCTGCTGAATCTTCAGATATACAGGATGTCTGAAAATTATCTTTACATTTTCAGTTGTATTTCGGATACCCTGTAGTCCACAATAAAAAAAAAAAAATGGGACTGATACTCATAAGCAGCAGTGGACTTCCAGTCCAGGAACATTGCTAATGTAATGAAGTTGTCCTAAGTAGTTCCCGGTAGTCTGGTAATCATTATGGGGAAAAAATGTGCTTTACTCTGATACCCGGTTCAGATGTTCTATCAGCAGTAGATGTTGGTGGCTCCAGCGTCAGTTGGAATGTGAATCTGCTTCATATTTTACTCTGAACTTTAAAAGAACTTCTCAAGATAACCAGGCCTTATTGCTCCAAATAGGTTCAGCACCTTGGATAGCTTCTTTGAAATTTGGACTACCAGCTTAAATCCTATTATTAAGCCCAGCCAGAGTAAAGTCATTTACACAATGGGATTTACCCTGTGTGTTGACTCACCATTCAACAATGGATTCACTGGGTCTACTCCAGCTGGGATCTCCAACAGAATTCCAGCCAAAATGAATTTGGAAGTGTTACCATTAGAGGTAAGGGTGGAATTTGCTAGTATAAAAAGCAGTGATAGTTACTATCTGAGATGGCTTTAAAAGAGGAGTGTATACTTGCCAATATTTCATAGATAAAAATCAGGACACATGTGGCCAAGCAGTGGCAGAGCATGGTTAAGATGGCAACAGTTATTAAGGAGGAAGAACATACAATCAAGGAGAGGTTACAGCAGTTTGCTTTTCCCTGAGTCTACAGGGAAGGGCTGAGTTAACTAAGTGCAAATTAATTTTGCACTCTGAACTCAGTTTGCAGCAACTGAAGTAAGCTGTGAACAGAGGAAGAAAGTGGGTGGAGGAGAGAGACTGAGGCATTTTAAAGGCATCTGAAAAAGCAGGGCAACAGAGGATTAATTGTGTCCCAATCAAATTGGGACAATTGGAGGGTATGAGATTGGACAACTTCATAGAGGACAAAACTATCAGTGGTTACTGGTGATGAATCATGCAGTGGTGGAACTTGGAGTGCGTGGAGGGGGGCAGGCAGGGTGGGGCTATGGTACGTGGAGGCGTGACTATGAGCTGGACTGCCCCCAAACTTTGCTGCTTGGGGCAAACCACCTCCATTGTCCCCCTCTCCCCGTTGCTACGCGACTGGAATCATGGTAACCTCTTCCAGTAGTATTAGAGGCCATATATTTCTTTGTAGCACTTGCTGGAGAACAGGAGCAGAAAGGGGTTCGGTCTTGCTTGTGGATCATCCTAAGCATCTCTAGTTGGCCAGTTTGGAAGCAATAACAAGAAGGACCATGCAGATCTCCCAGAAGCTCCTGACATCAAGGCCAATGGTGAGGGATTCTGAGGCCTCCCTGGTTGATAACCTCTATTGTAGATCTTTCCTGTTCCCTATGGCATGGAAAAGAACAGCTGCTGTGTGCCATGAGTTCTCTATTAGGACATACTGACAACATCTAAATTCTGTATTTGATGTCACTTTCAGCAGTAAACTCCCATGAGAACTCTGCCTGGAAAGAATGCACAATTGGAGAGGATATTTGGACAGAACCATGGCCTTCTGCATTACAGAAATCTGCTGCAAGATTCATTTATATTCCAGTTTTGAGGTATAATTTGGAGGTGAGAACTCCTGGTTTGCTGGAGATAGCCTATTGCCTGCAAGGTTAGAGAGATATAATTATAGATGATGGATTAATTGCAGTGCAAGATAATAAAAGCAAGTCAAGTATATGCAAATCTCCCAGGAACAGGAGCCATAGTGAAATAGAGAATGCATTATAAATTATGACCAGAGTAGTTGTTGCCTATCTTCAAGTCATTTCCAACTTAAAACAAAACTTAGGCGAACCTATCACAGAGGGTTTTTTTTTTTATAGCACAGCACAACACTTCACACCTATTTTGTTGCTGGGTGCCTTCAAGTTGGTTCTAACCTAGTGAGACTCTAAGGTGAACCTATCATGGGTTTTCGTAGCAAGATTTGTTCAGAGGGAGATTTGTCTTTGCCTTCCTCTGAGGCTGAGGGACCGTGACTTGCCCAAGGTCAGCCAGCAGACTTCCATGATTGAGTGGGGATTTGACCTCTGGTCTCTCAAAAGTCCGAGTCAAAGAGATTCTCTTGCAAACCACCCCCCATTCTTAGTGGTAGAATTGATATTCTGATATGCATTGCCTTCTTTTTTTTCCCCAGTCATCCCAATTTTAAAAAATGCATTATGTCCATTAAATTTTATGTGTGCACTGATAGAAAGGTAGTACTTAAATAAATAGCTGAAACTTGCAACAAAATAGTTGCAGTATGGAGTGTTCTACTTCAGGGTGCCAGCCAGCCATGTTCTCTACCAGGATACTGCCCACCCTATCAATTCCATTCCACTTCCAACTTGAAATTTCATTTCTTATAACTCTCTGAAACTCTGGCCATTTCCACACTACATTGTTATAGTGCTATTATTCCACTTTTGACATGCTATGGATTCCATAAGATTTTGAAAGTGGAATAATAGCACTATTACAGTCTAGTGCAGAAATGAGCTTACTGAGGGTCTGGATGAGTCTCTCATTCCATTATAACTCTCTTATGTTTTACCACCTTTCTTTCTACTTTATACTGGGGGGAATGGCTGGGAATTGTAGTCCAAAAAAGTAGTTTTCCCCAAGTTCTTACAAACGCAATAGGGAAAGATAGCATAACTGCATAACTGCAGGAAGAAACCACAGTGTTCAGAATGTGGCTTGGGGATCAGTGAAACACAGCTGCAATAGGCTGGGGATTGTTTACAAAGGAGAATTGGGTGCCTGGGAAGGTTTACACCATGCATTGTTCTGGTTATCTCTGGACAAGCAATATATATGTATTTACCATGTAATTCTGTCCTAAGATAGAGCTGTTAGGGAGTAAGGGGAGCAAGGAAAGGATATCTATTAGAGCAACCTGAAGATATTTTGATGCCTAAGACAGAACAGTAAATTACAGCTGTTCCCTCCTCCAATCAAGGACTCAAAAGTTATTTTGGCACATGAGGCCAAAATAATTTTTTTAAAATAATCCCGCCATTAAGAACACAACAGTAATAACTTAAACCATTAATAATCTGCTGCCTTTCATGACACTCCAAAAGCTGCTGGCTGAGTTGGACACTGCATGCTCTGTAATGGTTGGGATGGGTCCAACTTTGAGACAGAAACTTTTGGATCCTCTGATATATACAAGCTGGTATTTAATATTTTTCTTCTCTTTCATATCCCCCCCCCGTCCCCATTGTGCATCATTAATCTGATTTTCAAGCTGGCAATGCCAGACAGGTATTTTAATTAAAATATTTTTTTAAGGCTAATAGTGGCTTATGTTATCTGTTACGCTGATGGATTATGATGATCCTGTCGCAGAGAGCAGACTCTTCAAAATTAATGGCTGCTTACTTATTCCTGTGTGTTGCTTCTTGAGCAGAACTTGTGATACCTTTGAAAAAGCACAAAGAGCTGGCAGAAGCGGAGAGGGAGACAGGGAGGAGGTTGAGTTGGGGCCAGCGCAGCAGCAGAAGCGGCATGGTCTGGCCTTCAAAGTGGGCTGTAATGGATTCCGCATCAAAATACGCCTTAGCCAGCAAAATCCTGACCAGCGTCTTAATGACGGAAGGGTTTGCTTTGCTCGGACTGATTCTCTTCACACAAACACTCCTCTCATCCTGAAGTTAAACAGTTGTACCCCAAGGAAAAGCATCTGGGAGGTGCAATGTGGTGCATGGAATTGAAATGGACAGGGCTGGCCCTGCTGTTAGATAAGGTGGGGCAACTTCTACAAGGGGGGTGGCAGCTGACCACCTGACTGATCTTCCTGTTCCTCCTGGACATACCCTTTCTTTGGAAGCAAGAGCTGTTTACACCCCATAGCCCTGTCCTCATCCCCTAAACTGGCCTGATGCCCTCAGGGATTATGTTTTTCCATCCTGCGTGCTTAAACAACAACAACAGTGCTCAAATAAGAATCATCTGCCAGGCCAATTTGCTTTTGTATGTGGAATGGGAGTGCAGTAAAATGTTTTGGGTAAGCTGTAGAAATGGAGTATAAGTATGTATTTGTGCATGCAGAAATAATCTATGGCCATTTCCGTACTAGACTATTCTAGTGTCATTATTCCACTTTCAACGTCCTATGGAATCCTGGCGTTTGCAGTTTAGGGAGGGGCCATCCCTCCAGCCATAGGATGTTGAAAGTGAAATAATAGCACTAGAACAGTCTAGTGTGGAAATGGCCTATTTCTCTCTGTGTTAGAGTTAGCAAGCTTTGTATGCCTCTAACCGGCACCATTTTCTTTTCCTTTCTTGCTGTCCTCCATTACACTACGTGTGTAATTTTGCACAAGTGTTTTTAAAGTAAAGCTACTTGTGTACATTTTACAAAGAAGACTAAACTTTATCTATTTTCTCTGCTAGTCCCTGTGTGGTTTAGCAGTCATGGGACCAGTTGTTATTTGGTTTCTGCTTTACCAATTTGATTACAGTACTCTGCTAGAGATACACTACTGTCTGTCACATTTTCCAACTCTTATGTTATTTCCCACAGTGGCAAAATTTAATTTGTAAACTCCTCAGCCAGAGCCCTATCTTTCTGCCACTCCAACGAACAAGAGCAGGGAACTTCTTTCAACCCAAGGGCTGAATTTGATTTCGGAGAAGATCTTTTGAGTTCTGATTCCTGCGGGGGCTAGAGCCAAAGGCAAATTGGTGGGGCCCTACCTACTAATACGTTTCATTTTAAAACCTTTTACTGCCAGTAACAAAGAGGCAGTTTCACTTTGTAAAACATGGAAAACCCTACATAAAGCTTGGGGAATCACCAAATGATGGTGTCACATTGAAGGGAATGTGGTCCCTTGGGGAACCCCAAGATGATGCTATAGTAGGAAAGGCAAAGAGGAAGGAAACTTGAAAAATAGTTAGCAAAGAACTGTTGCATGAAAGGGTGTGAAGCATGCTTGTGAATTACAGAGGGCAGCCAATTCCAGCACAGAGAACTCTATGAGGGGAGGGAGGGGCTTCATTAAAAACTCAAAACAACCCCAAAATACTCCTCAAACAGGAGACTTCGTTGGTGACAGTTGGAGGAAGGCTTTTGAAGGAGTGAGTTGCAAGAGTCAGAGGGGGGTGAATGTGTACTGGGTGTCTGAATTGGTTGGGTGAAAACGTCTGATGTAACTCAAGTTTAAATATTATTATATGTTTGGCCCTGAGTGCTGGAGCTGGATAGAGCAACTATTCTGTAAAGTTGAATTATTGGTTACTTCGTTAAATCTGACTCTGTCTTCCTTAAGCCTGGACCAAGGAGTGTCACAACTGCCATTACTGGAACCACTTGTAAAATAAATTGGTCCACACAAGGTCACCTGGAGGCCAATGCCGCAAACCCAAGTGGGAGAGGTTAAGCAGGAACCTTAGGGCAAGGTGAGAGTGGCCAGTCAACTTGCAATCACATAAGTCTAACTGCTCTTCTGAATTGATAAATATTACTCACTACACCCTGATATCTCGCTATCCAAAACTTTCCTCCTTTTTCCTTCAGTTAGCCTTATGTGATTGCATGACTGCTTGGATCTTGTGTATGTGATTAGTTCCCCAATAAAACAGATTAACCTTACTTTTGGATCTCTGACTGCTTCTTCTCTGCAGAAATACTGGTAAAAACAAAGATCTCATAAGGTTACCCCCCTCTCACGGGCCTCCTCTTTGAGCTAATATTTCCCCACCATGTCATGAAAGTATTGGCATTGCTGGTGGACCTCTGTGTCACCCATGCTTTGGGATAACATCATCATTAGATGTACAAGCAAGGGCTATTGTGGGTTGTAGACTAACAATATCTGGAAACCCACCCAGTTCCATCCATGATAAAAGTAGAATGATTCTGCAAAATGGAGGGAGAAAATTTGCTAGAGCTAGAGGGCAGAATGTTGGACTAGAATCAAATTTATGCTTGGCCATGGAGTTCAAGTGAGCTACTCAGCCCATAAAGTTGTTTGTCTTGGGTATGTTGCTAGGACCCTGCATTGATAGTATTCTCAATCTTGTAACCACTGTTCAGTTTTCAAGCAGCATTTGAAATTTAAAGTCTTTGGGTCTGATTCATTGGCAGTTCCTTCAGACGCTATAAAACTAACCTGTGGTGACAAGCCGCTGTCTTAGGGCGTGCTGAAGTCACCATTTTATTGTTCCTCCTCATTGTTTGTTTGTATGGTTACTCATTTCATGAGCAGCAGGGTGTGATAACTGATAATGTATATGACACATAGAACCATTAAAAACAACAATAACTAATCGCTGACATACAGCCAGCAAACATTGTTGGCGAGGCAGCCAAAGATAATGATTATTTTTCGTGGCTACAGGGCATTTAACTCTTTACTTTACCTTCCATTCTTTTTCTGGTTTTTGTTTCATGAACAGCTGTTCTGCCAACATAGCTGCAAAATTGGTCTTAGATTATTGTCACAGAATCTTAGAGGTAGAAGAGAGCACAATGGCCATCTGGTCCAACCGCCTGCCATGCAGGAAAATGTAACTAAAACACTGGTGAAACAGACCCATCCTACCTCTGTTTAAATATCTTCCGAGAGTCAATGGCTATCTCAGGCAGTCCATTCTACTGTCAAATATCCCTTACAGTAAATAAGTTTTCCCTAATGATTATATAAAATTTCTTTTCTTGCGGATTGAATCCATTGGTTCATGTCCTAGTCTCTGGAGCAGCAGAAAACAAACTTGCTCCGTCTTCGACATGACATCCCTTCAGATATTTAAAAATAGCTATCATGTTACCTCTCAGTCTACTCTTTTCCAGCGAAGCATACCCCGTTGCCTAAGTTGTTCCTCAATAGGGCTTGGTTTCTTGACCTTTTATCATCTTGGTCACTCTTCTTTGGACACATCCCAGGTTGCTGATATCCTTCTTGAACTGTGGTGGCCAGAACTAGACACAGTTTCCCTGGTGAATTCTGCCTAAAGCAGAACAGAGTGGCACTGCTACTTACCATGATCTGGGCATTATATTCCTGCTGATGCAACCCAGAATTGCATTGGCTTTTTTGGCTGCTGCTTCACACTGTTGACTCACTCACAAAATCATAGAGCTGGAGGGGGTAAGCCTTGTAGGTCTTCTGCTTCAACTTAGTGGCAGCTGGTAGCTCCAATGTCAGTGGATTGGTGAATCTATTCAGAGGTTTAGTCCAAATTCCAAAGGATCTGTCTAAGGTGCTGAATCAATTTTGGAGCTAGAGGTAAGACCAATGGATAGACTAAAACTGGGAATAAATTTACTATTCTGCAGACATTAGAGTGTCCAAGTGCCTCTGGGTGGATATTTGGATATGGAGAGGGACCCCAGAAATTTCAAAAAGAGTGGTCCCCCAAGGACAACTACCTATTCTTTGCTTAAACGTTTCCAGTGCAGAAATCAAGAGGAGTCATTGTCAAACTGCTATTGCTTTCAAGATCTAGAGCTGGCCTGGGACATTCTGCTGCCTGAGGTGAAGGACAAGGTAGAACTTGCCCTTCTTTGTCCTATTCTGTGAACTGGATTAGATTGGCTGCTACATTATAATTGTCATCAATAACATCACGATCACCATGACTAATATTATTCTCCAGCCTTTCTACCAGCATTGAGACTCAACATACCTTACAACATGATGCAGTTAAAAACACTGATTTAGATGCTGTAACAATGCCCCCCAGGCTATCTACCTGTCTTCAGACTGGGCATCCCACCTGTTACCTTTTAGAGAGCAGGGCAGGAGGGAGTGGGAGGGGATGACCAGTAGCTGGCTATATTCCTAAAGCCAACTGCAGAAAGATGACATTTTCTTCCTAGACCTCAAGAAGACCTCCTAGGATGTCCAGGAGAATGCCTCTTCCTTCAAGCACTCCAAACTGTCTTAAAATCCCCTTCATTAGTAGCCTGTAAGTTCCCCAAAGCCTCCTGGTCGGAGGGTATGCTTCAAGCCCCTCCTTGGCTAGAGCCCGAGCACTGAAGGGAAGAGGTGTAGCTTGCTTCTTGTCTTTCAGTCATCAGTTCCTGTATCTCCTAATCTTCCTGTTTATTTTCATACCCTCCAGCGGTTCTGATTTGGTGGCACAGTCTTCTGCTGTCTCACTTTTTCAGCTGTTATTAAAACGTCCCAGTTTCTTTCTTCCCCTACCATTTTCCCCTTTTGTCCTCCTCTTTCTTCAGTTGCTGCTAACTGAATTTAAAGTGCAAAAGAAGTCTGTGCCCAATTTTATCAGTGAGGAGGGGGAGAGGGGGGAAATTTGCCCTCCCCACTGAGCTCAGGCAAAAGCAAATTGCTGCAGCCTCACCTAGTTTGTGTGTTTTTCCTCAATAATAACTATTGATATCTTGCCCACACTATGATGTTGCCTGGCCACACGCTTTCTAGTTTTAATGTATGAAATGGTGGAAGGTGTGGTAATGACTGATGCTAACAAGCTGGGTTCTACACATAGGGAAGGCACATCTTCTCCTTTGCAAAGATCTTTTTGCCTGTATGGAACAGAAACCAAACCCCCAGACCCCACCAATGATTCCCCTAAGGATTTGAAACATCGTGGCTCACACGCTCTTTGGGACGTAATGTTCTTCTTTAAAATTGTTCTGCTTTTAATGGCTCCTCACGTTGTTGTTTTATGAACTGTTGTGTATTGTGAAATAGTGATTTTATTCTTTTTTATGGTTTTTGTAAACTACCATGGAAACGATGTCGAAGGGAAGAGTATAAATTACTGTTGTTAAGGTTTTTGGGGAGCTGTCATGGAAACATTGTTGGAAGGAAGGATATTAGTTCCTTAAAACAAAAAGAGATTATCTCTATCCCTCTGTCTGTCTGTCTGTCTGTCTGTCTGTCTATCTATCTATCTATCTATCTATCTATCTATCTAGTGATATATAATCAAATATCAAGCCTCTCCAACCATTTTTATAATGTTCAGGTGCTTCTCTCTCTCTCTTTTCTTTTTTATATTTCTCTTTATGCTCAGGCTGAAAGATTGGGAATAGGTCTGGAGATCATCCATAGCTTCCAACAGCCAATGTGAGCATCTCACATCCTGCTTTGCCTGCAATATCACTTAAACTATTGCTATGAAATGACTGTGCTGTTAATTTTGAGCAGGGGCAACTCAAATTCTAGACTCTGTCCTACAAGTAAGGAATGAGTACCATCCATGGTAGCTGAAGCCTTCCATCTCAGTTGGGCAATGAATCTGCTCTTGGTTTTAGTCTGAATTTTGAAGGAGCTATCCAGGTGCTAAACCCTATGCCCTAAAAAGGTATGGCTCCTTGGATAGCTCCTGAAAAATTACATCTGACTTGTGGAGTGGATTCACCACTTAGGTGAGATGGGAGTCCCTAGCTGCTATGGTTTTCAACTTGACTAGAGCCAATATGGTGAAATGTACCCTCTGAAATTTCAGTTATGAAAACCTGGACCTGTGTGGCCGAGCAACATCAGAGTGCGGTCAAGATGACAAAAGTTATTAATGAGGAGAGCCTGCCATGGTCAGGAGGGACTGCAATGGTTTGCTTTTGTCTGAGACTACTAGGAAGATAAAATTCTGCCTTCCCACTTTACTCCCTACTGAGTTAACTGAGTGCAAACTATTTTGGCACATTTCAATTTGAACCAATTGAAATAAGCTGAGGATAAAAGTAGAAAGTGGAAGGAGGACAGAAAAGCTGGAACATTTTAAAATTAACTGAAAAATTGGGATGTTGGCTGAATTCTATGGCAGGAGGTCTCCCACATAGCCCAATGTTCCTCTTGGTGTTGACAAGTCCCAGTATTATTCTTAAAGAAAGAACCTTGTCTCTTGGGGAATGCAGGAACAATCTGCCAGATATTTGGGTGCAGAGAACCTCAGTTTGATCCTTGATGAGGAATATACTACAATGGAAAAAGCAGAACTGAAAAGGAAGCCGGTGTTCAAAAACAGCAGTGGCAATGAGATCACTCTCCTTTTGACAAACATGAGTTCCAAAAAGAGTTCCAGTTCTAAATTTTACTGATTTGTTTCATTCACTTGCCAGAGTCCCACAAGCTTGTGCACAGACCTGAATCTGGATGTTATTTTTCAAAAAAAAAAAAAAAAGTCCTAGAGAGAGGCCAGTAGAGAGCTGCATGTTTCCCTTTAAAATGCAAATAGTTAATTCGTCATTTTTGAGCTCTCTTGGGAGTGAGTTTGAAGGGTGTCACTGCCGGGAATGAGTTTCATAAAATCCGGTTAAGGAAGTGGTTTGAGTATGAGGGTTTATCCAGTGATTTCAGAACCTCAGAGCTGAGGTCAACAGCAATAGCAACAACATTTTATTAATTAAGCAACACAGCAGTGTTGGCTCAATCATAGTGGTGTAGAAAGAAATTTTGAAATCAAAGTGCTTGCCATAACTGTGCCCAACATGTACAGCCATGCACCAAAGGAAAGTCCCAAAGGACAGGAGACTCAGTTGATCAATCACTCTTTGTGTATATTCACAAACCAAAAAGCAACTGTACATCAGATAAGACCTAGGTTACAAATACCGTTACCACACTCTACACACACACACCCAATTCTGTAGGATGTGCTATTTCCATAATTGAACATATTTATGACTAGAAAACACAGTCAAGGCATGCTGGCCAGAAAGGGGCCTGGTTAGGCTGACCTAACACTTGGTCAGGTGATAACCTCAGAGAGGATTAATCAGGAAAATGTGAAGCTAATGGGTTTTTGATAATCCTTTTAAGACCTCAGGCTATGTGCACACCCAAATACAATAGAAAGCAAAACTGCCCAGGTGAAGCAATCACGAACCCTACTGTGAGCCTGGCCTAGGGAAATCCTCCCTAGACCCCCTGCCCATCCAGACATGAAGAGATTGTCATGATTCTCATCAATGGCCCTTTTCACATGGCATTTTCCACGTGAAAGGGCACCTGGAGGATCGCGCAATTGTGAGGAGTGATCTGCAAGACACACTCACAATTGCGCAATGCTCCAGGGACCGGCAGCCACTGATCATGCATATTTTCATTTTCAGGTAGAAGCCGAAAATGATGCATGATCACGCTTTGCTCCGAGTCCTCATGCGCACTTACCTGGCGTGTGGAGTCTCCAGAGCCACGCCGGTCACGCTTCTTGCCCCAGCACAGCCTGGGAAACTCCCAGGCTGCACTGTGGAAGGAAGAGGTGGGGCTCTCGTGCGAGCAGGCAGCTCATGTGGAGCCGAAGGACCCTGGATGCAAGAGCCTCTCACTGGAGGCTGCTCACGCGATCCCCACACCCCAGTGCCGGAAGAAGGTAAGGTGTGGAAAGGGCCAATATTTTGTCACCTAGAGTTAAGACAATAGCCCATTCCAGATTCCTTTGTCACCACATGAGAAAGCAATTACCTCTTTGTCCCCACACCCTCCTTCAGGGTAGGAAATAGGGTATAAAAATCCCAACATCAGCCCCAGCACATTGTAATACTTGTACGTAATACATGGTGCCCAGACCTCTGTTTGTTCTTGCAACCCTCAGGCACTGTTCTGAGCCACTCTGCTTTGACCTTCTTCTGCAGGGCTGGTAACTATCACCCTTTTCACCCATCTCTCTCTCTCTCTCTCTCTTTCCAACCTTTCTCCCTCTTTGATAGCCTTGTATGGTTCTTGAGGGTATCTGATTTCTTCTGTGTTCTGACAATCAAAATAAAATACTCTGTTTAACTTTTAACTGGAGCCCTCTCTACAGTTTGTACTGGTATATACAAGTGAAAAGATCCTGCTGTTATTCTCCTCTCGTTAGCCTCCTTTGAGCTAGTAATTCCCCAAATTGTAAGGAGATGCTGGCATTGTGGATGGACCTCAAATTCTCCTACCTCTTAGAGTAGCAATACCTCCCAATAGCTCACAGATAAAAACTGGGCCCTGTGTACCCAAGCAACACGACTGTCCGGTCAATATGGCAAGAGTTATTAATGAGGAAGGACACACAAGCGAGCAGAAGCTGCAGTTGTTTGCTTTTGCCTGAGTCTGTCTGGGAAGGGTAAGATTCTGCCCTCTCCTCTTCACTCTGCTCTGTTAATTGAATACAAACTTCTTTTGAACTCGGTGTATAGCAATCGAAGTAAGCTGAGGGTGAAGGTGGAAAGTGGAAGGAGGAGCAAGAAACTGAGACATTTTAAAAGCAGCAGTGGGTAAAGTGTGGCTCTGTAGATATCAAGCCAGAGTTCACATCATCTCTCGTATGCCCTTCAACATTTCACAGACGAAAACTGGGACATGAGTGGCCAAGCAACACCAGAATTTGGTCAAGATAGCAAAAGTTAGTATTGAAGTAGGTGGGGCTGCAGCAGTTTGCTTTTGCCTGTGTGTACTGGGAAGTACAAGATTCCTTCCCCTGCTCCCTGCTGCATTAACTGAGTGTCAACTGCTTTTGACTCTGAACTCAGTTTCAGCAACTGCAGTAAACTAAAGACAAAGGGGCATAGTGGAAGGGGGCAAGAGAAAGTGGGAAATTTAAAAGCAGCTGGAAAAGTGGGTTGGCAGGGGATTAACTGGGACAGTTTCTGCCACAGCGGGACAGTTGGAGGATATCCTAACAGTCACAGAAGAGTAAGCTGACAAAGTGCAAGAAGCCAACTAGCATGCCAGACTTTGGCCATTTCCGTACTATACTCTTATAGCGCGATTATTCCACTTTCAACATCCTATGGAATCCTGGGGTTTGCAGCTGGCCCCTCTCGAAACTGTAAACCCCAGGATTCCATAGGATGTTGAAAGTGGAATAACTGTGCTATAAGACTGTAGTGTGGAAATGAGATTCCTGAGATGAGACAGACCAGGAACCCAAGATCTCCTAAGAGTTTCTTTTCTGAACATCAAAGAGAAAGGCTTTATCATGGTAGCCATCAAACCTGTTCTCTTCCAAGAACAGGTCTTTTGTAAAGCAAATGTGTCTTAAATGTCAACTCAAGACCAAGCTACCCCACACTAATTTGCATTACAAGGACAACTCACAACAATATATTGCAGCTGAGAAAATCTATCTCCTCCCTGCCACCCTAGTTATGCTGAGGACTGCTATTTAACTCAGAACAAAGTGCATTTCCGCACTAGACTGTTATAGAGCTATTATTCCACTATCAACATCCTATGGAATCCTGGGGTTTGCAGTTTAGGGAGGGGCACTTTCAGGATGTTGAAAGTGGAAGAATAGCTCTATAACCATCTAGTGTGGAAATGGCCTAAGAAGTTTGGTGGAGTGATATGTAACATACCTATCATCAAAATATCCCAGTACTTCTACCCCCAATTTCAGCCCCAGGAAACCCCATGATAGGGTCGCCTAAGTCAGAAATGACACAAAGGCACAAAGCAACAATGAAAACTGCAGCAGCAGCAACAACAACCTTGTACCAGCAAGGCATGGTGATTTGAATGTTGGACTAGGGGAGCAGGGGAGGAAGCAGAGGAAATGAGGCACTTAATAAGTAGAGAGGTGGTACAGGAATACCTGGCCGCATTGGATGAATTCAAGTCTCCAGGGCCAGATGAATTGCATCCTAGGATATTAAAAGAGCTGGCAGAGGTCATTTCGGAACCGCTTGCTATAATTTTTGAGAAATCTTGGAGGACAGGAGAAGTTCCAGCAGATTGGAAGAGAGCAAATGTTATCCCCATCTTCAAGAAGGGAAAAAAAGAGGACCCAAATAATTATCGCCCAGTCAGCCTGACATCGGTACCCGGAAAGATCCTGGAGCAGATCATTAAGCGTTCAGTTTCTAATCATTTAGAAAACAACGCAATAATCACGAGAAGTCAACATGGATTTCTCAAAAATAAGTCATGCCAGACTAATCTGATCTCTTTTTATGATAGAGTTACTAGCTTGATAGATGAAGGGAATGCTGTGGATGTAGCATATCTCGATTTCAGTAAGGCCTTTGACAAAGTTCCCCATGACATTCTTGCATCGAAGCTAGTAAAATGTGGGCTAGACAGGGCTACTGTTAATTGGATATGTAATTGGTTGACCGACCGAACCCAACGGGTGATCACGGATGGCTGCTTTTCATCCTGGAGAGAAGTGACTAGTGGGGTGCCACAAGGTTCTGTCCTGGGCCCAGTGCTGTTCAATATTTTTATCAATGACTTAGATGAAGGAATAGAGGGCATGCTCATCAAATTTGCAGATGACACCAAATTGGGAGGGGTTGCTAATATGCCAGAGGACAGGATCAAAATTCAAAATGACCTGGATAGATTGGAGAGCTGGGCCAGGGCGAACAAAATGAAATTCAACAGAGAGAAATGTAAGGTCCTACACTTAGGCAGAAATAATGGAATACAGAAATATAGGATGGGGGACACGTGGCTGGATAGCAGTACGTGTGAAAGGGATCTAGGAGTCTTCATAGACCACAAGCTGAACATGAGTCAGCAGTGTGATGCGGCAGCCAAGAAAGCCAATGCAATTCTCGGCTGCATCAACAGGAGTATGGTGTCTAGATCGAGGGAGGTACTGGTACCACTCTACTCTGCTTTGGTTAGACCCCATCTTGAATACTGTGTCCAGTTCTGGGCACCCCAATTCAAGAAGGATATTGACAAGCTGGAGCAAGTCCAGAGGAGGGTGACCAAAATGGTGAGAGGCCTGGAAAACATGCCATATGAGGATAGACTGAGAGAGCTGGGTATGTTTAGTCTGCAGAAAAGGAGGTTAAGAGGGGACATGATAGCCATGTTTAAATATTTGAAGGGATGCCACGTAGAGGAAGGAGGGGGCTTGTTTTCTGCTGCTCCAGAAACCAGGACAAGGAGCAATGGATTCAAGCTGCAGGAAAGGAGATTCCACCTGAACCTCAGGAAGAACTTCCTGACAGTCAGGGCTGTCCGGCAGTGGAATCTGCTGCCTCGGAGAGTAGTGGAGTCTCCTACCTTGGAGGTTTTTAAGCAGAGGCTTGATGGCCATCTGTCGGGAGTGCTTTGACGGTGTTCCTGCATGACAGGGAGTTGGACTGGATGGCCCGTGTGGTCTCTTCCAACTCTACATTTCTATGATTCTATGATTCTATGACTAGGACTCTGAGAGACCAGGGTTCAAATTCTCACTCCGTCACACAAACCCATTGGGGGACCTTGGGCATGTCACACTCTGTTAGTCTCAGAGGATGGCAATGACAACCCCCTTCTGAACAAACCCTGCAAGAAAACCCCATGATAGGTTTGCCGTAGGGTCACTGTAAGTCAGAAGTGATTTGAAAGCACACAACAGCTTCTACCTGAGGGCCTAATGAAATCAACCTTGAGGCCACATGTCTCTGGAACTGCTGTTAGCTCATTGCTGGCCTAAGATGTTAGTCCACGAGCACACATGTGCATGCACACACACACAAACACAAAATTATAATGGATGCAATAGTCAAACAATTCCCACAATGGAAGCCTATAATAATAGAGCGAAAATGTTGTTCGTGTTCTAGGCAAAGCAAAGATTTTGGCTGTTTTTATTGCTGCATTGAAATGTCTCTTCAGAACACAAAAAGCTCACTCACAAGACAAAACAGCTCCTAGGGGCAAAGAGGAACACACAGTTTCCTGCATACCAGCCAATGAGGTTGTGAGGGTAGGAACTTTAACTGCTTTTGCAATTTCTCCGGAGCGTCTGTGGGCCAGAACTGCCAGGTCAAGTCATTTCAGTTAAGAAGGAAAAGAAAAGAACAAACAGGATTTCAAGCCACTAATTCTCAGCTGTTTCAACGTCAAACGCATCATCCGCCCAAAAGAGGTCGGTGGGTTTGTATTAAATGTGTGTATGTTAACATGAATGCATTTAGAAAATCTGGAAATATTTGCCTTAATTGAAGCTGAAATACGATACATCTCTACTGGGACCAGGCAGCTCAGGGAAACTATGGTCATTTCTGCACTAGACTGTTATAGTGTAATTATTCCACTTTCAACATCCTATGGCATCCTGGTTTGCAGTTTAGGGAGGGGCCTCAAAGGCCCTGTTACCCTGTTCTTTGGGGGTCTCAGGAGGGGCATTAACACAATAACACAACTTGGGGAAATTAGCTGGAGCATTCACTAAAGCTAGAGAGAGGCAGGATAACTTAGCAGGGATCTTGCAACCCAGCGTCTACGGGGTCAGGTCAGTCAAGCAGTCAGAAAGTTTTTAAAATGGCAAAAATGATATTTTATTGAAAGACAAACAAACAGTAAAGACACCACAATCACACAGCTAATCGGAAGAATCGGAAATAAGGATTTTGGGGGGAAATGGGTGATACGACACCTTTCTCGTAGTCCTGAAGAAGTTGAAGATGGTAGGGAAGAAACTCAGCGTGGTTCGCCGAGGGGAGCTCGCCAGACAAAGCGGCAGCAAGGCGGGATGGAAGTCCGGAGCGATCCGAGGTGGTCTCGGAATCGGGGGCTTTTTATATGGTGAATTGTGACTGCAGGCCATGCCATACTCAGTGAGAACAATGCAAGTTTGGAGCAGGACAAAGCTTTTGGAAAAGGTCAAGTTTAACATGATCGGCTTAGCGTAGAATCAACAATAGTGTAGCCAGTATGCAAATACAAGGTGCTTAGCTTGGCTTTGTAAGACTATCAGCTCGGGGCCGGGTGCCTTTGTTAGTGTTGCGCTTAAGCAAAAAGGGTGTTTGCAGGGAGGTCCCTGAAGCAATGGAGTGGCTTTGTTTTGCTTGCCTAGGTGGAGAATGGAATGTCCAACAATCACCGGCCGCACCTGTTTATGTGCTCGTCCGGAGGCCTTCCAAACACGTGGAGCGGGGTGGCAGAGTAAAGCCAAATGATTTTGATATCAAAACAGATATCTAGTGCTATCGCCGGGCAGGCCTGAACCTCAGTAACAGCCCCTCCCTAAACTGCAAGCCCCGGGATGCCATAGGATGCTGAAAGTGGAATGATTGCACTATAACAGTCTAGTGTGGAAACAACCTTTTTGTTCACAAAATAAGCATGTCATTAAAGGGTTTTGGGATTCAGGATCAGGCACAGTCCCAACAAAACACACCTTTGAATGAGAAATTAAGACTCGTTAGCTTGACAAAAAACTCACCCTGATGAGATGAAAATGACTTGAACAGGTCTGTTAGCATTTCAGTTAAAATATTCCCCAACACACCACTAAAACTAGAAGAGACTTCTTTAAAATCTAGTGCTAGTGGTCTTATGAGGTCTTATTGTAATTCAGTCTCAGGTCTCTCACTCAGTTCCAACATGCTAATCACTCTGTTGCTCTTCCCACGCATCCCTAACAGTACACCTACATGAAACATGGGCTGTATATTTCTGCCAAAATGTATTTTGTATTTTCCAAACCTTCTCTCTTATACCCTTCAGCATTTCACGAATGCAAACCAGGACATGTGCAGCCAAGCAGCATCAGAGTATGGTCAAGATGGCAAATGTTACTAATGAGGAAGAACAAACAGCTAGGAAAGGTTGAAGCACTTTGCTTTTGCCTGAGCCTCCTGGGAAGCACAAGATTTCTGCCTCTTCCTTTGCTCCTCTCTCCTTACTGATTAACTGAGTGCAAACTACTTTTACACTTTGAACTCAGTTTGAGCAATTGAAGTAAGCTAAGGACAAAGCGGAGCCAGCATGATGTAGTGGTTTGAGTCTTGGACCATGGCCCTTTTCGCATGGCATTTTTAAAGCGTATTAAGCACGCTCCCTCCCCCCTTCACGAGCCGCCGTACCGCATGACGTTCTGGCGAACCAGGTGCTATCACGGCCATGTGCGATCAGAGGGCCTGCGGAGCCGTCATCCGGTGTGCTTCCAGGAAGGACCCGGGAGTGGGCGGGGTGTGGGCAGTCCCTGCTGCCTGTCCCTCACGCTGTAGCTCCCGGGGATGCTCTAGTTCATCGCGCTATCAAGGTAAGGTGCGAAAAGGGCCCGTGACTCTGGAGATCAGGGTTTGATTTACCGCTCAGCCATGGAAATCTACTAGGGGACCTTGGGTGTCAGCCCCAGAAAACCTTGTGATAGTTCACCTTAGGGTTGCCATAAGTTGGAAACAACTTGAAGGCACACAACAACAATGACAAAGAGGGAGAGTGGGAGGAAGAAAGAGAAACTGGAACATTTTAAATGCACCTGGAAAAGTGGGATGGCACTTTCATGGAGGGAGAGCAGTGGGGCTACCTCTTAGCCCCTACAGTTTGCTAGAGGGAGAGGGACTGGAATGAGATTGCCCTCCCCTCATTCTGGTTGGCAAGTTTTGGATACTATGCAAGTGGTGAGAGAATAGCCCCTTGTGCTCCATTCAGAACAGGACATACACGCATGTAAAGCTTGTATATGAGACTAACAGGATTCCATCCTGAGTTCAGAGGCCTTCCTCCTTCCCGTGGAATGGCATGGCAGAGTTCCCTATACCTCCCACATGCTAATGTCAACTCACATCTTGCTTTTGGGCTTCTCATAGACATCAGAGTGGCCAACGGGGGAACAGAAAGCGGATATGATCCAGCAGTGCTCTTCTTACATTCTTAAAATCTGTAATTATCCTTCTTGATAGATGTCCCAATCTGCAGAGATTAGGAGAGGGGTTATCAATGAGAAGATCTTCTCTGTGGTGGTAGCCAGTTTCTGGAGTTCCCTCCTCTAGGACATTTCACAAGCACACTTTTTTGCTGCCCTTTAAGCATCACCTGGGCCATTTCTGCACGAGCCTGTTAGAGCGCGATGATTCCACTTTCAGCCTCCTCTGGAATCCTGCGGCCGGCCCCTGCTGAAACTGCAAATCCCAGGATTCCAGAGGAGGCTGAAAGTGGAATCATCGCGCTCTAACAGGCTCGTGCGGAAAAGGCCCTGAAGTCTGTTAAGTGAGCCCATTACGATCAAACAATACCTCCGATCAGTTTGTTTTTTCTGTATCTTCTCTGCAATGCTGGGGCATCTGCTCAGGTCTTTTGCATCTATGTGGTCACACGCTGCCACGATGCCACTGACTCCCTCTTAGCATGACATCTTGTCACGAAGCTTATGTTTCATAACAATCTATTTAAAAAAGAAGGTTAAAAAAGTAATGAAACCCACACCTGCTGTGCAAGCGAATGATTCACTCAGGCCCTTTTTGCTGGTGACTATCAAGTACTTTATGACTATTTGCAGAACATTCCTCTGGTTCTATTTATGAAAAATTTATTCCCATCTGACACTTGATACAAAGAAATAAAATAGAAGTCGGACACTAGAACCCCAGATGAACTCCTGAGTCTTTGGGGAGGGAGGGCTCAGAACTGGAAGAAACTACTGTTGCCCCTCCACATTTGTGGGTGTCACGTTTGCCAATTTGATTATTGATGGATTATTTGCTGTCACCTCCGCTGCTGCCCTGTGCCAGTTTTAATAGGGTCTGCAAGCCTTGTGAGAATGGGAGGCTGCGAATGAGGCTTGTTAAGTCCCTATTTAAAATGAAGATGGCAGCAAGTCCCATCAGCTGCCCACTTCTGTCTGGTGGAAGAACCCTCATGCCTCAAAGGCATCCATGGTGGGCTGAATATGCCAATCATACTTTTTTTTGTGTTAAACGTGGTTGGTGGGAGGGGGGCTAGGGTTGTTTGCATTTTTTCCACTTTCACATGGGCCCAGCACCCCTAACCCCAGTGAATGTGGACGGATGGCTGTAGTTACAAATAACAAATTAGATTTAATTGATTCTCTCTCTCTTCCCCCCCCCCATACATTTACAACAGTAGCCATTGTGCTGCAGGGGGCAAACTCACTCTTTTTGTAGCATAAATGTAACATTTTAATTACACGTGGCTTCATTAAAGGCTAGAGGGAGAGTATGTCATGAACCAAGTGGAGGATTTTGCCATGTGTCAGGTCATTTCTGCACTAGCCTGTTATAGAGTGATGATTCCACTTTCAACATCCTCTGGAATCCTGGGGTTTGCGGTTTCGGGAGGGGCCGGCCTGCAAACCCCAGGATTCCAGAGGATGTTGAAAGTGGAATCATCACGCTATAACAGGCTAGTGCGGAAATGGCCATATGTCCTGCTGAGTTTATTTTCGATTAGGGTTTCCAGGCCTCAAGGCTTGGCTCCTCTTCTCTGGGCCTTGGAGCAAGGGGAGGAATCTCAGGGCAAGAATGCTGCCTTGAAAAGGTTTTTGGTTGTTGTTGGTTTTTGCTGTGGGCTGATAGCACCTGCTGCTGCTGCAGGCTGCTTTGGAAAAGGTGCTCTAGACCCTCCAGCGGCTCCAGCTGGCCACCTCCTCCTCTCCCTCCCCTTCCTCTGAACATTTCTCAAACTGTGGCTGGGACCAGGACTCAGTTGGTGGAACAGTCAGTTGCCTGATTATTCAGTGCTTCAGACATCACCGAGGATCTCACTACAGGATTGCATCCCATTTCACTGTTTAATTCCCCCAGTTCTTGCTCCATCTGTTCTTTCACACTACACAGTGATAGTGCTATCATTCCACTTTAACTGTCATGGTTCCATCCTATGGAATTCAGACCATTTTCCCACTACACTGTTATAGTGCTTCTATTCCACTTTTAACATCCTGTGGAATTCTGGGTTTCGTAGTTTAGGGAGGGGCATTTAGAATTCTTAGCCAGAGAGCTCTTTGGCCTCAGGAAACTACAAACCCCAGAATTCCACAGGATGTTGAAAGTGGAATAAGAGCACTATAACAATGTAGTGCGGAAATGGCCTCAGTGTTTTCTAGTTTAGGGTGGGGAAATTATCAGCCACAGAGCTTTAGCCCCTAACCAAAGTACCAACCCCAGGATTTCACAGGACAAAAAAAGCACAGCAATTCCCTGAGATCTTAGCTGGCAGCCCTTGTAGGAATAGTTGGTATCTTTATCAAACAAAGTGTGGTGTAGCCAGAGCAATATGAGCTTATAGAAAACAGGAGAAAATATTCAAGGTGCTAAAGGTAAAGAAGCCTCATGGATGCTCCCTTCCCAGACAAAGGAAGACAAAGGACTAACTTTTGGAAGAAGAGGGAAGTGATCTCTGCAGGGAGGAAAGAAGCAAAAAGCCTTGTGTACATAGTTTAAGGAAAGAAACAGAGAGGTGAACCAAAAAGGTAGACATGCACTGTAGAATTCCCTCTCACCAATCACTTTATACAAGCATCGATGCATCTTTGCTTCCAACATCTCTGTCACTTGGCAAACCTAGCTGTGTGGGAGCACCATGTGTATGGTTATGGCATGTAAACACACAGGTGTATAACCAGGATAGATACCTCCTCTACAGAAAAATAAAAGTGGATTTGGAAGATGTCAGGGCCCTGCCCTGAGACTCCAGTTTTCAGGGGTCATCTCCAGGTAGGAAACGAAGGTGCAAATTCTCCAGTTTTTGTGGGTTCAGAAGAAAAAGCTTCCTGCGAATCTCCAGCTCAGTCAGCAGAGCAGCATTTTGCTACAAGTAGGAGGCTTGGATTGATTTGTTGCTGCAATTCACAAACACTTCTGCGGGTGAGGAGTCTATACATTTATTTAGCTAGCCTCCTTTTTCCTCCCAGTGATTTCAGTGCTGGGGCTCATGCTCTGTCCTGTTTTGTACCTGTCATCTGACTAGAGGCAAGTAGCCTAGATTAAATTTCCTTATCATGTCTCCCTATAATCTCTTCATTTCACCTTGATCTAGGAGCAGCCCTTTAGCTATGATTTTTCGCTTAATTTCCAGGTGGGAAAATACATTCTGTGTGTGGGTGTGTCTGAATGACAAGCTGTGAGCAACTGTGGTTAGCATTTAGTGCATTATGTTTAATGGTTATCACCAGCGGCCATCCCTAAGTCTCAGGTTTTGGCCTGGAAACCTTAAGGCTGGAATGATTCTGAACTGGCAACCCTAGAGGTAACCTATACCGTGCACATGGGTCACAGAAGTCCTTTCAAGGCTATTTGTTTTGTACCAGTGCCACAAAACCTACAACACTTGTTTACTCATACATTTATTCCTGCTGTGTTCAGAGGGACTAATGCCCTAGTCCAGGGATGCCACACACACTCCCCAACATTTTTTAAAGTCCTCTGAGACCTCCTCCAGAAAAAAAAAAAACTCCAGCAAATTTCTCCCCACATGCAAAATAGGAGGGCAGCACCTCCAGAGGATATAATCTTCCTCTCAAAAAAGACACAGCCTCACAGTTTGTTCTACTCAAAAGTCTGTTGTGGCTTCTTAAAAAATTTTTTAATTTTTTTTTTTAAAAAATAGTGGTGATCTTCTGGTATGATTTGGAGCAGTTTCTCAGGCCATTTCCACACTAGACTGTTATAGCACTATTATTCCACTTGCAACATCCTATGGAATCCTGGGGTTGGCCCCTCCCGAAACTGCAAACTCCAGGATTCCATAGGATGTTGCAAGTGGAATAATAGCGCTATAACAGTCTAGTGCAGAAATGGCCTCAGGCCAAAAAAATTCACATACTCTCTGAATCCCTGGAGTTTGCCCACTTCTGCCCTAGATAATTGTTCTCTCCAACTGTCTTGATTTGGCAGGGACAGTCCCAACTAATCCTCTGCCATCCCACTTTTCCAGCTGCTTTTAAAATGGCCCAGTTTCTCTCTCCTCCTCCAGCTTCTTCCCATTGTCTTCAGCTTACTTCTGTTGGTGCAAACTGAGGTCATTTCCACACTACACTGTTATAGTGCTTTATTGCACTTTCAACCTCCTCTTGAATCCTGAGGTTTGAAGTTTAGGGAGGGGCCTTTAGAATTCTCAGCCAGAGAGCTCTTGGGCCTGAGTCAATTTTAATCCCCAGAATTCCACAGGAGGTTGAAAGTGGCATAGTAGCACTATAACAGTGTAGGGCAGAAATGACCTGAGTTCATAGATTCATAGAATCATAGAGTTGGAGGAGACCACAGGGGCCATCCAGTCCAACCTCCTGCCATGCAGGAACCCCCCACCAAAGCACTCATCAACGCACTTCCAACAGATGGCCATCCAGCCTCTGCTTAAAAACCTCCAAAGAAGGAGACTCCATTACACTCCATGGAGGCAGCCTATTCCACTGCCGGACAGCTCTGACCATCAGGAAGTTCTTCCTGAGGTTTAAGTGGAGCCTCTTTTCCTGCAGTTTGAATCCATTGCTCCTTGTCCCAGTCTCTGGAGCAAGTTCAAAGTGTAAAAGTAGCTTACATCCAATTAACTCAGCAGGAGGGAGAAGCGGGCAGGGGATAAAATCTTGCCCTTCCAAGTAGGCTCGGGAAAAAGTCAACGGCTGCATTCTCTCCCAGCTTGTGCATTCTTCCTCATTAGTTGCTTTCCCCATCTTGACCACACTCTTTGATGCTGCATGGCCACATGCACCCGTTTTCCTTTGTGAGGAAGTTGGAGGGTACAGACAATGTGCTTTGGGACTGCAGCCTAAGTGGAAGTGAAGGGTTTGTTTTAAGCATGAACATCATCTATGAGTGGTAGCCTCAGGCCCATGCGAGCAATTTTTGAATTCCTCTATTGTTGGCAGACTGAGGTTACGGGAGTTCAGTGCAACAATTTCACAGTTCCCTAATTGCAATGAGGGGAAAAGAGCTGGTTTATTGGGATTTCAGAGATAGGATGCTCCCATTCTTTGCCTGAAGCCCTGGATGTGCACTCTGCAAAAATACACACAGACTTATTGATAAAACTAAAACACACACTACATGTAAACAGAGCAAGAGAAATAAATAATGTGATGGAGTCAATAAAAGTATTACTGCATCAAGGCTGCTGGAGATTAGGGGGCAATGCATTTGAGCCCATAGGAAACCTGGTTCACTCATGGTAGTTTTTTTATAAAAAAGTACACCTTCATTTTTCCATTCCTACTTTATTAGCATAGCAGGTTGTCTCTCTGGGACAGATTCTTTCAAAGATCTGGTCACTCTAATATGAATTTTAACAAATCAAAATTGAAATGCTTTTCTAAGCAGTTCTGACTTGGAGTAGCTTGTTTGGACAGATTCTGACGGTTGGGTAGATTGACTTTGCAATAATTTGCGTTCTGCTGAGTGAAAAACTGGCAGGATGATGGTTCTTATGGTTAAGAAATACCCTAGAAAAAATAATTGTCCTGAAAATATATTGTTCATACTTCAAAATGAACTTCAGCAGGTGCTGTACGTGAAATGTCAGGTTTTACTTTAACATTTGAGCCAGTGTGTTGTAGTGGTTTGAGGTTGGACTACAACTCCGGAGACCAGGGTTCAAATCCCCACTCAGCCATGGAACTCAGTGGGTGACCTTGGGCAAGTCACACTCTCTCAGCCTCAGAGGAAGGTAAAAGCAACCCCTCCCCTGAACAAATCTTGCCAAGAAACCCCTGTGATAGGGTCACAGTAAGTCAGAAACAACTTGAAGGCAGACAAGAATAATTTTATCTGACAAACCAGGATAGTTGGAAAAAGCAAGAAAAGAACAACAACAAAATTGAGTAATATTATCAAATTTTAAATCCTTTGACAGAGAAAAGATGAGGCTGTGTTGCTATCAAAGCTTAATAACTTTGCCTTTTTTGGACTGAGCTGGCCACGTTGGTGGTAATGGTAGTGATTCTCGGAGATTGGGGATAGCGTGTTATAGTGCGATGATTCCACTTTCAACATCCTCTGGAATCCTGGGGTTTGCAGTTTCGGGAGGGGCCAGTTGGCAGAATAATTTTTCCGTGATCTGGCCGCTGGGCAGTACTTGCTCTGTAGTGAGAGCCGCCGGTGATGTCAGCGGAGCATGGAAGAAGCCCATGCTCACATTGCTATTTGTGGTTATGTGTTCAGGTAGGGATGTAGAACTGGATTAACTATTCTAGGCACTGCAGCTGTTGCAAGATATCCTTGCCCTCTGACTCCAGCATCAGCCACAGAGAGTAGGAACTGTGTGGCCCTGGGAGGGGCCCAAGTCATTCCTTTCCCCCTCCATACCCCACTTCCCAATATTTTTTTTCAATAAGTCAAAAAGATGTAATTTTCAGCTAAAAACCCAAGCTTCAGGGAATGTTTGCATAAAACTTATTATAGCTAAAGCCCAAAATTTTAAATATTTTTTTTCCAGTCACAATCTCTCCCAGAACCCCTAGTGACTTCTCACGGAACACTAGGGTTCTGGGGAACCCTGAGTGAGAGACCCTGATATAGAGAGTGAAAGACATCTTGTTGCGTTTTGTCACTTCCTCTCCCCATTTCACGTCAGCTTTAAGAAATCACACGGAAGACACGCTAAAGGTATAGTGCTTCCTTTAAAAACAGTAGAAGAAGAGGAAAGCTTCCCTGTTCTCTTCCATCAACTCTAAGGCTGTTGCCAAAATTATAAAACAGAATGTATGTCATAATTCACTTTCTGAAACTGGAAGACTCAGACATGGAGGAGCCAGATTGCCAGGAATTTACAGCTTCAGATAATGGTGGCCTCTCTGAGAAGCTGGGGGACGAGGTATTTGGGAAGCACACTCTCCAGCAGGATGTGGCAGATGCTGAGGACCTCCATTTTTTGAGGATCACCAAGGAGAGGCTATGCAGATCCCAAAAATAGCAGCTGCCTGGATTCATTAAGCCCCTGGTGTCTTGAGACAACTGCCTATAAGTCTTCTAACAGCTCCCTGGTGCTTTTGTTGCTTGCAACTGTTTAACTGTGGTGACTGGCAGCACTCCTGGAGTTCCCATGCTCTTGGCACCAAATGATGACTCTGTGTTTACTCCCTGCTGGCTTTGTTTATCTGGATTACTGACTTGCTGTAATGGCTCAGCAATACTACATGTGAAAAAGACCTTGAGATTATTGTTGATCATAAATTGAACAGGAGCCAGCAGTAAGACGTTGCAGCAAAGAAGGCAAATGCTATTTTAACCTGCATTTATAGAAGGATTGTTTCCAAGTTGAGGGAAGTAAGAGTGCCATCATATTTTGTGCTGGTCAGGCTACACTGGAGTACTGCGTTCAATTCAAGATACCTCATTTTAAGAAGGATATAGACATGTTGGGTCTGGTTCAGAGAGGGGTAACAAGGATGATAACTGGTAAGGAGAACAAAACATATAAGGAAAGGTTGAATGAGCTGGGCTTGTTCAGCTCGACGAAGAGTAGACTGTAGGGTGACATGACTGCACTCTTTAAATGACTCAAGGGCTGTCACAGAGAGAAGGGGGCAGGTTTGTTCTCTGCCACCCCAGAAGGTAGAACCAAGTCTATTTGTTTGAAGTTACAAGAGAGTAGATAGTGGCTGAACATTACTTATTGATAGTAAGAGCAGTTTGGCAATGGAACCAGTTGCCTAGAGGGGTGTTGAGGTCTCCTTCTTTGGATGCCTTCACAAAGAAGTTGGATAACTACCTGGTGGCGATGCTTTAGCTGGAGATCCTGCAGTGAGCAGAGGCTGGTCTTGATGCCCCTTCCAGCTCTATGATTCTATGAGGAAAAGCATTGCTTCCTTTGCACCAAGAAATGGTAGAAAATCACACAACAGCCAGTGTGGCATAGTGGTTTGAACACTGGACTGTGACCCTGGAGACCAGAGTTCGATTCCCCACTTGGCCATGGAAACCCGCTGGGTGATCTTGGGTGCATCATACACACACACCCCCAAAAGCCCATGATACGGTCGCCTTAGGGTAGTCATAAGTCTGAAAGGACTTCAAAGGTAACCAGCAACAACATGGGCTTCTAGTTTCTAGAATATTGCTTTGAGTTCTGAAAAACGGCAGCATGGTCCATAGAGGATCAGGAAGAGCTGAAAATGACTCTCTGCTTTTAGAGTGTGCTCAACCCTGCTCTACTGGTTGAACTGGTTGAACTGGTAGATACTGGTCTACCCTATGCAGCCTTATAGAGGAACAGGCACAGGTTGAGAGTGGGCAGTGCTGCAGTGTATTTTAACTACGGCCATTTCCGCACTAGGTTATTATAGCGCTATGATTCCATTTTCAACATCCTATGGAATCTTGGGGTTTGCAGTTTCCGAAACTGCAAACCCCAGGATTCCATAGGATGTTGAAAGTGGAATCATAGCGCTATAACAGTCTAGTGCGGAAATGGCCGGTGTCTAAATATAAAGTCAGTTTGGCACCGCTTTGGCCTGCAAGGGGAGGCTGTTCCCCAACTGGGGTGTCACAGCTGACAAGGCCCCCTCCCACGTCTTCACACAGTGTATTGACCTCTCTGGGGGGATACAGAGAAAACTCCTCCCCTCCCAACAGACTTTAATCCCCATATGGGGAACGGTGCTCCCACAAGTTTTGTTTCTGAGATGTTCTGCTTCTGGTTACAGCATCGTTCCAAAGAACATAACACAAGTGACTATTAACAAGAGAAGTAATCTGAATATAATAGAAAATGAAAGCCCCCTGGTGAGAGCTAAAGCAGGGATTTTTAAAAGCACCTAAGCTACTCAGAAGCACAAATCTCATTTGTTTTCTGTGGCATGTATGTGTCAAGCAGTTATGTTTTGAATGTAGAAATATACGTCAACCAGGCGGGTGGAGCATTCTTGACTGCAAATGTGACTGGAAGAAGGGATACTGAGTGATTAAGGGCATCTTGGTTGATTGATTTGCACAAGTTTTAATCAATAATTAATTAAATCTGCATGGATATTCATACTAAGAGCACCAGCCTGGTGCAGTGGTTTGAGCTTTGGACTACAACTTTGGAGACCAGGGTCTGAATCCCCACTCAGACATGAAAACCCATTGGGTGACCTTGGGCAAGTCGCACTCTCTCAGCCTCTAGGGAATACTTAATAACATCAGCAGGGGCTGCTTCTAGGGCCATTTCCACACTACACTGTTGTAGTGCTATTATTCCACTTTCAACATCCTATCGAATCCTGGGATTTGCAGTTTAGGGAGGGGCGTTTAGAATTCTCAGCCAGAGAGCTCTTTGGCCTCAGTAAAACTACAAGTCCCAGAATTCCACAGGATGCTGAAAATGGAAAAATAGCACTATAATAGTGTGGTGCAGAAATGGCTTAAGTCTCAGGTTTTAGTCCAGACGGCATGGAACGATATTGAACTGGCAACCCTAGGACCAATGGCCAAATATGCTGGGAATATCGATTCATCAGTATACGGAAGGCCAAATATTCTTCTCCCAAATATATACTAGAGCTTAAATGAAAGGTTATTTTAGTGGGCTACAGTTCCCAGAATAACCCCAACCAGTGTGGCCACGTTGGTTGGTAGCTTATAGGGAATGTCGCATACAAAGTTTTTTTTTTCTAAGCTCAGAAAAGGATAGTACATTCTCTCTCTCTCTCTCTCTTTGATGATGTGCACTTGTGTGGCACCAAGCATTATTATATCCAGGAGGGTATTGACAGGCTGGAATGTGTCCAGAGGAGGACAACCATAATGGTAAATGGCCTGGAAACCATGACCTATGAGGAGCATCTTAGAGAGCTGGGTATGTTTAGACTGGGGAAGAGAGGGCATGATAGCCATGCTCATATATCTGAAAAGCTGTCATGTTGAAAATAGAAGAAGTTTGTTTTCTGCTGCTCCAGAGACTAGGACAAGGAGGAATGGATTCAAACTTCAGGAAGAGAGATTCCACCTAAACATTGGGTAGAACTTCCTGACAGTAAGAGGCGTGTGACAGTGGATATGCTGCCTTGGAGCCTGGTGGAGTCTCCTTCTTTGGAGTTTTTTAAACAGAGGCTGGAAGTAGTTGTGAGTGCTTTGATTGTGTTTCCCTGCATGGCAGGGGACTGGATTGGAGGGCCCTTGTGGTCTCTTCCAATCCTTTGATTCTGTTTTAGAAGAATGATTGTACCCTGGCTAGATCCTGTTGCCACTCTACACCAGTAGAGCTATGTGGTTACCTATGGAACTATGCCAGGGTATGTTGTGGTGGAAAAGGCTATGTTTGCTGTGATCATGAAGAAAGAAAATCATGGGGAAAATAGGCTGCTGGTTTTGCCTGCCTTCCTTTGCTATATCTAATCTGAAGGTGCTAGCAGAGAGCACTACCAGGGTTATGGCCTTAGGACAATCAGCAATGTCTCTTTTAGACCATTTCCGCACTTGACTGTTACAGTGCTATTATTCCACTTTCAACATCCTATGGAATCCTGGAGTTTGCAGTTTAGGGAGGGGCTGAGCAGCCCCTCCTGAAACTGCAAACCCCAGGATTCCATAGGATGTTGAAAGTGGAATAATAGCACTGAAAGTGGAATAATAGTCTAGTGCAGAAGTGGCCTTATTTCTGTCTGCCATGTTTTATTTTTGTTTTTTGGTAAGTGCTCATATAATGAATGCATTTAAAAAAACCCAATGGATTAATTGGGACCATCTTTTTAATTGGTCCTAAGATAATTTTTTTTTAAGTTGACTAATGTTAACAATGAATTAAGTAAATGCTGACACTTGGCTCTGTAGCCAGGATATTGGCCCTCAGTGGAATACATGACAGTTGACAAATGTTTTCTTGAGCTAAATGAGTATGGTGCTGTTGAGGGACTTTTATCATCTCTACCTTTGCACATAATTATGTCCTTTAAAAGCAGAGATAGAATAACTAGAAGAAGACGGCGTCCAATCTGAGGCTTTATGGCAAAGAAAATGTGAACGGGTAGAAATAGAGTTCCTCTCCCAAACTGACTTTTCATACACAAAGTGAGAGAGACTTTTACTTAAGCAAGGTGAGAATTTTGAGAAAATTAGCTGGGGACTATTAAACCACACATTCAGCCGTAACGGCTTTAATGATATTTTTTTCTGAAGAAAGATAAGTACTTTAGCAAAAAATTTGAAAGCTGATCTTGGAGAAAAGCTTCATTTGTTTTTATAGTCTTTAATCATAACGTTCTTTCTGTGTGAAAAGTATGATGAACTTCGCTCTAGCTATTGAAGTTACTTACTGGCACTACTACAGAGGAATTCAAGAGAGACTAAGAAAGCATTCTCTGCATCAGCTTGTTTCCCATTCATTCCCCTGATTGTTAGAGGGAGCTGTAGCGGCTTCCAGAAACTGTTGGACAGCAACTTCTAACAACCCCGGTCAACACAGTCAATAATGAGGTAGACTGGAAGTTCAATAATATTTGGAGAGCCACACAATCCACACTTCTGCATTGGAGGTTTTTACTTTGTAATGTAGTTTGCATTTTTCTCAGAATCGCCAAGGTGCAATATCTGAACTGGCCACTAGGGGGAACCAGAGAGCATTTGTTTTCCAAAGGCACATGAGTAACCGTGGCGGAGATCTTAGGTGACAAGATAATTGCAATAGAAAGACCTTTCCTAGTGGGGTAGCCAGAGTGGGAACTGGAGATGGCTCCAGTCCCTTTAAATCGGTGTGTTGAGAGCCAGCATGGTGTGGTGGTTTGAGAGTTGAACTACAACCCTAGAGACCAAGGTTTAATTCCCTGCTTGGCCAGGGAAACACATTGGGTGACTCTAGGTCAGTGGTTCTCAACCTGTGGGTCGCGAGCCCTTTGGGGGTCGAACGACCCTTTCACAGGGGGCGCCTAAGACCATCAGAAAATACGTATTTCTGATGGTCTTAGGCTCCATTCCCTCCTCGGTGGTGGTGTGCAAGCACAAGCCATGTGCTTGCGTCCTCCTGCCCCCTGTTCAGAAGGGACTGAAATTGCTCTCCTTCTCCGCTACTGGGAGAACCTCCCATCTGATGGGCCAGCTTGGGGAGCGGCGGCAGCACGGGGGGCAGGCCCCCTCCTTACCATGGCCTCTGCCCCACTCGCCATGGAGGGAGGCGCTGCAGAAGAGCCGGGGGGCTGCAAGGCGGCGCTTTTCCAGGGGCGAGCTGCGCCCGGTGCAAAAGACAAAGGCGCTGGGATTCCTCGCCCCCCCCAGCCAGGGTCGACACTCTGGAAACTTTTCCCACACTGCCCCCCCCAGCGGAAACGAGAGCAAAGCAGAAGCACAGCCCGGGGGGGTTCTAGGAGTTTTTCCCCGGGGGAGACGCGTGGCTTCTCTTTCTCTCCCTGCCTGCCCCCCCCCGTTCCTGGCCGGCGAGGCAGCCTTTGCCGGGGGGGGGAGGCATTGTAAATAATAAATAAATAATTTTATGGTTGGGGGGTCACCACAACATGAGGAACTGTATTAAAGGGTTGCGGCATTAGGAAGGTTGAGAACCATTGCTCTAGGTAGATCACAAACTCTTGGTCCCAGAAAACTCTGTGATAGTTTCTTTTTAGGGTGGCCATTAAGTTGGAAATGACTTGAAGGCACACAACAACAACAACAGAAGAGGAAATTTCAGCAGGTGCTTCTTGTCATACAACCAGGTAACAAATAAAATCTGCTAATATTCCCTCTACACAACTGTTAAAGGGACAGGAGCCATCTCCAGTTTTCAGTCTGGCAACAGGACCTGCTAGCAATAACTGCCATTTACAAATCTGGCGCGGGAGACTAAACAGGCAAATTATCTGAGCTAGTTCCCTGAATTCCTGGCGTAAGACTGTAGCCCTCAACTGCCCCATCTCATTAGAGGCTTAAGAGAACTGCATTGTGCTTATCTGAATCCAGAGCACAGTTGTATGGACACAGCAAACAGGAGGATTGTGGTTGCAGTTCAGACATCTTTGCTTTGAACTACAACCCCCAGAATCCCCCCACCAGCATGGGCATGCTAGCGAGGGGATTCTGGGAATTGTAGCAAAAAGAAGTAACTTTCCGCATTCTGCTTACGACAGAGTTAAATATGTTTGTTGTTTCAAACGTTAAGCAATAAGACAAAAACTCCCAGAAAGAAACGACAAAGTGATGATGGATTATACAATTTTAATGCTCAAACTCCAGAACTTCCTTCATACAAATCGCCATTACGTACATGAATGGTCCCAGTGAAGTTAAATTTTTCATTGAGCAATTATTCATTTAAGGATCTGCAGGATCAGACACGTCATTTCTTTCAGGAAATTTTTACTCACCATAATTCCAGCTTCCAATTCCGGGATCCTTCTGGAATTTGTATTGGGATTTAATTATATATTACTACTCCCCGCACAGAAAGAGAAGCTGGTTCGAGCCATCGTATCCAATGGGACTGCAAGGTATCCTTCCTAAGGGGGAGGATTTTTGTTTAATGCCGATTAATTTATAAAGCATGTAAGCAGATGCAGAACAAGGAAGCATGGTTCGACATGACATGTGTGTCATCTAATACCCACCCAGAAAGAGCTCATTATGCTAACAGTAAAGGGAGCAGACATTTTACAAACATTAATGTGTGTCCCTTGCTACGAATATAGTTGGGTCAAATGTAAGCATGTGACGAATAACGGGACTCCCAAAAGCTTAGTTTTCATTCCATGCCCAATAATGTTCTGTGCTAGAGTGCTGAATTTTATACTGTGAATTTGGATGACACAGAGTTTGAAGATTTTATTTTATTTCATTTATTGCAGTGGTTCTCAACCTGTGGGTTGCGACCCCTTTGGGGGTCGAATGACTCTTTCACAGGGGTCACCTAAGACCATCACAAAATACGTATTTCCGATGGTCTTAGGCTCCATTCCCTCCCTGGTGGTGGTGCGCAAGCGCGAGCCATGCGTTCGCGTCCTCCTGCCCCCTGTTCAGAAGGGACTGAAATCGCTCCCCTTCTCCGCTACCGGGAGAATCTCCCATCTGACGGGCCAGCTTGGGGGGGGTGGCAGCTGCATGGGGGGCAGGCCCCCTCCTTACCACGGCCCCTGCCCCACTCGCCATGGAGGGAGGCGCTGCGGAAGAGCCGGGGGGCTGCAAGGCGGCGCTTTTCCGGGGGGGGGAGCTGTGCCCGGTGCAAAAGACAAAGGTGCTGGGATTCCTCCCCCCCCGGTCAGGGTCAACACTCTGGAAACTTTTCCCACACTGCCCCCCCAGCGGAAACGAGGGCAAAGCAGAAGCAGAACCCGGGGGGGGGGTTCTAGGAGTTTTTTCCCGGGGCAGACGCGTGGCTCCTCTTTCCCTCCCTGCCTGCCTCCCCCTCTGTTCCTGGCCGGTGAGGCGGCCTTTGTCGGGGAGAGGCATTGTAAATAATAAATAAATAATTTTATGGTTGGGAGTCATCACAACATGAGGAACTGTATTAAAGGGTCGCGGCATTAGGAAGGCTGAGAACCACTGATTTACTGGATACTGCTCCCAGGTTCCTCTAACCCAAGGTGGGCAGAGTGTGCCCGCCACAGTCATTTTGTGGCCTCCAGTGTGTCCTTTTATTGCTCCAAAATGCCCCCAAAGACTTCTAGGGAGTGTGGAGAGCATTTTCACCGCATTCAAGGTTAAACAAAAATTTTTTTTCCAATTATCCCCCCCCCCAAAAAAAAATGCCCTCTAGAAGGTTGGGAGGGCCTTTCACCAAATTCTCAGCCCACTTGGGGCCAATTTAACCCCATGGGCTTAAGCACAAGGGCTTCTTATAGGATAGAAAGCGACTTCAATTTTCTTCCCGTTATTAAGAAAGACTACAATATATACAATACAGTATATAAACATATAAATACAATAAATAAATAAATAAATAAATGGTCTCTTCTGGACCTAAAATGGCCCAGGACGCCCTCCCAAATATGACGAATATGCTCCCCTTGTCTCTTAGAGGGCATCTGGGCATAGAAAAAGTTAATTATTTTGTGGTGACCGGTATGGGGGTTGGTTGTCACCCTCAAAATTTTCCTAGGGGCTACTGGGGCCTCCTACCCTTTCACAGTTGCCCACCCTGCTCTAGCCCAATGGCGCTCAACCTTTGGTCCTCCAAGTGTTTTTCTTCAAGTCTCAGCTAGCATGGTCAGGAGTTCTGGGAAACAAAGTCTAAAATATCTGGAGGACCAAAGGTTGAGAACCACGTCCAGCCAGCTAACTTTCCCAAAATCTAAAGCCATTTCCGCCCTACACTGTAAATTATTCCACTTTCAACATCCTGTGGAATTCTGGGGTTTGTAGTTCACTGAGGCCAAAGAGCTCTCTGGCTGAGAATTCTGAATGCCCCTCCCGAAACTGCAAACCTCAGAATTCCACAGGATATTGAAAGTGGAATAATAGCACTATAACCGTGTAGTGCAGACAGGTCCTAAAACTTGGATGTAAAGATGTCCCACTAAATAATATTAAGGGCGCTGCAGATTGCATGTGGGCCAAATTTCAGATACAGCTATAGATGAATTTCAAGTTGGCTATACAGTGCCTGCTAAACTAATATAAAGAATAGTTGGTACAATTTTTAAAAAGTCTGACACTTGCACAACTTTAATTGTAGCAACAACTTTTTTTATAGGTTCTATTTTAGCCTGGCAGTGCTAAACGAATTCAGAGAGGGAAGGGAGTTGTGTTAAGCTGTAAAGCATGCACAATTCACTTAAGTACTTGGCATTCATTTAGAAATTGGCACAAGGAAATCAAAGCTGGAAGAAGTGATCAACAGAGCAATCAAATATGTTCAGCATTTTAAAGAGCCAGCACATCTCACTTACTTACTATCAGGGATGCACAATGGTCTCTTTTGAACTAGGAGAAAGACACATAATTCAGTCATTCATGCTGCAGCTAAAAACAAAATATGGTAAGTGGAGGATGGACTCTGATTTGAAAAGGTTAAAACACATAGCTTCTTTTCATTTTATTATCACATAAAAACCCAACGCATGTGCACGGATGCAGAATTTTAGCCAGAAACGTAAGGCAAGGAGACTCCAAAGGACAAGAAAACCACATAAATAAAAAAGAGGAAGGCAGGGGATTTAAAAGGCAATGTGACAGCACCCTTAAGACTAACTGGTTTTTTTATTTTATCATGAGCTTTTGTGCATATAAACTCACTTCTTCAGATGCAATACAAAGTGATATTAAAGCCTCAGGAATAAAGCAAAGTTATATTTATATATTTATACCTGAGGCTTTATCATCACTCTGAAGAACTGGATTTATATACATGAAAGTTTAAGCTAAAATAAAAAACAGTTAGTTTCAAAAGTGCTGCCACATTTCTCCCCCATACCCAGCTCCCTGTCTTCCACCTTTTTTATCCTGCCAGAGATTAGCATGGCGACTTCTTTGAAAACAACATCAATGAGTAGATTCTAATATACAAAGGGCCTTGCAGATTTCGTTGCAATTCCTGTAGGCTCTAGCCGGCACATCCCACCAGCTCTGCCGATGTGGCAGGAACAATCCTAGTTAATCCTCTGTCATTCCACTTTTTCAGTTGCTTTAAAAATGTCCCAGTTTCTCTCTCCTTTTCCCACGTTCTCTCTTTGTTCTTGGCGTACTCCAGTTGTTGCAAACTGAGTGGAAAATGCAAAAGTTGTATTCCTTTAACTCAGCAACGGGAAAGGACAAGAGACAGCAGAATCTTGCCCTTCCTCTTTGACTCAGGCAAAAGGTGGCTTTTCCTTGTCTCCTAGCTTACCTTTTCTCCCTCCTTCAGTACCTTTTGCCACTTTGATCCCATTCTGATGTTACTTGGCTACATACCCCAGCCTTCATCTGTGAAATGTTGGAGGCTGTATCAGAGATGATGATGTGAGTGGAAGTTCAGTAACATCTGGGCCGTTTCCGGACTAGACTGTTATAGCGCTATCATTCCACTTTCAACATCCTATGGAATCCCAGCGTTTGCAGTTTAGGGAGGGGCCGGCCAGCCCCTCCCTAAACTGCAAACCCTGGGATTCCATAGGATGTTGAAAGTGGGATGATAGTGCTATAACGGTATAGTGCAGAAATGGCCCAGGAGAGCCCCGCCACTGCTCAAATGTTAGAAGTGTATTTCTGTTTAGTAAGCAAGTAGGCAGAACAATGCCTGCATCATTTTGCTTATTTACCACAAGCAAAAGAGCTAGAAACTCAACTTGGTTAAAAAGAAAAACAAAACCATTATTTTATAATACAATGTTATTTTATCTGTATCTGTTTTGACTTCGGTAAGCTGAGTCCCAGAAAGGGGAACTGGTGACATCATGATGATGGTGGTGGTGATGATTGCGAGGATGATGATGATGTCATTTGGGTTTCGGTATGGAAGGAAATGCAGAGAAAGACAGGATATAAAATAAACATTCGGACTCTGGGAAACTAGCTATTTCCGCACCAGCCTGTTATAGTGCTATTATTCCACTTTCAACGTCCTATGGAATCCTGGGGTTTGCAGTTTAAGGAGGAGCCTCAAAGTCCCCTCCTTAAACTGCAAATCCCAGGATGCCATAGGATGCTGAAAGTGGAATAGTAGCACTATAACAATCTAGTGTGGAAATGGCACAGGATTCAAAACCTATGCAGCCAGAGAGTCCCACTGGGTGACCTTGGGCAGGCCACACTCTCTTGGCCTCAGAGGAAAGCAATGACCAAACGTCCTTTGAAAATATCTTGCCAAGAAAACCCTGTGGCAGGGTTGCCTTAGGGTCACCGCAAGCCAGAAGTGACCTGAAAATATACATATTTCAGGATGTGGGTGGGAAGAGGAGGCTGACGCTCCCGCAGGTCATTCTCCATCCTAGCAGCTACAGAATTTTTCCTGTTGTTGTGTGTCTTCAAATCATTTCCTACTTATGGCGACCCTAAGGCGAACCTATCACAGGGGTTTCTGGAGGATGAGAGTGTGTGACTTGCCCAAGGTCACCCAGTTGGTTTGTATGGCTGAGTGGGGAATCGACCCGATCTCCAGGGTTGCAGTCCAAAGCTCAAACCACTGCCCCGCACTGTCTCTGCAGAAGTGTACTGAATCCCAGATGCCATCATCCAAGATGCCTGAAGATGCAATATTCATATCAGGCTCTCTCCAGCAAATCCATTAAGATGAAAAGACAGAAAGGCTTAGTTAATACTATCGTGTCCATCTCCTCACTCTCACCTCCTACGACCAGCGTTCGCTGGTGCTTTAGCATGTCGGATCAAATCATAATGGCTCCCCTTTATGCATCACGCCTCCTCCTCCTCCTCCTCCCCCCAAGCCACTCCAAGGCCGGCTGCCAGTCAGGCATGTGCAGGAAACCCTTCCGAACCAGAAAGGCAGCCAGAGCCAGAAAGCTGCAAGGGTTCCATCGGGCAGTTGAAACCTGAGGGCAAGCGTCTCGGTTTGGAGAGGGCAGCCTTCCGTTCCCCAGAAGAACACAAGAAGGATATTGCTAAACACCTGAGGCATGACAAATGGGGGGAAACCGTGCAGGCTTTGCTCTAGGAAGGGTGGAGAGGGGTGGAGAGACAAAGGGCAGTGTCACAAACGGTTCCAAAGAACGCCTTTTATGAGTCACTTATGAATGTTAATGTGATGCAGAAAGAGGAAGCTTTTCTTTTGTTTTTAAGGGAAAGTACGGCATGAGTTGTATTTTCTTTTTCCCCCCACATTCAGCTTCTAGAGAAGTGCGAAGAAGTGTTGCATAGCATTGCTTTTTTGAAAGTTTGCCAAGGCAGAAAAGGGAACTGATTCAGGAAACCTGCATTGTCGTTGCCATTAGGTGCAGTCGTTTCCGACTTACGATGACCCCAAGGTGAACCTTGTTGTTCTTCTGTGCCTTCAAGTCGTTTCCCGCTTATGGCAACCCTAAGACAAACCTATCATGGAGTTTTCTGAAGCCGAGAGTGTGTGACACGTCCAGGGTCACCCAGTGGATTTCCATGGCCAAGTGGGGACTTCAACCCTGGTTAAACCACTACATCACACTGGCTCTAAGGTGAATCTACTAAGGGATTTTTTTTTCTTGGCAAGATCAGTTCAAACCCGGTTTGTCACTACCTTCCTCTGAGGCTGAGAGCGTGTGATTTGCCTGAGGTTACCCAGTGGGTTTCTGTGGCCAAGTAGGGATTCGAACTCTTGTCTGCCAGAGTCCTAGACCAGTATTCAAACCACTACATATGCATGCCCTGTTCTATCTCAAGATCTTATATGAATCTGGATACCTAACAGGGTCACAGCTTCTCTCAACTTCTTCGTTGTCCATCTCTCATAACTCTTTCCAAGGAGTGCCCAGACTCCTCTCTCGCTGTCCCTCCCTGGTATCTACAGAAGTATTTGCACCGTGGAGGACTCAAACACCGACTTTTGTCCTCCTGCACGGTACAATCCAGAGAAGATGAGGCCTCTTTCTTTTTCTGGAGGGGTGGGGAACGTGCGACCTCCCAGATGTTGTCAGACTGCCGCTCCTGCCAGGCTTCTCTAGTACAGCCAACACTGAGGGATGATGGGAGCTACAGTTCAAAACAACGTCCGGGGGGTCAAATGTTTCCCATATTTCTTTGACGGAGATACGGAGCCATGAGGACAGACAAAGAGCCCTGTTGGATCAGAACAAAGGATGCTCAGTCCAGTGTTCTGCTCCAACAGTGGCCAACGAGTAGACTGTGGGAAGACCGCTGGCAGGGCACAGGTGCCATCAGAGCAGCGCTCTTATTCCAGATTAACACCACTTCAAATATGCAGGTGCCAGGTGCCACACAAACATGACTTATTGCAGCCAAAGGAACCTCTAGCTGGCTTAAGGGTTTGTTGAAACTGAGATAATCATGGACGTGAACTCTTTCCTTGGTGATCCTTCCCGTTCCCTCCTGCGTCCATATTACAGCCTCATGTCTGGCAACTGTCTCAGGCCATTTCCGCACGAGCCCGTTATAGCGTGATGATTCCACTTTCAACCTCCTATGGAATCCTGGGGTTTGCAGTTTCGGGAGGGGCCGACTGGCCCCTCCCGAAACTGCAAACCCCAGGATTCCATAGGAGGTTGAAAGTGGAATCATCACGCTATAACGGGCTCGTGCGGAAATGGCCTCAGTTTGGCAGGGACAGTCCTGAGTAATCCTCTACCATTCTACTTTTCAGCTGCTATTAAAATGTCCCAATTTCTCTTTCCACTTTTTGCTTCTTCCCTTAGTCCTTGGTGTACCTTCCTTGTTGCAAACCGAATTCAGAGTGCAAAAGGAGTTTGTGCTCAGTGAGTTCAGCAAAAGGGAGAGGAGAGCAGGGTCGAATCTTGCCTTTCCCAGCAGAATCAGGAAAAAGGAAAGTATGTTCTCCCTTATTAATAACTTTTGCCATCCTGACCACACTCTGGTGTTGCTTGACCACATGTACCCCTGGTTTCATCTATGAAAGGTTGGGGGGTATGCAGCTTGTGGTAGGAAAGGATGGGGAAAAGGAGCAACCTTCACAGTTCTGAAGATTCCCTACACAGAAGATATGTGAGAGGGACAAGCACCATATAGGATTTTAGAGAAAACAGGGACAGAGACCCGCACATGTAGGCCATTTCCGCACTAGACTGTTACAGTGCTATTATTCCACTTCAGCATCCTATGTGTTTGCAGTTCAATTGCAAACCCCAGGATTCCATAGGATGTTGAAAGTGGGATAATAGCCCTGTCACAGTCTAATACAGAAATGGCCCTAGTAACATTTGAAGCAGCGGCGAGGAACGCTTGGCCTTGGAGGTGTTTTGCACTAGAACTCCCATCAGGCACCCCCAGACTGGAAAGTGAAAAGGGATGGTGAGAGTTATGGCTGAAATATCCGGAGGACAAAAGGGTTCACCACCACTGCCCCCGTCTTCAAGGCTGGAGCTTCACCTTTAAACATCAAAATATTCCTTTTTGCATAAAAGCGTTTGTTGCTTTTGTGCTTCTGGGCAACTGCAGGAAGCTCATCCACACAAAGGCTGCCCTCGCTGTGACTTTTTAGCTAAGTGTTTTGTCCCTGATCAGTGCAAACTCTAATGCAGCGGTTCTCAACCTGTGGGTCGCGACCCCTTTGGGGGGTCGAACAACCCTTTCACGGGGGTCGCCTAAGACCATCGGAAAATACATATTTCTGACGGTCTCCGGCTCCATTCCCTCCTCGGTGGTGGTGTGCAAGCGCGAGCCACACACTCGCGTCCCCCTGCCCCCTTTGGCAGGAGCGCGTATGGCCACAGCATCGCCACAGCAGGAGTGGTGGTGCGCAAGCGGAGCCATGCGCTTGCGTCCTCCTGCCCCCTGTCCAGAAGGGACTGAAATCGCTCCCCTTCTCCGCTACCGGGAGAACCTCCCATCTGAAGGGCCAGCTTGGGGGGGTGGCAGCTGCATGGGGGGGCAGGCCCCCTCCTCGCCACGGCCCCTGCCCCCCTCGCCATGGAGGGGGGCGCTGCGGAAGGGCTGGGGGCCCGCAAGGCGGCGCTTTTCCAGGGGGGCGAGCTGTGCCCGGCGCAAAAGACACAGACGCTGGGATTTCTCCCCCCCCCCGGCCAGGGTTGACACTCTGGAAACTTTTCCCACACTGCCCCCCCAGTGGAAATGAGAGTGAAGCAGAAGCAGAGCCGGGGGGGGTCCTCGGAGTTTTTTCCTGGGGGAGATGCGCGGCTGCTCTTTCTCTCCCTGCCTGCCCCCCCTCTGTTCCTGGCCGGGGAGGTGGCCTCTGCCAGGAGGGAGGCATTGTAAATAATAAATAAATAATTTTATGGTTGGGGGTCACCGCAACATGAGGAACTGCATTAAAGGGCCACTGCATTAGGAAGGTTGAGGACCACTGCTCTAATGCAATCACATCATGGACAGTGTTATGGTTACCCTACACCTGGGGGGCCCCTGCTGATAAAACCACCCTGCATTTCCCTTCCTTTGCCCATCCTGGCTCATATCACCCATCCAGCAGGGGGCGCCCTCCAGCCCTTCCACATACAGAGACATAAGCCTCATTCCACCGCCCCGCCACTAGAGGGCGCTACTTAACGCTTTGGTCTAGTCTTTCTCTCTTCCTATAGGGGGCGCCGGCCATCGCCCGGCCGGAGACGCTTCCAATAGAAAGAATGCTCGTGATTGGTGGGAAAACCCTCGCAACGCTGCGACAGGATGAAAGCTTTACTGTGATTGGTCGCCAGCGGGCTTTGAGCCTTGGGAACCCCAAATGTAGAAGGGGGTGTCCCCGTTTTCATAGATTTCTGCTCCCCCCGCCTTTTAAGTCTCAGCTTCATCATGAAACCGGGCAGAGTGGACTTCTCAGGGCTATTTTGGGCGTCATCCCTTTCAGACGAGCGTGACTGCGGGCCAATCAGCTTGCCGCACTGGCGTTTGTTGCTAGGCAGATTATGGTAATGAGCCCATGCGGACACCCCCCCCCGCTCTGCAGCTACCATTGTGAGGTGAGGATAGGTGGGCGGGTTTGATCTGTGGTGGGGCCCTGGGAGCCGGCTTGGACACGACACCTTCACCGAACCCCCTCAGGTAAAACGATGGGCCGGTCCGCGGAGGGAGTTTGGCTTGAGGTTCTCGCAAGCCCCGGTTAGGGGTTTTTTGGGGTTGTTGTTTTAGTCGCACCCAAGATGGCGCCGGGACCGGGACAAACCGTTCGCTCCCGCGGGTGGGGGAAGAGGTGTAAGGCCTTGTTTTTCACCCCTCCCTGCTGGAGAGGTACAGTCCGCTCCCCCCTCTCCGCCCAGATCGGGATACCCCATCCGCCCCGGACAGAGGGAAGAAAGGGCTGCCCCCATCTGGGCCTCCCCTCCTCCCCGCTTGGTATAGTCCGGGCCCCGGCACCTCACTGGAGCGGGGGGGTGTTGAAGCCATTTTTAATGCCCCCCCTCCCAGGCATTGTAGGTGTTTCCCCCTACCGAAGGCGACTTTGTCTCCCCCTGACCCGCCTTTCGACTTCCTTATTCCCGCTGCTTCTATGCGTCCCCGTTTTAAAAACGCTGTACGGCGTAATCTCGGTGGTTTTGCTCTCCCCCCCTCCCATCGACCAGAGTGGTTGGGACGGCCGGGGGATGACCGTTGGGCACGAGCCGCCGGGGCTGTTGACGCCCTCGCGCTGGGGGGAGTCGGAGCTCTGACAGCCTCGGAGTTGCTGGGGCGGCCGCGGCGTTTGATTGGCTGGGCGCTGTCGCGCGCCCCTGTTCCTCTGCGGGGCGGGGCCGGTTACCTGGGCGGCTGGAGGGGGTTCCTCCACATCGCTCTTTCTCCTCAGAGAGAAAAGGCCTCACCTCACGCTGTGGAAGACGTTCGCGCGCCTCTGTCCCGTTTGGTGCCCTGCCTTTGCTCACAAAGCGACGTCCACATGCCAGTGTCGCCTGAGGGTGGTTCTTCTCACCACAGCCTGGCCCTGTCCTCCTCTGGTCCACACACATTGGGGTGTGGAAAAAAACAAGAAACTTGCCCAAATAAAAATGCCTCGGCTCCTCCAATCGCTTTGCCTTATGTGGACTGATGATTATTTGATGAAAAACAACGAAGGGGCTTTGTGTCATTTTAGGCCGTTTCCGCACTAGGTTGTTAAAAAGATTCCCATTTCAACCTCCTATGGAATCCTGGGGTTTGCAGTTCAACTATAGCACTATAACAACTGCAGACCCCAGGATTCCATAGGATGTTAGAAGTGGAATAATAGCCCTATCACAATCTATGGCCTTAATGGCCTTAAAAGGACACACGAAAGATCCCAGCAATGGCACCCCTGTGAAACAAGTGCTGCTGGATTCCTTCACGCCTTTTTTTTAATTCTAGTGCAGACCAAAAGGGTTGCCTTTGAATGTTTCTGGATTGAGTATTCATGGACTCCAGACATGTCATCAGACCCGGGTAGGCTGGAGTCCATAAAGATCTATAGCAGCTAAAACCAGTGAGTCCAAGGCCACAGAATTGTTTTTGCTGCAACATACAGAAGTTTTAACGTTTTGCTAATTTAAAAAAAATGTCGGGCATGGACAGTCCACACTGGCGTGCTATCCTTGTTGGCCTGTGAGCACCTTTCTGTTCACCTGTTCCCACCTTCACCATCCCATTCTATCCATATGCGCTTGCTTGTTTGCACTCTCTCAATGTGCGTTTCTTTTTTGCTAATAGGTACCCCTTTGCAGTTCATCCTATGCGATTATATACTATAAAATAGACCTCTTTCAAATCTCCTTTGAAATGAGATAAAAGTTGAGCCCCCATTATCTGAAATGCTTGCAACCAGAAATGTTCTGTATTTTGGGTTTTTTTAAAAAATATTTTATTTTTTTAATAGAGTACCTTTTTGGAATAGTCTCGCATCTCATTCATTTGCTGGTTGCGTATGAAATGCAAGGCTGGAGAAAGATCGAGAATCTGTGAAATGGCGGAAATCCAAGGGTAGTGCTTGGTACAAATCCATGCCTCCTGCATTTGCTCAGTCTTTCTTTTTGTCACCGGCTGCCCACTTCCACTTTCGAGGTGGCGGCTGCAGTGCTCCTGCTTTTTTGTCTCTCAGATCCTCAGTCTCTCTTTGTTGCCTGCCAGCCACCCACTTCTGCCTTCACGGCTGTGATTGCAGTGCTGCTGCTCGTTCATCTCTCAGATCTCAGGAATGCTGCAGCCACCACCTCAAAAGCGACTGGTGCTAAAAAGAGAGACTGAGGATCTGAGAGACAAACAAGCAGTTCTGGCGGCTCAAGGACAGAAGCAGGTGTCAGGAAAAGTTTTGGAGATTTTTGGATTTCTGGATAAGGGTGGCTCAACCTGTAGTAGATTGCATCTCACATTGGCGATCTGGGTAATATGCATCCCCCCACTTTTTTTTTAAATTCTCTTTAAAATTTTCTAAAGCTGATACAGGTGACTGCTTTCTTTCCCACAAATTAGCTGTCAGTGTAGGTAAAAGCAACAACAATTTACTGATGATGCAAAGGAGTTCCGTAGCCATTTTACTACAAAATTGCAGTTGCTAGATGGTAATGTACATATATATCTTTTCTATTTGATAAGAGCGATACTGAAAATCAAGCTGCCTCCTCCACCTGTTGATTTTATCACACATTTATTTTAAAACATTTGAAATTTCCCTTGCATCAATACTGATCTTCAAAACAGTTGTTATCAAGTACTCATTTCCTTCCATGTACTAAATGTAATCCCAGTTCTCCAAGTGCTAGCTTTAAGCAGCCTAATGGCACTGTCAGTTTCCAGGAAGGAGGCATCAGCTGAGTGGGTGGGGAACCCAACATTTCCAGAAGTACAGTGCATCTTTGGGGGCAGGCAATCTCAGAAGGGGGGCTTAAAAACAGGTAGTTAAATAAATGCAAGCTTGTCTCATTGTGGAAGCTAAGCAAGGTTGGGAATAATTACTGCTTGGATGGAGGACCAGCAGGTATTTCCAGGTAGGACTAGCTTAGAATTCTTCCAGAAACCCTTGAGAGCTACAGCCAGTACTAGGCTAAATGGATGAAGGAAGCTTGGGTTTGAATATAAATGGGTAGAGATTGCTAACTGTTGCAAGTGTGGAATAGAAAACCAGGTGGTAAGTGAGAGGGCACAAGGTATCATGTAGGAGAGCGTGGCAGGCTGACTAACTGAAACAATGGCGCATTACAAGATCCTCAGATAGCAACCTGAATTAGCTCCCCCACACAGAAGGGGGCTGCCAGCTTTCATCTAACAACAGGAGTTTGTCTTAAAAATACTGAAAAAATCTTGTCTGAGATGACCAAATATTCTTCATTTTCACACACTACCTATTGGTAGATAGGGGGAAGAACTCCTTCCCACTTAGTATAGATGATTGATCTCCCCAACAACTGTTTTATGATACATGATCCTGTACATTGGCAGATGCCATTGGGTAAATTTTTCCTTATCATTTGGTAAGAATTTCCTCTCCCTTGTAGTTTTGATCATATGTATGGACTCTTTGAGGTGATAGCTATAGGAGGAAATGATGGCACTTTTCAGCTAATAGGGCACTTTGTGTTGTTGTGTGCATTTCTGACTTGAGGCAACTCTAGAGTAAACTTACCACACTGTTTTCTTTGCAAGATTTGTTCAGAGATTTGTTCAGTGGCCAAGGGGCCGTTGGCTTCTTCTGTGAGAGTTTGACTTGCTCAGGATCACTCAGTGGATTTCCATGGCTGAGCAGGATTTTGGAATGGTCTCCCGGTGTCCTGGTCCAGCACTCAAACCACAACACTACAGGGGTGCTATCGGGTTCCACGTGGCCCGTCTTTTTCTTCTCCAGTGCCATTGACTCTTTGAGGATTCTTATTATTTCATCTAAAAATACCTTATTCCAACATGCTGACATGATGAATGAGCCATATCTGTAAACACATTAAGTCGTATGGTACATACCAGAACTTGTAAAAGATACTTTTTCTAGGCTTCCAGGGCCAGGATGTCTATTGGCCATATTGCTGGAGAGATGCTGAGAGTTGTTCCCAAAGTAACATTTTCAAGTTTTGTTGGACTCAGGCTAGACATTGTCCATTGCATATTTGCAGATATGTGTCTCCATGTTAGAAGTTACAAGGTTCACTGTCTGGATATGCTGGAAGCATCTAAAATATGACATGTCCATGTTGGTCAATTTACACAGAAATTTTATTTCCTCAGAACGGTTTAAAGATACATTCCTTCTGTTGTGACTAATGATGTGCAGATGCTCACACAATCCAAGGCTTGTTTCTTTTCCTAGCTGCAGATTATTTATTGTGATGGGATTACCATTCATGCCTAATTGTAAAGTGCAGTGTGGGCTTTTTCGTCACAGACACGCACTGGCCTGGTTCACTCGTAATGATAGTTAATGATGTTTTAGGATTATGTGGATGGGTGTGAGGGCTTGAGTAGGTAGAAGATGGAAGCTTTCATTATGCAAATAATAACACAGGCTTTCTGAGAATGTAGCAAAAGGAAGGAGATATTTGCTGTCCTCTTTGAGCATTATGAGAATTTTTCTAATCTCCATTCAGCAGTTAAATGATTGGGAAGAAGGTTTGGTTTACTTTTATATCTTTTCCTGGTAGGCAGGCATGTATTAAGCATTCCTACCTTATGGCAGAAGATGAATAGACAAGGGAGTAATGTGGGAGTTTTTGCACGTTACATAAACATGGTGTCAAAAGGTGTACTAAAGTAGCTTAAATCCAAATATTTTGTGTTTACTGGTTAGTGGATTGCCTGCCTATCTTCTAAAGATAAGGCAATATTAAAAAGTCATGTGGAAATTAACAGAAAAGATTTCATTGCCCTTATGGTGTAAGTTCTTATCAGTGTTTAGCATTTTTCTTTTAATTACCCTGTTGATATTGAACAGGTTGATTCCCTTTGACCACATGATTCAGCATCTGCGATCTTGGGTTGCTATGGCAACTGCTACCCCCACAGCAACCATCCGGCAACTTTTGTGCTACAGAAACTGGGGCATCCAATCCAGTGGCAGAAAAGCACTGATAAATTTAACTGTTTCACTTAAAAATTCCAATAATTCATTATTGGCTTGTTAGTGTTGGTGCCCTTCACAGTCCCCTGTGTTACAGCTATTCATATAAGCTGGGTCTGGCGCTACACACAGAGGAATACAAGGTGTTTTAAGGAAAGGGCACGTGGCGTTCAGAAAGCTGCAGTGTTCCAAAGTATGGCTGTGCCATGCTGCTGCCTGTCATAGTTGTATCAGAATAACCGCAGAAGTCAATGTGTCAGTTGTCAAATAGATACTATGTTCACAATGTAAGCTACAATTGAATTCAACACTCACTTTCTTAAACTCTCATTCTTTATTTACGCATTATCAATTGTCATTGCTTTATCAAACCACTGCTCCCTATTTCAACTGTATAGATTTGGTGTCAAGGAAAGATGGGGGCAGAATGATTATCTTCATTCATAAATCATGATCAGTGGCAGTTTTCAAGTCAACATTTTAATTCCATGTTGTGTTATGCTCTGTTTTTTTTCTTCCCCATCCTTATGCTTTCATCATCTAGCAACTTCAGTCGATCTGCAGTCATAATTGGGACGCTATGATTGTAAGGTCTTTTTTTCATTCAGATTTTTTTCTAGGCTTCAGTCTCCATTGTCCCAGACTTATAATAAATTACCTATCACAAACTCCCGTAAAGTACATTAGTATTTAAAAGCACCATGATGACACCTGTGGCTATTAGAATTTTTACAAATGAATTCTGAAAGTGAAAGATGGCCTATATCATCTCTTCGTGTTAACTATTCCTTTACAAGTCTCTTGAGTGAAAAGAGAAGTTACATTGATCTTGAGAGCTGAAATTCAGTTGCTAGTTGCCAGTAAAGATTAACTTGCATATGGTGGGTATATACATAATTGTTCCATGACATTTTACTTGTGAAAAACTACAAAATGCTGGATTTGTTCATTAGTTTTACGGAAATAAAGCCATTAACACTTTGTAAGCTGCTTTGGTGTCCTTTTTGGCTGTAGACCGGGGTAGAAGTAAATAAATAAATAATCAGATATTTCTTTTGGGATTGGTTGAATCCTTTTTGTAATATTGTCCCAAAAGGGAAAATGCCCCATACTTTGCCATACAGTTGAAACAGTCCAGCACATTTTTTAGAAAATTGTTTAAAAAGGTTATATCTTTAGAGTTCCTCGAAGGGCGACTCAAGATGGCACATACAGTTTTTTAAAAATACGTATTTAGAACACAAGGAAGAATAATTTTCTAAAAATAGATTCACATGTGGGCTAAAATGTTCAGTGACTATTCAAACTAGATTTTACTGCTTCAAATGGTGTGTTAAGACTCAATGCACCTCTCTTTGCAGAGCGCTGCATAAGGTGAGCGCAATCTCTTATTAACGTCTAGATCTTTTTTGGCTTCACATTTGGCCTCACGAGACTTGGAGGTACCCCAAATGACACCCAGACCATGTGGAATAGAATGTATGGACAGAGGTGGTTGCTGAAGTGCTGTCTGTCCCATGCTGTTTAAGACTTAAAAGGTCATTGCCAGCACCTTTATTTGCATTTGGATATGTTATTTTATTTTACGGCCCTGCATTTCTACCTGCGTAGGACCGAAAGTGGCAAGGAAGCAGCAAGTACAATTCAATTGAAATAGGCAGCACGTGGTCAGAAGTCCTTGGTCCCATCAGCAGCCAAACTGCCCAAGTTTGCACCTTCTGAAGTTCAGACACACTTTAGGAGTGGCTGAATACATTACAGTAGTCTACTACAAATAACTAGAGCACAAACGACTGTGTGGAGATCAGCCTTTGTCAGGAATGTTTGTAGGTAGTGCGTCTCATACTAGAGAATTCCCTTAATGCTGAGTTCTGAAGGACTCGCCATATTAATGCATGTTGACCTCGGTTTGCTCTTTCCATTTACCAAAAAACAGTATCCCTTTGCCACAGATGGCAGTGACAAAGGGCATTACTCATACCAATTGACTCATAAGTGGGATAGAATGAATTTGAAGCCATATATATAGAAGAACCAAGAATCCGTATATTCTGAATGAAGCAAACCTACATCTTTCACCAAGGTAATAAAAAATCTGTGTCCAAGAAAGCCACATATTACATGTTAGGCTGTATGATGCAAATTAAGCATAGATCTGAAACTGCAGGACAAATCTGCCTGTAATGATTCAGATTAAGCAGATACATCTATCAGAGCAGGGACAGTTTGGCAGCACTATGAAAAATGCAAAGAAGGGAAAGTTATAGGACAGCTATAGGGGGAAATCTGAATATATTTTCATGCCAAATAAGAAATGGTAGTAGTTCACTTGTGTTGAGGCTGGTGTGTTCGAATTACATCCCCAGTTAAAGAATCTTAGGTAGTAGGAATGGGAGAGAAATCTACCCAAATCCCTGAAAAATTGCAGTCAGATAGCAGACTGGAAAGACAGAACACTTTATGGTTTCACTGTAATTTTGCTCTTACGGCCCTTTGTTTATGCTGTCGTGTTTTTCCATGAATGCAAAGTTTTGGAAAGAAAATGTATGTAAATAAAGAATGTCAGCACGCATAGCTGAGAAACAATGCCAAGAGTCAGCTGGTTGAAATCCCATTCAGGTGCTCATCCTTTTAATTTGTCACTGGGAATAAGCAGCCGTGTTGATGGGCAATAATCTTTACAAGACATTGAAGAACTCTTAGTTTCTGACCAAGACACTGTTTATCCTTCCTCTGAGCTTTTTGGATTTTACCAGACATCTGCCCCTTGTTTTTAGCCCTCTATTTTCAGCCATGGATTCTAGAAACCCACTTAACTTATGCACAAGCACACAGACCCACGCAGAATAATTAGCTGTCTGGATGCAATATGGTGTGATAACTCCCTTAAAGGGGTATAAAATATACAAAGCCCTGAACAGAAGAGTGCTTGGCAGTTCATTAGATCCTATGGAAGGACCTTCTAATCCTCTATGTAAATGCTTATCAATGAAATCTCAACCTTGATCTTAAATGTTTGTAACAGAACCTACATGGATTATGTATAGGACTCTTATAATCCCCCAATCTGGGCAAATGACTCTAATTTGCATTTTAATTGTACGCATTCAGCTTGTTAATTGTTGCATTTTTCTTCAGCTATGTTTCAACCTTCATACCATTACTAACTAAATAACTAATTAATTAATTAATTCAATTTGTATCCCACCGTTCTTCCAGCATAGAATCTAAAGTGGCTTACAGTAAATTAAAATGAAGTACAGATAAAATACTGTTAGTACAAAAGTTTAAAACAAACAAAACAGATAATTCTATTAAAAACACAAAACAGTTTAAAACAGCATTTTAAACAGCCATTTCTTGGAGAACTGTTTCACAAAAAAGTGTCTCCACCTTTATTTTATTTTATTTTTTTAGATTTGGGAATCAAGGGGCCCATTCACACTACATGGTTATAGTACATATTTGAAGAGCTATTATTCCAGTTTGACATCCATAGTCCCAATTCCTGTGGAATCCTGGACCTGGTAGTTTGGAGCACTCTGGCTGAGAATTCTACATGCCGCCCCCTACACTGCAAATCTCAGGATTTCAAAGGACTGAGTCATGACAGGAAAAGTGGAATAATAGCACTATAATTCTGTAGTGTGAATGGGCCTCTGCTCACATGGTGGTCCAAGAGAGTACCAGATAGTATGCCTAGAGTCTGGATAAAACTTGGCCAAACCAGAGTTATAACTACCTTTTTCTTGCTATTATGCTGTTGCCATGGCAGACTGATCCTGATTTAGTCTGCAATCTTACACACACTTAAATGGGAGTAAGTCTCAGTTATTTAATTGGTGCTTGCTTCTGATTCTAAGACCATTTCCACACTAAACTGTTATAGTGCTATTATCCAACTTTCAACATCCTGTGGAATTCTGGGGTTTGTCGTTTACTGGGTTCAAAGAGCTCTCTGGCTGAGAATCCTAAAGGATTCCATAGGATGTTGAAAGTGGAATAATAGCACTATAACTGTGTGGAGTGGAAATGGCCTAAGTTGATATGTGTACAATTTCTGGAGCATTGTGCTTTTTGGAATGATAGCATGTATGGACAAAAATATCTTATTTACATAATACTAGTGGGTGGTGACCTAGTGGTACTACTACTATATGTCTTATATTAAATTGTGTTAGCCTGCTGCTTTTTGTTTGAATCCATGGAAACTAAACACTTTATGATTTCCTTCGTATTAACTTGCCCTGTAGTAGCCAAGCACCTTTCTAATGTGTTTGTGACCACCTGCTGTCATTACCAGCTGTGCAAACCAAATTGTAACAAACTTGTGAAGCCAACTTCAGAGCAAGGCTCTTTTAAGATTAGGGATTTATTTTTTCCCCTCTGTAGAGAATATTAATATATGTGCTTACCAGTTTTGTATGTTGCATAAGTAGTAGGGGAAAAATTGTTGGAGGGTAAATATTGAAATTTGACTTTCTCTTCTAGATACCTTTATACTCCTGCAGATCCTGGGCAGATGAGATGGTTCATAGATGCAATTATTTTGAAATTATAGAGTGTTTCTGATTTTTGAAGGGAAATTTTCCTCTTGGCTACTAGTTCTAGATGTTCTGGTGAAATGGGTTGAGTTTCTCACAATCATGAACTTATCTGAAAATAAGGATGGAGTGGAAGAGATGGGAACTGATGGTCAGCAAGCTGCTTTTCTCTAAAAATGAACAGAGCAAGATTATGCCTAATCTAAGCATGCATTATTTTGTTGGATTTCAAGGCTTATACCACACAGTACATTATGTAATATAATTTTGGCAGTAGCCTTAGAGTTGCTGGAGGAGAACAGTGAGCTTTCCTCTTCCTCTATTGTTTCCCTTAAGGAAAGCACAGCAGCAACTACACATCTGACACATTTAATGTGTGATGCAATAAACCTGAAGTGAAACAAAGAAGAGCAAGTGAGAATTGCAATAAGATGTCTTTTGCTCTGTATATAGTGCTTAGAAAAATTAGGCAGTTTATACATGACAAAGAACCATTCTTGCAAACATCAGCATGCAGTGCTCATGTCTGGTGTTCTGGCTGGTGATCGTTCTTTCAATATAACCCCATGCTGCCGCCACCCTGCCTTCACTGTATTGTTTTTGATGTTGCCTCTTAAATAGCTTTTTTAGTTCTGCAAACTTTAGTATCTCCTCCATCCCATCCTCTGGTCACTCTGATATTAGTAGCGTTTTTTTTAACATCCCTGCCCACATTACTCAGCACCTGAGTTTGCTAGTCCCCTAAGCCATGCAAGAAATGTGACTCTCTGGATCCACATCATTCCTCACATATCCTCCAACATTTTACAGATGAAAACCAGGTCACGTACAGCCAAGCAACATCAGAGTGTGGTCAGGATGGCAAATGTTATTAATGAGGAAGAGAACAGCAACTAGGAGAGTTTGCAGTTTGTTTTTTCTCTGAGCCTGCTGGGAAGGCAAGATTTAACACCTCTTTTCCTCTCCTTCCTGCTAAGTTAATTGTTGACAAACTACGTTTGCTTCAAACCCAGGCCATTTCCGCACAAGGCGAGGGAATCGCTCCATGCAGGTACTTACCAGATCTTTCTGGGCACGGACCAACGTGGACTGTCTCTTAAGCCCTTGCACAGGGCTTCTCTTCTCGTCCAGGGTGAATCGGAGCAGTGCGAGGTCTAAGATCCGCACTCCTCCAGCTTCCAAAATGGCGGCTTCCGGTTGGTCGTGGGTCCCAACCAACCACGAAGCTCGCCACGCCTACAACCCGCCCTCCGCAGATCGCAGGCTCACATTGGTGTGAGCCTGCGAATTTGCACAAGGGAGCAGGTATGAAATGGTGTGCTCTGGAAAAATGAAAAACCTCTTTTTTCCGGTCTTTAAAAAGCACGCTGGAGGACCAGTTGGGGGCGTTTTGAAGCAGACTGAGGTGCAGATCTCCGGTAAGTAGTCCGGACCTAGTCCGCTCCAAGGTGCCGACAACCTCCGTGAGAGGACGCACTGCGCTGTTTTAACTACCTTGTGCAGAAATGGCCTCAATTGAAGCACACTGAGGCAGCAATTGAAGCACACTGAGGAGAATGGGGTAAGTGGAAGGTGGAGAGAGAAATGACATTTTAAAAGCAGCTGAAAAAGTGGAACAAAAAGTTATTTTCTGTAGGTGTTAGTGTCAGTGTAGAAAGGATGTATTTAGTGCAATAGATTAGAATTTTTTTAGTAACAGATTTTGTAGTTATGTCTTGGCTTCAGGTTAGTTTAACTTAATTTCGTTTAGCCCTAGGTTTAGTTGTTTATGTATAATTTGTTTCTCCCCTGCTTTTTCTTCCTCTGTAGTTGTGAATTAGTTTGTGTATCTGAACTGAAATTAATAAATATTAAATCATTAAAAAAGTGGGACAGCAGAGGGTTAATCACAACTGTCGCTTCCACATCAGACCGGTTGGTGTGTATGAGATGCACCTAGTGATACAGTGACAATACACCTTTACATGGTGATCTGTTGTCAGATGCCCACCATTTCATGCATTGTAGTATGATCAAGAAATAGAAGTCAGATGGGAAAATGCAGGTAATGGCATTACTGATGCAGAGAACACAGCTATGGAGATGGTGTGTGCCAATATTCAGGTGTCATATACATGAATGGTTGCCATTCATTCTTATATGAGAAAGCAGAGTTATGTGTTTAGGAAAAAAACTGTAACAGGTCCAAAATCTGCCTGCTGCTCTTGTTTTTAGTAGGCCTACCTATCGCCCACTGGAATGATATAATAGAAGGTTCTGGTCATTTCTACACACAATTTTCCAGGGATCTCTACAAATATATAGGTCTTTTATTTTACTCATAAAGCAATAATAAGGAAACCATTGATCTGGTGGTATTGTTTAAAGACCTATGGTGTAGAAGAGCTTCGCCCAACTAATTTATTAAAACACACACACACACACACAGTCTTTTAAGTTGCCTAGGTACCTGAAGCCATTTCCCACCACAGAGATATGTCCATGTTTTAACCATGTGTCCAGTTTCCATTTCTGTTGCATGTATGGTGTATTAAGTCTGTGCATGTATTATTTCCATGCAGCCTAGAGCCACCAGCTCCAGAGTTCCTCCAAACGATAAGTGTGTTTGATTAATGTCAATGTACAGAAGAAGCCGTTGTCGTGACCTTGTAGTCAACCAGGTTCTAAAGTGGTAGCACTTTCCAGCACTTTTGCTGCTGTGAGAGCATGTTTGTGTCAAAAACCTCTCAGCGAAAGCACAGACTTCCCTTCCTCTACATACTGTGATAATTATGCTAAGTGTGGGATGTAGCTTTTTTGTAGGCATTTGTGGTGCTGTTCCCACACATAATGAGCCACTTTGCTCTGAAAGGCCGCATGGCAACCCACAGCACAATTCTATAGACAATTCTCCTCTCATAGTAATCTTGCAGTCTTTGAGTATGCCTTGCAGTGAAGGAATATCCAGACCATGTTGACTATGACACAACATTAACAGCAGCTTTCAAGGGTAGAACAAGGATTTCTAACCCATGTCCCTGCCATTCCATATCCTGGGTTTAAAGTACCGAAGTCCTGGTGCATACATTCTGAACAGAATATTTCATTGACTTAAAGTAGTGGCTTTATGACAGTGGGTCATTGAGTGATCATTGGTACAGTTCCAATCCATTTTCAGGCCTGTCTTCTGTCAAGGTTGCTTTTACACATTATATATTTTTATACACAGATGTAGATCTATAAGCTGTGTGCAATGCAGCTTTCAAATACATACTTATGCATTAAAAGTACCACCATGATCCTCACCTATGTTGGTGTTAGGAATGTACATGGAAGACTTTTCTTATTGCTGTGATCTGTATATTGATAACATAAAGTATTCTATATCCTTTCTCTTTGGTGTTTTTTTTTTAATTGAGAACTAGCGTATTTACCTGGTGTTGCCTGGGATTTTATTTTCTCATTGGTAATGTTTGCCTATATTCTCCAATCCAGCCTGTATTGAGAGTTGTTGATATACAGAGGCTGGGTTTGGAGGGGGCTTGCTGCTAGGCCTTGTCTCCATAGCAACCGGCCTATTCAGAGCTCTCTGGCTGAGAATTCTAAAGGCCCCTCCCTGAACTGCCAACCTTCACAGTCAGCCAATCTTATGAGGTCTTCGCCTCACACAACCAATCCTATGAGCTCTGTGCCGGGCTGACACAGACAAACAGACAAGACCATCCGCAAACTTTGACCATTATATTGTAGATTCTTCTGTTCCGGGGAGCCTCCAGTTGGAGAGAGTTCTGACAAGAAGATTTCATGACTGCTGTTTCCATTGTTGATCCAAAATAAATTATCATTTCTTGGGGACACCTGGCTACCCCAAGTGTGTTGGTGTGGGGCAGCCTTCTTTAGAACCGAAACAAGGTCTAGAGTCTCACTATTTGGCCAGTTTGGAACATGACAATTTGAATGATGCCCAGATTTCTTTCATGGTGACAGAATCTCCATGGCCCTTGTTGGCTGGGAGTTCTTTATAGTGTGCTTTGGCATTTCTGGACCAGAGAGCTGGCCGTCCCAAAACTCCTTGCTACCACCTGCTTGTCCTTTCCTATATAGCTCATAGTGCTGTCTTCCTTGTTCTCCACCTTGCTGCTGGATTGCATCTACTTCCTTTGCACAACCAACATCATTTACTGCATTCTCAATAGTCTTTTTATGGATTCTTCTGATAGCTCAAGCTAGCAGCAAACCTTTCCTTGGAGAGTTCTTGGCTGCTAGCCCAGATTTTGGTCTTCTCCTTTGATGTTCATGTGGCATCGGGACAGACTTTTTCCTCTGCTTTAGAGACCATTACTCCATTGATGAGTTTGTGAATCTGTCACTTTAATTTCCAAGACTCTGACTGCTGGAGCAACCATTATGGTATATGCAAGTGTACTTTTTGTTGTTCCTGCTGCAATGGGGCAGTTTGATATACTATTCTACAGCAGCTACCAGATGTTGTGTAAGTCTGCAACATGAAAAGGCACCAGTGCTAGGTTGTATAAATGTTTATCCAATGTGATCAGCCAGGGCCTGGAAAACTGGCCTTGCCAAGTGTGGGATTCTTGGAGCTATAGTCCTGAAAAAGCCACTGAGATGTAGTGGTATGAGTGTTGGACTCATACCTGGGTTCAGATCTCTGTTCAGCCATGGAAGCCCACTGGATGACCTTATGCAAGTCATTCTCTCTCAGCCTCAGAGGAAGGCAAAGGCAAACCACCCTATTAACAAATCTTCCCAAGAAAATCCCATGACAGGTTTGCTTTATGGTCAGCATAAGTTGGAAATGATCTGAAGACACATGGCAACAGTTGCGAAAAGTACATTTCCTAAATTTGGAATAATAGCACTATAACAGTATAGTGCTGAAATGACCTTAGAATGCAGTACATTCTGCTGCATTTTTATTGCATGCATCTTCTCACTTCCTGCTTTAATGTTTCATTCATGTTGTACATGCTTTTACCATGCAAATTGGGAATTAGCTCAAAGTCATAGTAGAAGGAAAGACATGACAGAGAAAGCCTATGATTCTTAAGGATCTCTTCTGAGTGAAACTTTCCTTACTGACAATGCAATCCTATACATCTCTATTCAGAAGTAAACCCACAGATTTCAATCACGTTTCTAAATAAATTGGAATTAAATTTCCAAATAAACATGTGTAGGATTACACCCTGAACCCTTGATTCCTTGCTGTCTTTTACAGATTAAAAACAAAATTAAGAAGAATGATTAACTCGGAAATATTATTAAAATGAATCAAACAGTCCCACCACACTATTCCTTTTTTAATTACTGCAGAAATTAGAATTTGAGCTGATCACCCCATAAGGGCGTGTGTGCTTTATTTATTTATTTGTTTGTTTATCATTATCATGTTTATCATTATCATTGTTTATCATTTATCATGTCTATCACTCATGAGCTGTGACTCTGAAAGAGAAATGGCTTTTCCATATAATGAGTTTGGTGATAAAAATGACAAAAAGCCCTTTTTTTTCATTCTCCAGATTCAGACTCCATCAGTTCAATATATGTCTTGAGCAGATTTATTTTCAAACGAAATTTCTCAAAATAGAAGGCTGGTGAAGTCAGTACCTGAATCACTGCAACAACAGTTTAATGCATAATGGGTTCTTTTAAAAAGGAGCTGCCTAATGCATTTTATCATTTCCCCAGTATCTGCACAGGAGAGATTGGTCTTTCTTCTCTTTCAGTCATCTTGGTTCATTCATCACTGAAAAAGTATACTTCTACATTAATAGACACTAAGGAATCTTGGCCTGATGCACCAAAAGGAGAGAGAAAATGTATACCTTCATTGTAAGTCAAGGCAGGAAATCCTCTCCTCCCTTTACTGCCTTTTGTTGTTGCTGTTAAGACAAAGCTGTCACAGAGTTTTCTTGGCAAGATGTGTTCAGCAGGGATTTGTCTTTTCCTTCCTTTGAGGCTGAGAGAGTATGACTTGCCTAAAGTTACCTAGTGGGCATCCATGGCTGAGCAGGAATTCGTACCCTGATCTCCAGAGTTGTAGTCCAACTTTCTAACCACTACACCATGCTAGTTCTCATGCTAGCTGGTTTTTTTAAAAACTATTCTTTAAAATTCAATATTTTTTATTAACTCCCTCTAAAGCCGTCCTGCCTTGCCTCTTGGAATTCATGTTCAAATAGCAAGAAGCAGTCTTAAAAACTGGGGTCCATCATGTTTTTCTTCCCGGGTAATACTTCTGGAACTGAGGAGTTATGAAGCAGGTGATAGTGTTCAACCTGACTGCAAATTTCAGGTCTGTCATACTGCTTGAAATGGTGGGAAACCTATGTGGACTCAAGGTCTTGGGAATTTGCTCTTCTTCGTCTCAGGAAAAGCATCATGGAATAGTAGGGACCAACCACTCCTGTATCTTTGGCTGCAAACGGAGCAGTTACAAGGAGCCCATTTTCCTCCTTCCTTCCAGAAACAACCCTTATACAATGGGCAGAATACCTGCCCACATTTTGCAGATGAAAACTGAGACACATGTGGCCAAAAAGCATCAGAATGTGGTTAAGATGTCAGGGAAAGGCTAGGAAAGGGCTGCAGCAGCTGGCTTTTGCCTGAGCCCACCGGGAAAGGCAAGATTCCTTCCATTCCTCTCTCCTGCCCCATTAAATTGATTGAATACAAACTACGTTTGCACTTTGAAGTCAGTTTGCAGCAACTGAAGTTGGGAGAAAAAAAAGTGGGAAGGGGAGAAAGAAATAGAGACACCTTAAAAGTAGCTTAAAAATGGGACAATGAGAGAGGGTTAGTTAGGGCTGTTCCCTGCCAAATCAGGACAGTTGGAGGGGACGGAATAGTACATTTATTAGGACCAACCATAGTTCCACAGTAGTGTACGAGTTTTCATGCTTTCCAGGATTTTTCAACTGAATAGGTGATGACAAATTAATCTGGAGCAGAAGGGGAACAGAAAGAAGTATTGATGTCAAAATATTCGGCTGGAGGTTTAAACCATGGGATCTGTGATTAAACTCAGTCCCAGGACGGAGAGTGGTGGCTTGATGAATCAATGGGAAGTGTGAGGATATCCCATAACATATAGTACTGCCTGCTGGGGTGAAAACGAAATGGTGGGGCCTCATTTCTGGAACTTGGTAACTAAGTTCTAAGGCATGGACTCCCCAGCCTGCAGCTCTTCCCTCCTTACTCCTCTGAGCTTCTTTTCCTTTGGTATCATGACATTTAGATGAGTAAATTGAGGACAATATTTCTAAATGGCTCTTTTGAGTTTTCTTTTTAACTAAAGACTGGGGAATAACAACAATGACAGCTACTAATAGTTTAATGGAGGAAGATGTTGGAGTCCCTTATATCGCTGCCACGCTAGGGAAGATGGTGAAAGATTTTCACCATCTTCCCTAAAATACAGTGTAATTGTTCTCCTTCACTTTCAGCCTTCACGCACAATTTCCCAGGGGAAATTGCAGCGAAAGCACTGGATTAGAAAAATAAAAAGCAAAACAAGACTAATGACAAGTATCCAAAATTTCGCATACGCTTCTACTGAAATTTGTTATGTGCAATGAAGCCAAAACGTAACGTTACAAAAATTGGTTTTGAACTAGTATGGGTATAGACCACGGAAATGGAAATGACTGGTAGTTATGTCTCCCCTGCATGGTGCCTCGGCTGGGGGTAGGTGGGTGGGGTTCATCAGCATTTTTTTTCCTTTTCATCCATGATAGAATGAAGATACCTGCAGTAAAACTGATAATTGTAACAAAATTCTGAAGGGCATAGGATATTGGAAGTGGGAATAGGAGATTACTTGTTTTCACTTCATTTAACTTCATCATCTTTGTATTACTATTTAATTTCAGAACTAGTAAGCCAAGCTTAATTAAACATTTTCCAGAAAAGGTTCTGTGTTTTGAACCTTATATTTCAAATACAGATGTTTATCTTATGTATGACAAATACTGTTTTCCTTCATCTTTCCTCTGAACTGAACTTCAAGAATGGGTAAGATTGTTTTCGTGCAGAGTCTTTCCATAAGCAAAGCCACGGAACTGTTTATATAGGATTGAGTCAAAAGTGCAGTCATGCCATAGAGACAGTGGAAAAATAGAGGTTGGGGCTGGGTAAGCATCGAAAAGGGTGAAATGACCTCCCAGTATAATTAGGAAGGAGGAGGGAGAAACAGCAGATTAAATGAAGTTTCTCATAGTGGAAAAAGTTCTGCCATTGACTGATAAAGTTTTGGAAACACCAAAAAGGTTAAAAAGTTCACAGATTGCAACTTTTCAAAATAAATCCTCAGGTACTCTTAAGAAAGGAACAATTTCCTTCAGTTTTCTGGAACAACAGGGAGCCACTGACCACTTGTTCTTATCCCATAATGATCTGTATTTAGAAGATGGTGGTAGTGTTTGGATCACAGCACTTTCTCCTGAACGCTCCAGGCTCTTCATAGATACTGTCTCCATCACTGTTAGCAAAAACTCTGTTAATTAATCACAGAACAAGATGTGAGAGAATGCTCCCAAGGACAGGATTGCACTCAGTTTAAATCTCAATGTAAGGAAAATGCACGTGCTTCTGCTTATTCTTAGTGTTTTGTTTGTAATGCCTTCTGTCAGCATTATGTTGCTTTCCTCCTCCATGATGATGCCACAGTGCATTTATGTCCTCTTGCCACTTGCCTGTCCTTTGTTGCAGCAACCCATAATGGCACAGCATCTCCTGAGCTGACATAGTCTCCTACTCTTATCACGCCCACGCTGCTACCTTGCTATAAGAGGCTATCCTTAGGGACATTGCAGACATGCAAAGGATTGGCTAAAGGTGCTGCATCACTCTCACATTGCAGCAAGCGACATGCGTTCCTTCTTCTGACACAACACAAGCTGTCACTGACATCCTGCTCTTGGCATTCCATGTTTTGCAGTGGTAGCTGTCAACTGCCTGCATGCTGTATGAAAATAAAAAAGCAGAAACAAACAAAAAGGGTACAGACAAGGCAGTGCACAGACAGAGCAAATACTAAGCTGCTACATCTGCTGGCTTGAAAAAGAAACAAATTGTAGAACATTCAGAATTTGGAGAAAATAAAATATTTCAGTGCAATGTTAGAGGATTTTACAATCCTATGAAAAACTGTATTCCTCAGATCTGTTCTGATACATCTCTGCTGTTCTCCAAGGTCTGTACCACTGGTATCGCTGTACTTCACATAATGAAAGCAATTTTGAGACCACAGATTTTATTTTTGTACTTTGACATTTTCCTACAAAACCTACAATGACTCCAGAGAGGTGCTTTATGAGTCAATGGATCAGTCACTGAATATATGTAAACCAAAACTATGGTCATGAACAAGATTTGCATCCTTTGTCAAAGTAACAAAAAGTATGAGCTGAGAGCATTGAGCACAATTTGATTTTTATTTTAAAAAAGTAAAATTTTACATCCTGCTTTCTTTCTCAAAGGAAAGAAAGTCGAAGTGGCTAACAAAAATGAAAACATACTCAATGTTGGAAAATAATGTATTGGATCCCCACTTCATGGAATTTTATCTGTGGTCATATTTTTATGACAACACTTTGTTAAGACACTCTCTGAGCTGTTGGCCTAGGAGCAAATGGATGCTTCCTCAAGTGGTTCAGCAGGGAGCTCAGTCTTTGCTAGCAAAACAGGTTGCTCAGACAATAGTCCCGTGCAGGCATTTGTCTGCAATACATTTAGGGCTGAGGTGCGACGGGATGTACGCGAGCAAGTAAGCAACCCCAAACATCTATTGTCTGATCAGTTGTTGAGTGTGAAGATCTACATTTGTTGTTACCTGTTGTCAAGTCAACTTCATCTTCTAGTGACTCTATGGATGAGAGAGTTCCAAGAACTCTGGCCATCAGCTGCTCTGCTCAGGTCTTGTAGACTCAGGTCCATGGCTTCCTTGATTGAATAAATCCAGCTATAATGTAGCCTTCCTTTTTTCCTTCTGCTTTCCATTTTTCCAAGCATTATTTTTTTCAGTGAGTCACATCATCTCGTGATAGATCCATAATATGACAGCCTCAGTTCGGTCACCTTGGCTTCTCGTGAGAGTTCAGGACTGATCTGATCTAGGACCCGTTTATTCATCTTTTTGGCAGTTCATCTGCCATCTGCAGAAGTCTTTGGCAGCAGCACATTTCAGATGAGGTGATTATTTCCCTGTGAACTTTCTTCGTTGCCCAATTATGCCCATACGTGGGAATAGGAAACACTATGCCATGAATTATTATGATTTCGGTATCTAACAAAGGTCTATATAAGGACTTTAAAGTATATTTGGCTGAATGGCTTGTGAAGCTCAGATGCTATGCAACCCTGACAAGCTGGATCTACTTAACAAGTCCCAGTATATACCTTAGTGTATAGCACATTAAACCTTTGAAATGGCAGAGGGAGCTTTGAGGTTGTGCGTGTGTGCTTGTATATATCCCATACCCACTTTAGCCCTACATGTGTTTTAGCCAGGTCCTTGCAAAAGGAAAGAAGCCAAGTTAAACTTAGTAGCTTTATAGGATCCAAGGATATCTTATTAGGTCCTTATATTATCTGATGGTAAACAGGTAGCTGTGGTAACCTACAACCCTCCAACCATCTGCAGACCAGCTGGTTCTTCTATATTACCTACAGGTTGCCACCAAGGTGTAGGAAATAATGTGGGTAGCCCTTGTTGGCCAAGTCTTTGTCTTGAGCCCTTAGCATCTCACAGAGGCTCCTAAAATGAGACTGTTAACAAAAGTGCCCTGTTGGGTGGAATCTAAATTGTATTACTGCAAAAGCTGAAATTTTTAGACAGTATTGACAGTACCTCATCATCCAGTTTTTCAAAGATAATACCATCATATCCAAGGAATTACACCACACGTACTAGAAAGAGCTTATTCCCAGCCTTCCAGGTTGTATACAAAAGTGCCTTTGGAACTCAAGGGGGTGCGGGAGTTCAAGAGCATTCTGTGACACAGAGCAGGAGGGTGAGGCCAGAAAAGGTAAAGCTCAATGGGAATGTAGACTCTCTGGTCTGGTTAAAAAAGGTTTTTTGATCCTGGCAGCAGTGTTTTTCTCCCTGTTGTAACAATTCCTTGGCATACTGAAATCAGTATCTTTGGGTTTGCAGAAATGTATCTAGACTTGCCAGGTGATCCTCATTTCAAGGGAAGGCTCATAATTCATTGTGACAGTGCGCCGATGCCATAAGCCTTAATAGAGATGTGTCTTACCAGTGCCATAGCTTTCTTGAAATATATACAACAGAATACTCTTTTCAGTGTCTCTTCTAGGGAAGAGAATTAACTTGGCAGGCTTTGATCTGTTGCTAAGCCTGAACTACCAAATCCGAGGCAACTTCTGGTGTTATAGCATAGAATGCAATCCATTCATATTAAGAAATCCGTATTGTGTTGTTTTCCGAAACTGATACAGTGTTGATTTTTCTACCATTCTGCTGAGAGACATTACTGTTTGCCTTTCTTACATTATTGATTTGAGTCTTCTGTAGGGGGAAAAGTACCAGCTCAGAGCCTGTAGGAGTTTTATAATGCTAGCCAGATGAATAGCAAGCTCAGTCCTTGTTTTTCTCCCCACCCGCCTTAATTTACAAGCCAAATGACATTATGTGGGCATAAATTATGTCTAAAAATAATTTCCATTTAAAATTCAAATGGGTGGGGGAGTCAGTGAGGAGCCTTTTGCTTTCTTTCCTGTGCATTGGCAAGGGTTCCTGACTATTAGATCAGCTCAGCCAGCCAGTCAGTATAAAATAAAGTTAATTGGACTTGCTGAAAATCAAATGGCCTCAGCCTTGCACTAATTCCTAGGTCTGTGATTTAATAATGACACTGGAGACGAAGGACTGGAAAGGTGCTGCATGACTGTCTGAACCAATCAGTAGAGTTGTAAATTACCCTTCTGAGATTCCCAGTGGCAGATTGAGATGCTTGGTTACAGTCGCAAGGGGGTAGATAAAGCCGTACATGGAAGCAATTTGTCAAGATTCCTGCGCTTATGGAAATGGGAGTTAAAGCTTCATTTTTAATTCTCTGTCTTTCTCAGCATGCCAGTTGCGAGGAAGGACTGCACATGTGGAGTGAGGAAGAAGAACCATTGATCAGAGAGGCAGCTGAATACTGAACTAGATCATTAAAACAAATTAATTAGGGATCTCTTTTAGCACACAGGGACAAGTCCGATGTAATATTTCTTGTGGAGGTGATGAGTTTTGAAGGATGTTTAATGGGCACTTGGACAAATAAGTTATTTGGAGAGTCCTTCCAAAATTCAGGCACAGAAGTGAAATATTGTATAAAACTTTTGAAACAGGATCATTTTTGTTATCGTGGGATAATGTGCTCTGTGAAATAGCACAGGGTAGCCTATTTGTGCAGGGAAAAAAGCCCCACACCAGCTGTCTCTGGCTTGCAAATGTACCACAAGCATTATTGCTACAGAGCACCCCCTCCTGGTCAGCATAGATGCAAGTGCTGCATCCTGAATTTTCTTGCAAATCTGATTTTACATGCTCTCAAAACTCATTTTGAGTTGTGTAATGTTTACAAAGAAGATATTTATCTGTAATCTTCATTGTCTTCCATAATAGGCTGACAGATATCTAGGAATGGTGGTAACTGATGGCTTCTAGGTCATTGGGATGGTGAATCTCCTGGCTTTTATGACATTTAGGTGCTGAACCTTTTGTGGGGATGCACCATCTCCTTGACATACATGGAAGCTACCACCCCCCATGAAGAGGGGAATGATTTCATGAATGTCTTTCCCAAACTTTCCTAACATCTGTGTTCTGTAGAATTTTATTACATCCTCTTAAACATATGTTCTGCATTAGGAGTGCTGTTTATTTCAAGAAAGAAAGACACTTTCACAACAGGAGTGTCCTGTTGTCTCTGACTAGGGGTTACTTTATGACTTTACCTGTTCTTGTCAACAGTCTTAAAGATGCTCACTGCCAACTACCATACAAAAAAATAGCATTGGGATTTTCACTCACAAAAAGTTGGTGAGCTTGGTATGTCTAGGAGCACAAAGCCATTAATTTTAGAACAGAGTTTGGAGGAGTCCCTTTCTTTTTGGATTACAGCTCTCAGAATGCTTCATCTAGCAGGTGCAGTGTGAATTGCAGCATATACCTCACATATGTGGGAAACTGACTGAAGCATCTCTTGGGAAAACATCCAGTTTGATTGCATTAACATAAATAACAAAGTTCATTTTTAGCACTGTAATGGCAAGCTATCCATCACTGTATCTGACCAAAGGCCAAGTATGGGAAGATACCTGTATGTTTTCAGAATTCTTGGTTGACTGCTGGCTTGATGACTAAGGCCATTTCCACACTAGATTGTTATAATGCTATTATTCCACTGTCAACATCCTATGGCATCCTAGGGTGTGCAGTTTAGGGAGGAGCCTTTGAGGAAAAGCCCTAAATGAGCCTGGTGTTCTTGATGACAGCCTGCTGTGTCTAGTTTTGTTCCCTCTCCACAGCGACCATCATCCCCCCCACCCAAAAAAATCCTGATTGGGATTCATGGAAACTGAGTAAATTCCTTTCTGTATACTCCAAAGTTAGAGCATGACAGAGCTCAAAGAACTGGATTTTTGTTCATACTAATCACAACAGCTGGTAGATAGGGAAGCTTCATGGCCGTTTGTAGCAAATACCAACTGTAATGCATTCAGTGCTTTGATATCTCATCTCTTCTACCCCCCTTCCCTTCTGTCTTTCTCTATAGCTATGGTATAGAAGATTATCTTGTCTCAAGACATAGCAGACAGATGAATCTGTTCAGACAAGCTCAGCTTCTATAATCAGCTACCACACCATGGAGCCCCACAGCAGAGACGACATAGACTTGAAAGAAGAAACCACACAGGTGTGGTCAGAATCAGCTGAGCAGGAACAGAATACTGCCCAGGTGACTAGAAGCAATAGATGTTTTTAATTCCTAATTTTTGCAGTGTCCATGTACCAACAGGGATTTCCTAAAATAGCACAGTTTCCTTCTTAAAATAATTTTTGGTATAATAATATATTTCTTATTGGATACTTGGGAAAAAAATGATTTGCTGTCGGATTTTTGTATGATATACAAATTTACTTGAATCTAAACTTTTGTGCTGCGAAGTTTTAAGTTTGGAGGTACGCAGAAAGAAAAGCTTCTTGTGGAGTTAACTGAGCTATAATAAAAGTGCCCTGGGTGAAGTTTTTGTGATACAATTAATGTGCCTCCTTCGTGGAATTTTAGGAGAGTCCATATGTTGTCATCTTCCCTTTACAAGGATCCTGTGTTTTCCGACTAGTTCGTCTTTCTTCCTCCCAAAAGTCTGGTAAAGAGGAAAAGATGGAACAGTTGCCTATCTGTTTTGATAGTACTGGTAGAAGTTGTCTAACTGGAAGTAGCCAGCAGAAGAATCAAACCACCATCATTGCCTTATTAACCTGCCTGCTGTTGTAATGATATAAATAAGTAATATAAAATGATAAATATACATCCTCTTCATGTATCATTCTGATACTTTCATCAGGAACTGTTGACCAGATTCATTATTGCAGCTTCTTAGGGAGGAACCTTCTTGACCAATTCCACCCAGATTGGTTGTTTTTTCTTCTTGAGCAGGAAGAAGTCTAAGAGAGAGTCATATCTCTGTGGAGCTTTGCTTGAAACCAAGGTTTGCCTGAACTTGAGGCAACTTGTGTTTCTGGTCTTGCTCTTAAGTCCTGTCTTCTGGTTTGCTCTCTGATCCTGATTGCTCTTCAGTTGTGGCTTTTGGCTTGTTCTCTGGTATACTCTTCTGATTTGGTCTTTGATTGCTCTTTGGTCCTGATTCCCAATCCCAGCTCCTGATTCACTCCAGAATGCTGCCTGTGACCCAAGAAAGGAAATGGAAATGGAACCCAGGATCATTTATATATGATTCTTCTACATGTTAAGCCACACCATCTGGCCTGCAATCATAAAACAAGAGCAAATAAGAGGTACCATTTCAGGAATTCTTGCAGAGAAAAAAATCTTTACTTTTGAACACGGGAGCCGAGATACTAAAGAAAGTCATTGATGATAGATTGTAGTTTACCCAACTGTTCATAGGGTTTCTGTATTCTTTTTTTCTGGTAAGAGTTTTTGTAACTTTTAACAGTTGCACAACAGGTAGAAATTGCAGGTACACCTCTAGCTAGCAAGTGCTGTGTCTGTTGGGTTTCTGACTGCCGTGTTGCTGATAAAGGCGCACAGTCTCTGTTTAGAAACAAGATAGCAGCTTAATAGATTGCATTCATTTTGGTCTAAATATACTCCCGTTTAACTTACTTTTGGACTGAGGAGTTAGTGGTTCATTTCCAGTGCCTGATTTTCTCTGAAAGTGGTATATTTGGTTATTGTTTCCCTTTCAATAGCCTTAGGCTATTTCTGTGCTTTTTCTGTTGCCTGGCATATGTGACATCCACTGTGCTCCATGCATTTTTACCCAGAAAGTTTCTGACTAGATGCTTCTATGCTTTTATTCTTGACCTCTGTTCCAGGTCCACTTTGTCCCTGAAGGGGGCACTGTGGCTCAGATCGTGTACAGTGATGATCAGGACCGTCCCTCCCAACAGGTGGTCTACACAGCTGATGGCACATCTTACACCTCGGTGGATACATCAGAGCACACACTGGTTTACATCCATCCCGTGGAAGCTACTCAGGCATGTGACACCCTCATCCCTGTTTCAGCCTACTCATGGCCGCAAAGAAAAATAATTCTAGGCCGGGGGCCAGCTGCCTGCCAAGCTGTGTGAATGCCTAATAGCTCTCAGCTGCACACAATCATCTAACCATTGGCAAAGAGGGAGTGTGGACTTTTCATTCTAAATGGGAGTGCAGATGTTGTAATCAAAAGCAGCTGGTAGCCCATTGAGTATGAAGCCCTGTCCATCTCGTTCCCTGAAACTGGAAAAAATTAAGTCTATTTTTCTTCCTTTTTCAAAAGACAACAGCAGTAGCCAGTGTACAATTTCACCAGTCATGGTATTCTCTAAAAGATGGGGGTTCTTAATTAATCATTGCTTAAATCTTTATTTTTGCAGCAGTGTGCGCACAACTACTAATGAACCATCTACTTTTCTAACTGTTGTGCTCGCCTACTATCTCTAAGTAACCAAATCTATTCATTTACGACCTTGATTTTCAAACTTCCCTTCTTGAAGAAGTGTCTCCAACATGGTTTTGTTTGCCAAGGAACCCAGTACTTCTTCTATGCAGTCCTTGTGCTTTGCTAGAGGTTTTGGAAAATGTTCCAAGATGTAGGCTCTCAGACCATCAATATAGCTAAAAGAGTATTGTCTGCACTTGAGTGAGCAACTGTAAAGGGTCCAAGGTCCCTTTTCTGCCCTTGAGACTTCTGGGTCCACATGGACTATTAAAACAAACCAACAAAGTCCATGTTTGATTTTAAAAACCAGGTGTTCTGTAAATATAGAACCATGCATGGAAAAGCTTTATCCTATTTTAAATGCTGATTGCCACTTGTAGAGGCTTCCAAGAAAATCAATTCCTCTCTTTTTGGGGGACAGAAAAAGAATTGTCTGGGCAATCTGGAGGGGTTGAAGACCAGAAGCCCTATGGGGTTGCATGAGACTTCAGGCTTGCAGGTGGCCCTCCTTTGCTTTACACTGACTCGCAGCATCAATTCACTCTAGAGTCTTCTATAGCCAGATGCTAGGCATTGAACCTGATACTTTTTGCATGCAAACCTATATTATGCCACTCAGATATGGTCATTTGCCCTTTTATGCAGCCTAGTGTCCAGGCATGCTGGGCTTTTCACCTGTTTCATATGAACTGGGAATATAGGTATAAAGCACATACAACATTCCTGAGTTTTCAGATGCCTAGGAAAGATCAGTACTAGTGCAAATAACCCAGAACCTCCTAATAAGCTTCTGAGGAACTTTTTGGAACTCTGTTTGGAAACCACTGTTTTAAACAAAACTAATCAATGCTAGTAATGTTCACCTATTGATTTCCAAATCCCAGTTTACCCTCTCCAAGAAATTTTAGGACTATCCACTTTTCTTATTTCTTTTAATGTTTTTCTGGTCCTAATAACAGCACATTTTAGTGCCTTATTGCATTTTTATTTTTTCTTTACACTTCTTCTAAATTGCCATGCTGAGTGCTGCTTTCAAGGTTTGGCGTAACTGCCCTCAGTCTTAATATCTAATGCAAATGATTGACTAAGTCTCTCTAACCATATTAGTGCTCTCTAGAGGAAACTCATGTACAAATGTAACACCATTATATCACATTTTATAGGAGTACTGCATTTTTTTATCCCAATGCCAAGACTGAGTTCCACATATTGCGTAAATAGGTGGGATATTGGAATTGATATATTGTGGTGGTCGGAATGACTAGTATTATGAAAATGGAATAAAATTGGTCTTTTGTCCAATGTCATTTCCCTAGTGGCAGGGTTATTCTGTCACTGTGAACATAAAGCTGTCAAACTGTCTTACGACGTTTTAGTCATATAATACAATTTTCTTAAGACTCTGTTTACAGATCCGTCCCAAGTGACATATGTTCAGCAGGATGCACCTACCCAGCAGGTAAGGCCCAGCAAGTAAAGATGTCTTGATTCTTTTGTGTGTCCAATGATGGACTATATGAGTTACATTTGTTAGAAATAGATTGCTGCTATACTCTTGAATATTCTCAATTCTCTCTCAGGCTAGACACAGCCACTCATTGTTTTTACTCCAGAGAGCTGAAAATGGTATAGCACAGCCATTGTTTTGCATGGTGTCAAACTCATTTCTTTCATTTCTTTATTTAAAAGTATTTTACCTGGTTTTTATGGCTATTCCTATATGGTTGTATATGTAACAAAATGGTGCACAATGTTTGGAAAACGTTTCTCTCATGGTGCAAGTTACTGTGTCTCATTTAAAGAAAACATTGGAAGGTAAGGTCTTAAAAATTAATCTAAATACAAGCAACTGAATGGGCTAAGCATAGGCTCATTGGTAGAGAGTTCTATAACACTGGGCTACCACTGAGAGGGACCTGCCTTCCTGTTTGGGCAAAGATTACAGGGCAAGAAAAATAAATAAGTGCATTCTGTAGGTAATAGAAATTCTTTCATTTCACCTTGTTGTTCTGAATAAATTTAGCTATGTTCACCTATAGTCATACAAGTCCACTGTGATGGCACTCATAAGTAATCTAAAATTAAGAATATTCTCACCAGTTAAAAGACCAGTTAGAATATAAAGATCAGGTCCTTTTAAAGCTATAAGGTGAGTTTAAGAATGGTGAGAAGACTGCTTAACTCAACTTTTTCTGTTCTCAAAATATATTTCTATATCCTTCATTTAAATGACAAAATAAACCTGTTCTATCATTTTATTTGTGTTCCTGCACATTTTAGGGGAGAGTTCTTTTATACTGGCAGAACTTTTTGAGTTTTTATTTTTTGGGATATCACTGTGAAGGCTAAAAATTCCAATTACTTGCTGATGTGTCTTGATGTATATAGTCCTGGTTTTCTGCTTGATGTGCTCACTAGTGTGAAATTGACTAGGAGTAGCATGAAATTGAGGGCTGGGGGAAGTAAGGATCAGAGGAAGCAAAAAGGGAAAATGAAGTATCTCTTTGAGGAGCACTAGCTTCCCGTATAATCTCTGGTGCTTTTGTAAATCGGATGATTGAGGTGGCGAGGCTTGGGATCCTCTTAGTTTTAGGTTCCTCTGTAAAACACAATTGTGCAGAAATAATAATTCAAAACCATTGGATAGCCATGTTACTGGCATATAAAGTGATGTGATAAAGTTCAGTTTCAAATTCTAGGAATCTAATGCCACTTGTTTGAAGGTACCAGTTGTTTGAAGATTATTTTTTGTTTCTGTGGGATTTCCCCAAATGAACGATGCAGGAGTTGAGAGCTTGGCTACATGTTACACTCACCGTATGTAAAGCTGCCAGTTGTGAGTTCAAAAGAAATTTCAAAGTCTTGACATGAAGTCATACTGAGAAAGAAAGAGAGGTAATTGCTTGGTGGGCATGTATGATTACTGTATTATCTCACTCATGTGCTCTTCTTTGCTCCCCAGTTGCTAGTGGAGATTAGCTGAATGAGATAACTGGAGTATCTCTTTCCTTTCAGTGTGACTTAAAACGAGGCACCTTCAGTTAGAGTCCAGATCTGAGTTAGCCAGGAGCTGAGGGTGAGAGAGAGAGAGATGAGAAATGTGAGTTAGATGTGTTAAATAAGTAAATCTGCATATTATGTTCCATTTCTGTGCAATCAATTGCTATTTTTGGTATTATACACATTTGCCTCTGAGTACCTTATATAAAAGCTTGAGTTCAGACATGGTGTCTGGGCTGGCAGTGGTTAGTGAAGAGTGGTGTGCTGGCTGGTAGGGATAGAGTTTCAATAAAATCTCATACAGGAATCACAAAAGCACCTCGGAGATTGCCACAAAAGTTGGTGGCCGCAGCAATAGAACAGAAGGAGCTTCTCACATTGGTGGCAGAGGTGGGAGTAAAGGAAAGCCCTCACATTTGCAGGCAGCAGAGGTATATACAGAACCTCGCATTTGTTGGGAAAACCCCACAGGGGTTTTCTAGAGAGTTCAAGGACATTTGTGTGATTCTTGTTTAGCAGTATGAACTAAGACCTGTAATACACTACATTTGAGTTCTCTGTGAAGAACAGGAGAGCCCCTGGGTGTGTTCATCAGTCCTTCTTTTAGGTCAGAACAAAGAACTCATACACCCTGTGTTATTTCAGCAGGCTTGTAACAGTAAGGAAGTGGCTCATCCTAACAACATACATCCTTCTACGTGGTACAAAGCAATGTATGTTTAAAGGAGTTGCACGCATGTCTTTTGCAGCCTACTAATAGTAAGAGAAACATACAAGTGTCAGAATATGTTATCTTAGTCCTCTCTCCAAAGGCACAACCTTGACATCATCACTGTTGACAAACTAAATGTTCCCAGGGAGAGATCTTCTGTTTGTTTGTCAATGGCTATCCTTTTTATTAGAACAGCTACTATCCCTGCAGGTGCTACGTGGACCCTTTTCCTGTAAGAAATCCCTGAACTATTGTAGCTGCTAAAATAATAAGCAAGGTTGCTGCTGATTTTGGAAAACCCTATGGAAGCTTAGCCCTTCCAAAGCCTTTGTGTATTTGTGTCTTGATTTCTTTCTACATACGTAAAGGGGATAAAAACAAGAATGCATGAAGGGTGTTTTTGCTGAAATACAGGAGCAATTTTCTGCTACCTTGCAGCAGCAAGTTTTATGTTCGCTCCTCTCTGACAGCATGCATATGGATTCACTAATGATGTCTGGTAGGTGGGGGTGTGGCAGTGAGGAACAGTCATTGTATTCAGGGTTTTTTTTGGCTCACTTCTCCTTGGTTTTTATTTAGTTGTGGTCACATCCCCTGTAGTATTTTAGAGATGCAGTTTTATGTTAGCTTGGAAATCAAACTGAATATGTTGAAAATGGGAAAAATCATTAATACAAAACATGGGAGGTGTGCATATGTATCTTTTATAATAACAGTTTCAGTTAGTGAAACTTCTATTGTTTGTGGCCAAAGGCCGTAAACATTCAAACACCATTAAAAGGACAAAAATAACATTTGCAAGTGCAATTATTATAAATATGATAACTATAAGTCACAGTATATAGCAAACACAAACACCCAATGCTCTGTTGTCAGATTCAAAGATATGGCCATGTTAGCCTGTGTCACTATATAAAGGGATCTTGTAGCACATTTGAGACTAACTGAGAGAAAGAAGTTTGTAGCATAAGTTTATGGTACAAGCTTCTTTCTTGCAGTCTCAAAGATGCTACAAAATTCCTTTGTATACCCAGTGCTCTGGTTACTTTTAAGATTGCCATATACCTTTGCTTTTAGGTGAGTTACTGACCTGAAGTTTCCTTCAGGAAGAGATTAGTAGTTCCAGGTTTCATGTCAAAATCTGTACTTTCATTGGCTTGTGGTGTCCCCTTTTTCTGCTTATCGCCACAGAGGAAAAAGAAGCACTGGAAAGAAAGATATTTGTGGCTAGTGCTATTTGGCAACAGAGACAGTAGAGTGTTTCTGTCCTTGCCAGGCTGCCAGCGATCCCTTCTCAAGGTAGACAAAATTATTTTTAGCTAGAGCTGTGATTGAGACAGCTTTACTAATTTACAGTTTATATTGGTAACTACAACATATATGTTACAGCAAAAAGAAATCCTCCTTCAGTCTTCACATAGGAGTGGTGCCAACTCTTACTGGCAGTGAATTTTCTCTGTGATAATACAGTGAGAGCTGGCAGTGGTGGGCAAGCAACATTTCAGAACAGCTTGCCCAACTTTATTTATTGAGGAATCTCTGATAAGCTTCTGAGGGACCTCAGTCTTTCCTACAATGTCATTTGCAAGCTGCCAATGTTGTCCAGCGTTGTGTGCATTCTGCATATTTATAGTCATGCCACACCTTCAGGAAGTGTCTCATGCAGCATACTGCATCCCAATAACACATTATATCCATCCATCTACTCCACAGAGAATGGTCATTTCCGCACTGGACTGTTATAGCGCTATGATTCCACTTGCAACGTCCTATAGAATCCTGGGGTTTGCAGTTTTGGGAGGGGTCGTGTGGCCCCTCCCAAAACTGCAAACCCTAGGATTCCATAGGATGTTGCAAGTGGAATCATAGCGCTATAACAGTCCAGTGTGGAAACGGCCAATGTGATTGATAGTGGAGAGACAAACTCAGATAGAAGTGTAGAGATGCCAGTATGAGATTTCAGAAGCCAGTATCTGTGTTGTATGGGGGGAAGTATTCAGTGATCAGTTTTGTTCCTTGTACAAGACTGGTGTATGCACATTTGTTTGATGTGCTCAATTTATTCAGACTGAAGAATATGCATGATTCATTCACCTTGCAAAGACTTTTAAAGGAAAATCTGAGCAACCTTTGCCCAGAATTTGGATTTGTTTGGGTTTTTTTTTTCCAATGAAGAGTTTACTAACCCCCAGTGGGTGTTTAAGTATTTCCTTGAGATTTTGTTTATTAGTGAAAAACTGCAGGGCTTTGTGAGTCATTTTTGATGACTTGTTTTTTAGGGTCTCTTTGAAAAGTTTCCCTGGGCACATTGTACTGACTTTTGTGCATAATGGGCATTTAACTTTTTTCTTTACATAAAATAATATACAATGTTCTTTAAAATCAGAGCACCTGTTGCCCTTCAGTTATTAAGGTTTCAGATTTTAATTAACTTGTTTCTGAACTGAACTCTGTGTTTTAAGTGTGTTGGATGTTGTTTTCTCTTTTTTCATGGAGTGAGAAAATTATAGGCAGGGTTGTTTTAAGGGAACGTTTTAATGTCAAACTAATTAAAGTGGAAAGTGGAGACCCTGGGTGGCTTTTCTTCATGACAGAATAAGGAACAGTTCATGTTGAATTGCCAAGAGTCTTTCTGAAGATTCAGAGGTTTGCTGATGCAGTGCATTCTTCTGGCTCAGTTCCACTTTCTGTTAAATATTGGCATACCTTTAGTTTTGCTGAATACAGATGTACTTTAGTTAACAAAGCCTGACAAAGAAGCTCCTTTTAACAAAGTTTTTTATACCAGCCCAACCCCCGTTTCCTCCTTGTCTGCTGTCTAGTGAAACTTTTCTAGCAGCATCAGCACGAGGAGGAGGAGGTGCTGGGAAAACACAGAACTTCAATGACAGGTTACAGCATCATGTCTGAAGTAAACAATGCAATAAAACTTGAGCTGAGAAAGAGCAGGATTCTGCTCTAGTGAATCCTGCTGTAGCTTTGTGTGTCTTCTACAAGCCGGGTAAACAGCAGCTGCCTCCAGAATCCCTTACTGAGTATGACTGAACAGCAAACAGGGATAAATGGGGAATGAAGATTCTTCTTCGTGGTCTCTGTGCCTTCATACACTAGGAGCTTTAGCGCCTGCGCGGTAGCGTTCGGAAACTTCTAGAGCTTGTTCGCTTGGCGGGAACCCCTCCCCCACGCCGGTACTGCGCATGCTCCTCCCGCCGAGCAACGGTCTCTCCTCAGTTCTTTCTCGTCCGCCGCCGCGTACGGAAGGTTCTTTAGTTTGTTCCTCTCACGTCGTGCTTGGCTTGCTGTTTTTTCACGGTTTTACGGACTTTCGGACTGTCTTTGACCTCTCTTTCGGACTCCCCCTTCGGCTTTCGTCTTTTTTGGATTTCGGAGTTTGGCGTTTCTTCGTCTTATGTCCGCGCTCTTTAAGAAGTGCGTGTCCTGCGGCCGCAAGGTTGCCCTCAACGACGGCCATAAGGAGTGTCTCTTCTGTTTGGGCGAGTCCCACAATATCCGGACTTGCCAAATTTGTAGGGATTTTACTCCCCAAACTCTTCGCAACCGCTCCGCGAGACTCAAATCTTTTTGTTGGGAGCAGTCTCTGCGGGCGATAGACGAGACCTCCACTTCCAAGATGGCCGACAAGAAGACGACCACGCCATCGACGGTATCGGCGGCTGCCGTTCCGTCCACCTCGTCGGTATCGGGCTCGGTACCGGCGAAACGCCGATCTCGGCGTTACCGAGGATCCCGAAGCTGTCGGCGGCTGCCAAGTCAGCTAAAGGATCCTCGACGGCGAGGAAGGCTGAGGCTCCCCTTACGGGGACGCCTGCAAAAAAGCGCCCTGCTCCGGACGGAGGCAAGGGCAAGGAGAAGGAGAAGAAGAAGAAGAAGAAGGAAAAGAAGCGCTCCCCGGCTGGGGACGCTCAACCTCCTACTCCTCCTCCTACTCAGCAGCCTTCCAAAGGGCGAGGCGAGTCCGTCGACCTCTCGGAGGATGAGATCGAGGACGTTCCCCAACAGCGCCCGGACTCGCCTGTGGCAGACCCTCCAACCCTGGTGGAGGAGCGCCACCGCCCTCTTAGCCGTCGCAGGTCGGCCGACCTGCAGCAGAGAGAGCCCTCTGCTTCTCCGTAGCGGCGTTCGACCTCCTTCAGGTCCCGGTCCCGCTCTTCCGAGCGTCCAGTGGCCTCGCCGCCTCCGAGGGAGACAAGAGAGGAACAACCTCGCTCGTCTGCCTCCAGATACACCTCGGCGTCCTACGTGGCCAGGTACGCGAGGGAATCTGAGTGGAGAGAGCGCCCGGCCTCCTATCGGTCGCATTCGCCATCGTACCGGGATCGGTACCATCGTGGCCCGAGTCGCTGGGAGACCTTCCGGAGGTCCCGGTCACCTCGTCGACAGCGCGAATCGCGCTCGCCTAGAGGGGACGAGGCTCGGTACCGTCGACGCCAAAGCCGATCTCCGTCGGACCGCCGCTCCTTCAGCCGCTCTCCCTCCCCTCGATATCATAGGGCGAGGGAGCCTTCACCACGGTATCGGGCGATATCGCCACCTCCTAGGGTCACGGCAACGGCGACGCGCCCTACGGAGTCGATGGTGACTGAGCGGGCTACGACGACGTCAGCCTGCCAGACTACCCCGGTCACCACCAAGAGGGTGAAATCCGTGGTCAGCCATCCCAAGCGGGACGCTGCTGCTACCACCGCCCCGGCTGCGGAGAAGCCTAGGAAGGCAACACCTGCGGCGACTACGAAGGAGCCGGAGAGCGAGCGGCGAGAGGACTCACCTAGCTCGGAGTCGTACGACTCGAGTGCGGAGTCTGAGGTGTCTGAGGCGGCCTCCCAGGAGTCTCCTCCGTTGGGATTCGGGGACCCGATCCCAGATTCTGCTCCAGAGGACGTCCACCAGTTCTCTGCGATGCTGCTCCGCATGGCCACTACCCTCGGCCTTAAGATCGCCGATGCGGAGCCGGAGGACGACGATCCAGCCTTCTCCGTTTTCGAGGAGAAGCGACCTTCCACGGCCCCGCTGCCTCTCCTGCCCCGGGTATCCAGACTGGTGAAGGCCGCCTGGGATAGACCGGCCTCGGCTCAGCCGATACCGCAGCGGTTAGAACACCTCTACAGGGTGCAGAAGGATAACGCCGGTTATCTATTTAATCACCCTGCACCGAACTCTGTGGTCGTCGAGTCCGCGCAGACGAAAGGCTCCGGCAGGCAACACACCACCCCGCCGGACAAAGAGGGCAGGAGTTGGACGCCTACGCAAGGAGGTTCTATTCGGCTGCCTCCTTGCAGATCAGGCTGTCCAACACTCAGGCTTGCCTCGCGGCATACCTGAAGAAGGTGCTCGATCGCCTGCAACCAGCGATGGAAGCGGTACCGGAGGACATCCGCCAAGCCTCCTCCGTGATCTTCAATGAGGCTATCTCCATCGCTCGGCACCAGATGGCCTCCTCCCGGCACGCTGTGGAGATCGCCTCCCGGGTCATGGCGGGATCCGTCGGCCTCCGTCGCCATGCTTGGCTTCGACCGGCCGACATCCAGGAGGACACCAGAAGGAGGATTGAAGATCTCCCCTTCGACGGTGAAGGCCTATTCAATTCGTCCACAGACGAAGCTTTGGACAATCTCGTCAAGGCGAGACTGACCGCAAAAAAGATTGGGCTGCAGCCGGCCACGCAGACCCGCAGGGCCTCCACCTTCCGCCCATCCTGGCGACGATCTTCCACCTCGTCGTTCCAGCGTTCGGCCCAGTCTGGACATCGAGACCGTCCTCCGGCTCATCGGCCAGGCGCACGATTAGGCGGCGCCCGCCTTCGTCGAAGAAGTCCTCCTCCGAGACAAAGTCTCGGTTTTGACGTGCCTGGCAGGACCCACCAATACCCACTCTTCAGCCTACCATCAGCGCTCGGAGACCGACCGACTCTCGCTCGACACCTAGCGGAGTGGCAGTATGTCACTACGGACTCTTGGGTGCTTTCCATCGTCCGTCTTGGCTACGCCATCGAGTTTCTCGATATTCCTCCTCGCGGCGTTTATTACTCCACGCCGTCGAGTCCGGCCCTCCTGGAAGAGATCCAATCCCTCCTCCAGAAAGGGGCGATCGAGCGGCTCCCGCAAGAGGCCAAGACCACCGGCTTCTTCTCCAGGTACTTCACGGTACCGAAAGCCGACGGTACCCTCCGGCCGATCCTAGACCTCAGAGGGGTGAACTACTACATCCGCCCCAAAAGGTTCAAGATGGTCACGATACCGTCGATCCTACCCTTCCTACATCGAGGGGACTGGTTCGCCTCCATCGATCTCCGAGACGCATACTTCCATATCGCCATTCGCCCGCAGCACAGACGGTACCTCCGCTTCGCAGTCGACGACACCTGTTACCAGTACAAGGTGCTGCCGTTCGGACTCTCGACTGCCCCAAGGGTCTTCACCAAGTGCATGGCCCCGGTAGTATCCTACCTGCGGACGAAGGGCGCTTCCGTCTTCCCCTACCTCGACGATTGGCTGTTGGTGGCGTCCTGCAAACAGAGACTTTACCACGACGTCCACATGACGTTGTCACTCCTGACCCGCCTTGGTCTACGAGTGAATCCGAAGAAGTCCCACCTCGAGCCGGCGAGGATCTTGGACTTCATCGGGGCGACGCTCGACTCGACCTCCGCCAGGGCGTACCTACCAGAGTCTCGAGCACAAACTTTGATCCGGGCCGCCGCTCACGCTCGTACGGCCCCGACGTTATCTGCGAGAAGCGTCCAGCAGCTCTTGGGCTACATGGCTGCGACGACCGCTGTGACATATCTCGCCAGGCTGAGAGCAAGACCTCTTCAACACTGGTTCGTCCGCATATTCGACCCCCTGCGAGACGAACAGACACTCCGACTGCAGCTGCCGGGAGACGTCCGCTCATCCCTCCGATGGTGGCAGTCGCGACGCAATCTCATGTCGGGGATGCCTTTCCAACAGCCGACACCGAAGGTGACGGTAACGACCGACGCCTCCCTGTATGGATGGGGTGCCCACTGCGGCGATCTCAGAGTCCGCGACAGATGGACCGACGACGAGACCGCTCTCCATATCAACGCGCTGGAGCTGCTCGCCGTCTGGAAAGCCCTACGGGCGTTCCGCCATGCCGTGGCGGGGCGCACGGTCCTGATTCTGACGGACAACACCACCGCCGTCTGCTACATCAACAGACAAGGTGGGACTCATTCCACGACCCTGCTCGACATCACGCTCGGCCTGTGGGAATGGTGCATTCGCCTGCACACGCATCCCGTGGCGGTTCACCTGGCCGGGCAGGAGAACACCACGGCAGACGCCCTCAGCAGGGACACCTCATCCCATCACGAATGGTCTCTCTCCGGAGAGGCGTTCAGACTGATTCGGGACCGCTGGGGCGAACCATCGATCGACCTCTTCGCGACCAGGAAAACGCGAAGTGTCGCCGATTCTGTTCCAGAGCAGGCCACGATCGTGCCTCCATCGGGGACGCTTTCCAGTTTCCGTGGACCGGGGAACTCCTCTACGCGTTCCCGCCGTTCCCGCTGCTCGGCCGGACGATATCGAAGATCCTCGCCGACCGAGCCGACGCGATCCTGGTAGCCCCGTACTGGCCGAGGCAACATTGGTTCGCACCCTTGCTACAAGCCGCGCGAGACGACCTGCTCCGGTTGCCACCGACACCGGACCTGCTCTCCCACTCCGGCGGCCGAGTCCTCCATCCGGACCTGCCACGCCTGGCCCTCCATGCCTGGAGGATATCGCACTAGACGATCCCGTGCTCGGTACCGTCCTCGTCGCGGCCAGGAAGGAATCCACCCGTCGCAACTATCAATACAAGTGGCGACGCTTCCTGACCTTCGCTAACGAGAGGAGTGAGCCGGTATCGCCCGCGGGGCTCTCGACCGTCCTGCACTTCCTCCTGCACCTCCGGCAACAGGGCCTGGCGTTTCCATCCCTGAAGGTGTATCTCTCCGCGATCGTGGCATACCAACCGCCACGATCTGCTGCCTCGGCCTTCTTCAGGAACGATACCGTTAAGCGGTTCCTGAAAGGACTTCATCATCTCTACCCGCCGGTATCGCCGCCGCTACCGCCGTGGTCCCTCTCGCTGGTGCTCTCGCAGCTGACGAAGCCGCCCTTCGAGCCGATGGCGACCTCGGATGACAGGCTCCTGACAATGAAAACTGCCTTCCTGGTAGCGGTGACCTCAGCGAGGCGAGCGGGTGAGATCACAGCTCTTCGTTCCGATGAGCCCTTCACGGTCTTCCACAGGGACAAGGTGGTCCTGAGACCTGACATCTCGTTCCTGCCAAAGGTGGTGTCCAGTTTCCATCTCAACCAGGACATCATCCTGCCTGCCTTCTTCCCGAACCCGACGACACCGTTGGAGCGGTCCCTCCACTCCCTGGACGTGCGTCGGGCATTGGCTTTCTACAAGGACAGGACTGCTTCCTTCCGACAGACGCCGCATCTCTTTGTTTGCTATGGGCGACGTCGGAGGGGCCTAAAAGTGTCCACCCAGCGCTTCTCCAAGTGGGTGGTGAGGACTATTGAACTGGCGTATGAGCTCGCGAGGAAGCCTCCGCCAGTCCTGCTTCGAGCCCACTCCACCAGAGCGGTGGCTACTTCTGCGGCCCTCCTGCGAGGAGTTGACCTGCATGAACTCTGCCGTGTGGCGACCTGGTCCCAACCATCGACCTTCGTGCGCCACTACAGGCTCGACTGCCGGTCGCGCAGAGATGCCCGGTTTGGACGTGAGGTGTTGGCTTCCGTGCTGTAGGACCTGACCCGCCGTCCGACCGGTAAGCTACACAGTCTCCTAGTGTATGAAGGCACAGAGACCACGAAGAAGAAGAACAGGTTGCTTACCTGTAACTGTGGTTCTTCGAGTGGTCATCTGTGCCATCATACACACCCGCCCTTCCTCCCCTCTTTCTCAGGTCCCTGTAGGTTCTACGGCGGACGACAGAACTGAGGAGAGACCGTTGCTCGGCGGGAGGAGCATGCGCAGTACCGGCGTGGGGGAGGGGTTCCCGCCAAGCGAACAAGCTCTAGAAGTTTCCGAACGCTACCGCGCAGGCGCTAAAGCTCCTAGTGTATGATGGCACAGATGACCACTCGAAGAACCACAGTTACAGGTAAGCAACCTGTTCTTAGCCTGCCTCACCAACAACCCCAGCATGTTAAAAGAGCATAGATGTATAAGTTTGTCTACCAAAATGGGAACCATAGATAACTGGACGCTGATGAAAGAAAAGAAAAAGTCCCTTGATGCATTTAGGAAGAAGCTCTCTAGAACAGTGGTTCTCAACCTTCCTAATGCCGCGACCCCTTAATACAGTTCCTCATGTTGTGGTGACCCCCAACCATAAAATCATTTTCATTATTTTTTATTTATTTATTTAGTTAGTTATTTCCAACATCAAATAGATTGGAAACACTGCCCTAAATCACTGCTCTGGATAGACTTCTAATGCCTAAAAACTGGTAACCCTCCCCCTTTTTTTAAGCACAGAAAGCGTCCATCAATGCCAGAATTAAGGCAGCAGTTCTAGTTCTGAATGTTGGGTTTCCACAGTTCAAAAAGCCAGTCACTCTCAAAGGCAATGCCAAAACAGCCCACATTTTACATGAGGCGCAGGGAGAAAAGGACAGGGAGAGAGGAAAGATGGCAGCAGCATAAGCAGACGTGTTTTGTTTCCCTCCCTCCCTCCCTTCAAGGGAGTGTGCACACTGAACATACAAAAAAGTGAGGAATGCAAGACAGTCAGGGTGAAGAACACAACACGTGCATGTGGCAAGCGCCAAGGGTCCACACACAACAAAAGCGAGAGGAGAAAGTCATCCTGGCTATTTCTGCACTAGACTGTTATAGCTCTATTATTCCACTTTCACCATCCTATGGAATCCTGGGGTTTGCAGTTTGAACCCCAGCGCAGGGGTCTCAGAAGCACTGCTCCCATTGGCTGTGAGGCCACCTTCTTTTAAAAGGGAGGGGCAGGATTGAGGAGCGGCGACCCCTTTGAAATGGTCATTCGACCCCCAAAGGGGTCCCGACCCCCAGGTTGAGAACCACTGCTCTAGAATATTCAAAATGTTTTTCTGTATACATGCAAGGCTTATCTGACTTGGTTATTACATTTCCCATGAGCACATTGTTAGTTTTGAATAAAAGGTTTGCTGAAGTATGTTGAAACGCTTTTCTCTGTGGTGGTATAGGAATCTCTACCAATTATTTCCATGTTATTTCTGCCTCTGGTACCAAATTTTCTGTTAAAATAATGCCCAGGAACACTTTTGTTTCATTGAATGAAAAATACCTGTATTTGTACTAGTGTACTAGATATAAAATACTTTTCATAAGACTAAATTATATCTTGGACTCATGAAGACAAGTCCTTAAATTGCTCTCACTTTACAGAGATCAAGATGGTGATGTGCCTATACTCACGTGTACAACTGCATTTGATCCTGCACTCATGGTTGACATCCTGTCCATCGTTGCCAAGTGCCATGGAGCTGCCATATCAGACCTTTGACTTTGACTCCTCTATTTTTCTATTGTCTGATTCCATGATTCCTTCATAAATGGCCAATGAATGTTAATTAGTAATAGCAAATTTACTGTAGTAAAATGGTAGCACAAGGCACTTCAGTACCACCACGTGAATCATCAGGCTGGTTAGGTTGTTAGAACATAAAATATATTTGATTGAAATTTCTGAACAAGAAAATGTTCTTAAATTCCTACAAAAGTTAAGTATGCAACAAACTGGGCATTTTATTAAGTTGGACTCCAACACTGAGTCCACCCAAAATTACATCTGATTCTCACTCCACAACCACAACTCCACAGCTTTGTCAGAACTAGCCTGATATAGTGGTTTGAGCTTTGGACTACGAGCCTGGAGACCACGGTTCCATTCTTTCTGAATTCTGCATTCAAGCAATGCGGAGAATAAGTGAGATGTGAAATTGTTGCTGGTTGGAAAAGCAACTGTGCTGGTGTTACCCAGTTGCTTGATCACGGCCCAGAGCTCCTGCCTAGCCCTTTCAACATCCCAAACTGTAGCAAAAGTTCCAGCAAAGTAAAGCTGCTCTTCCCTCTCACCACTTCTGTCACTCTGCTATTTTCTCTTCAGTGTCCCACTTCCTCATCTGACAAGGGCAAATGTTGGGACCTGGGGAGAATGGAGTAGATACTATGGGATCTACATATTTTCCAGAATGTATGCAAGGTTTCCATATTATAATTTGACAACTTTAGTTCAGATAGGATATCATGATACTGGTGGCGGAAGCGAGGTGATTTTATAAAGTCAGTATAAAACAGCAAAAGGTGAACTATATGTAGTGAAAGTTTGGCAGTAGTAGTGGTACTATTATTAGTATAAGTGGTAAAAGTATGGTGTGCTGTTGTTGTTAGTAGTGGTAGCAGTAGTAGTAGTGAGCAATCCAGTATACATATCTGCTTGATATATTGAATTGCACATTTACTGGGACCGGGATAAATTGTAGGTGTGCACAAGCAGTTTAGTTGGCGTTTCCTACTTGTTTTAGTAACACAAGAACTCAGTGACTTTTGACTGGAAGAGTTATTCTGCTGGCAGACAGAAAACAGAGAGTGGCACTCAATATGCGCTCCACTAAATCCCCTAGAGAAACAGAAGTGCTGATGTGGTGGGGGTGGGAGAATCTTGCCATTCTAGATCACAATTCTTTTGTTTGGCTGTTCAAAATAACAGCCAAGTTTTCCTGAACCTTTTTTTTTTTTTTTGGCAGGTGTCAATCCCAGTTCACAACCAGGTTTTGCCTCCTATGGAGGCTGTGGATGACCCTGGTCCTCTAGAACCTTTGCACAACCCAATGAGTAGTATGGATGCAAAGGAAGAAAATGATGAAGATGAGGAGGAGGAAGAAGAGGAAGAGGAGGAAGAGGAGGAGGAGGAAGAGGAGGAGGAAGAAGGGGAAGATACAGACATGGATGAATGGGACCCAGATCCACCTCGCCCATTTGACCCCAATGACCTGTGTAAGGAAGCATATTGTTTGTTTTTGTGTTGCTCTCTTCTCCTGTGTATTGGTTTACCCCTGCAGTTTCTATGTGAATCCAAACCCACTGGGTTTTAAGTGAATGTTGGGAATATAAATATAATCCAGAAACTAGCTCTGGAATTAGCTTGGATTCATTGGTGCTTGAATAAAATAAAATATAGGACAGACCAAAGGGCGTCTTGCAGCTACCACTGCTAAGCCAGTAGCTGAGTCAGGAACAAGCTCTGTCAGCTGCTTATAGTGGCCCAGGTCTGTCCTGATACAGGATTCCATGCAAACCTACTAGTGCTAGTGCAACAGTATGGTTCTGTTTCCATACCAAAGAGTAGATGTTCAAAACTTTTTAATGCTACCACATTGTGTTGTACAAGGAGATTGGAGAGGGCCGAGGAGAGTGAATGGTAGGAAAGACTCCCAAGGCCTTAGCATCTTCCTCTGAGCTTATGTGCGTCTCTTCCTCCTTGCAAGATCTTTAGGATAAAGGTGGCTTCATTAAAAGTGAACTGCCAAGTGTTGCTGTTCCTCAAAAATAGACAAGGGGAGGCAGAGAGGAGAGAGGCAGCCTTCCTCTTTCTTGCTTGCTGCATTTACCTAAATGTAGTGGAGTTTGATTGATTGGTTTCAGCTAAGGGGCATCCTTCACATGCTGTGTTTTACTGTTAAGGGCCAGCCCTTTCAAACAGTAATAAAAAAATGTCCTTTAGAACAGTGTTCTCCAGCCTGATGTCCTCCAGATGTTTTGGATTGTAATTCTCATCAGCCTCAGACAGCATGACCAGTCATCAGGAAGCTGTTGTTCAGAACAACTGGAGAACAGCATATTGGAGAAGGCTGGTTTAGAAGGAGGACCATGTAAGTAGTTAAAAGGTGTGGAATATCAATTACAAGTATTTGGATTAGAGTTGTTAAGATCTATCTATGGCTTTACCTCCCTTCCCTTCCCTTTTATAGTATTGGTGAATGGTGTATTATCTGGTGTATTTCTTATCTGTGTTTTTCAGGGTGTGAAGAGTGCAATAATGCACATCCTTCAGTTTGCCCCAAACATGGCCCTTTGCACCCAATCCCAAACAGACCAGTGCTGACAAGAGCAAGAGCCAGTCTCCCCTTAGTGCTTTACATAGACCGGTTCTTAGGAGGAGTGTTTTCCAAACGACGCATTCCCAAGCGCACACAGTTTGGCCCTGTAGAAGGACCTCTGGTCAAGCAATCAGAGCTTAAGGACTGCTATATCCATCTAAAGGTGAGAGTGCATCAGCAGACCATCTGAGAAGCATGGTTTTTTTGTACAGTGCATTCCCTGAAAAGATTTCCATGTACTCATGTACTGGAAGTACAATCATGTATCCATATACATCCAGTGCAAACATAGGTAAGAGGTAAGAAGCACATTTGCCATGTAATAGCAGAAATGTCTTTGTGCCCTGCATTCTGGAATTCCAGGGATTGATAATTCATCAGAAACAACAGAAAGAGTCTTGTGTCAGCTTAAAGACTGACAGATTTATTGTAACATGAATTTTAATAGGAGCTGCTTTGTCTGGTGCAAGATAAATAGCATAAATGTATGTGTGTGGACACACATGCACACGCATGGATCTTAGTGACTTATTCACAGAATCATATGAGCTGATGCCATATCAAAGGCAACCTAAGTCTAATTCCCTACTAATGCAGGAAATTTGCTACTACAGCATCCTAGATAGGTGGCCATTCAGTCTCTGCTCAAAATTTCTAAAGAAGACTACATCATCTTCTGAGAAATTATTGTCTGAGAAGATATTCCTTTTCTTGAAATTTAATAGGTTGGTTCAACTCCTACCTACCAGAGCAGCAGAAAGAAAATGTTCTCCATTGTCTATGTAGCAGCCCTTCAAATATTTGAAGGTGGATATTATATTACCTCTTTTTTGTTCACCAGGCTGACTATACCCAGTTCTCCAGAAATGGAAATCAGATATGAAGTTTATTGTTAAGCAGAGGTCAGAATTTCAGCACAATGCAAGCCAAGTAGTGTGGTATTCTGATGTGAATGAACCACTGCTTCCTGAAGCTTAAATTTCTTAGTGCAGGCGCCTCCAATTACAGCAGGAAACATAGATTTCTATTTGTAAAATTAATGTTTATTCTTGTGCAGAATATTAATGATGGTACTGAGACTCAGACTGAATTTTTTTTGCTTTTTGTCAGTTTGGCCACATCTCTTGTAGCACAGCCACTCTCAACTGTTTTTTGGCCACGGCCCCCTTAGGAGTTCTTCTCAAGTTCCAGGGCCCCCTGTGAGACAGGAGTACAACATGAACAGAGAGACAGAAAATCATTATCACTGAGCACGAAGAAAACCTGAATGTTCAGACATACTGGACAAAACTTTAAAAAAAACTGTTTAAAATTAAACATCTATCAGGCCTAATGCAATCCTTGAGCTTGGTGCTTTTCTGTGAGTTTCATGATATCAGGCTCCAAATTAGACAATAACAGTCAGAGGTCACCTCTTGTCAAAATATCAATTTTGTTCTTGGAATTTGTCAAGGAAAGTCTAGAACGGTGTGTTGGAAAGATATTAAAAACAGCAGGGAAACTACTGACTCCAATTAAGGTTGTTGCTTGGGTATTTCTTTGGTTCAGTTACCCATAAACCCTTGGGGCCCCCCTTCTTACAATTTTCAGTCTGTGACCCACTTCAAATGTGCCAGAGCCCCCATTGAGAATGGCTGTTCTACCACATGCCAAATCAGAGCCACAAGATCTTGCTACAAATTCATTTTTCTGACCTAAATACTGGGCAGAAGACTAAAAGGAGGAAACCTTATATAGAATCAGTCCATTGGACCACCTGTGCCAGTACTGCCAACTCTGACTAGCAGTGAATCTTTAGCAGAAGTTTCAGTATGATTCTTTCCTAGCCCAACCTAGAGGCCTCCCAAGGTCTCCACTAGTGGACTCACATCCAAGTGCTCAACAGTTGTGACCCTTTTTAGCTTCCCAAACCAGACAAGTGTGTTCATGAATTATAGTGGTAAAGATCGTGGTTTCCCATGGGTTGCGGTAGCCCTAAAGGGGTCTGTGTATATACCTACACATACCCACTGAGAAAAAAAGATCTATGCCTAAAAAGTGAACACATTCTGAAATCATGGATAACATGCATGAGTCAATCAACAAAAGTCAGTGACTTCAAATAACGTAATCTGTGGCGGGCCCATGTATAAATGGGTCCAAACACACCTGGTTCTTTTAGGCTAGTGCACAATATGCAGGGCGTCACATGTGAGATCATAGTTGTTTATAGTGACTCAACATAGTTATGAGCAGGCTAGAAAAGAATGGTGTCAAATATGTGTTCATCTGCCTGTTGTTCTCTATCAGCGTCCTAAAGATAGTTTTTCTGACTGTCACAATTCAAGATAAAAAGGGTTTGTTTTTATCATACTGATCTGCTCTGTGTATATATGTGTGTGTCTGTGTGTAATTTATCCTCAGGTGTCCCTTGACAAAGGTGACAGGAAAGACCGGGACCTACAGGAGGATCTCTGGTTTGAGCTGTCCAGTGAGGCTCTTTGCAACTGGATGATGTTTGTGCGCCCTGCGCAGAATCACCTGGAGCAGAACCTAGTAGCTTATCAATATGGCCATCATATTTATTACACTACAATTAAAAATGTTGAGCCCAAACAGGAACTCAAGGTATGTGACAATCATCATTGTACAGTTTATTTTTGCCAAATGTGACAGGTTGAATTGTCCACTCTCCCTACCCCAAACAGCACACTTTCCCAGCCTGGGAAGATTTTTTTTTTAAATCAAGTTTTGGTGAATCAAGACAACTGAATCATAAAAAAAGAGAGTTGAGTGATGAGCTGCTCAGTAAAAGTAGTAGAACCACTAGAGCCTCATTATCAGTATGGTTTTATGTTCCGTGTTTCACCACGTGCTCCTTTTTTAGCAGTGTAACCTGCTTTTCTTTATGAGATATAAATATAAATCTGGTAATGAAATCCAGATGGGTTGTACTGCTCCCTTTAGCTGACTTTCCCTTTATTTTGGGGGTTTTGAGTTAGTTTATTGTGCACATCAACAGAGGAAACCTGTCCTCTAAGACAGAGGTTCCCAACCTCAGGTACCTAGATGTTTGGCTTAGAACTCTCAGAAGTCCCAGCCAACATTGCCAATGGTGAAGGATTTGAGATTCTGTAGTCCAGCAACAACAAGGAACTGACAGGCTGGGGAGCAGTACTCTAGGACACACAGTTTATTTTACACTTTAGTTGTTTACTTAAAGCTGCCAGCTTTACAATTGGTAGATTAATCATGCTGAACCATGAGTTGATTCATTGGTGGGAGCAATTTTTATACAGTAGTCAAGGACAGGCATTATTTTTGCAGGCTTTTTAGAGTCTGCCGTGTTACTGTTTCATAACTGTGGTTTGCTGCTATGGTTAAATGGTGGCTTCATTCCCTGGTTTATGAGAGGACTGTGGTTTGTGTTAATTGCAAACAGATAAGGAGAGGAAACATGGGACACAGAATCATGTGATCACATACCCTCCAACTATCTAGATTTGGCAGGGACAATCCCAGTTAATCCTGTTTTCCCCCACTTTTTCAGCTGCTTATAAAATACCATTTTTTTCTGTCCTCCCACTTCTCTGCTTAGTCCTCAGCTTGTTTCAGTTGCTGCAAACTGAGTTCCAAAGTAGTTTGCATTCAGTTAATTCACCAGGAGGGAGAGTAGAGAAAGGGGCAGAATCTTGCCATTCCTAGAAGGCTCAGGCAAAAGCAAACTGCTGCAACCTCTTCTAGCCTGTATGTTTTTCCTCAGTAATAACTTTTGCCACTCTAATTTTGCTTGGCATATGATCATAAGGTTGGCTATTTGCAGACCAGCAAATCTGCATTGGCTGATACAGGATTGTCTGAATGGCAGTAAGGCTAAATACAATTGCCAGGGTTCCTCTTCTGATGCACCCATACTTTTTAACAGTCAAGGAATTTAAGGGCCTACTGGCCACATGGTTTATTTTTGGCATTGAGTTGCTTTCATAAGTTGCTCTAGGATTGTGAACTTCACCCACCAGAGGTAACAACCTAGTTGTGAATCTGAATGTAATCACTTGTCCTGAGATGAAAGAAGAGGTGCTTTAGGAACTTTTGATCTTCACTGGCTTGGTTGAATTTCAGCTTATTCTAGCCATTGATCCACTTTGAACCTGTGAGCAAACTGGTGATTGAAGCAGAAGTGTAGTAGGGGGTGATGAGAGCATTCCCCCCAAAAAAAGAATTCTGCCCCCCAACATTTTTTTTTCTTTAGTTTCCAAATTTTTATTATTGAAATAATTTATAACTTCAGTTGTACATGTGAAGATACTGTCCAGGAATCCAAAGAAAATGGCAGGCAAAGTTACCAAGGGAATGCAAACAGAAAATAGAAATTTCTAGGTCTGAACATCTTGCCTGTCTCACTTTGCATGCTAAAAATTCAGGGACTGAAGGAAAATTTCATTTTGGGGGGCAGAATTCTTATTTGGGTGGGGCAGTGACCTCATTTTATCTCCATCTGCATCTACACCCTGGGTTGTAGTGACCTTAGTATAAAAATATCTTTGTATTACAAAATATCTTGGTAAAGATATCATATCTCTCCAGTAAAGGGTTTGAAATGAATGTGCAGTGAAGCGGCTTGGTTTACTTTTATTTTTACTTTTAATTCTCCCTTCCTCTTCTCCTCTGTGGCAATTTGTCCCAGCCGTGAATGTGATTGGTTTTCCTCCATGTCTTGGGCTTTGCCGACTAATGAAGTACCATTTACTTCAATCACTGTGCCACTGAGGTTTGCAGCCTAGCCTGCGAGTGTGGTGATCTGACTTTTCTGCTTGTGATTCCAATCATCATGAAGTTATTTTTATCCCACGCTAAAAACAAATCATGTGGAACATAGAGGGAACAGTTGGGAGAATAGCTTTTTATGTTAAGCTTACAGCTTGAGAACTGAAGGGCAGTCAAAAGATGAGTGCCACCATCTGGGCTTTTCCTGTTTCCTGCAGTCTCCACTTCCTATTCTGTGTCCTATTCCAGACAGCACTTGAAATGCCTGGGATGGATCAGTGTTCAAAGTTCTGTCATGCAAGATCTCTATAGAATCCAGCAGGAAGATGTAGTGCTTCATCCCCTGTCCTACCCTTCACATACTGTTTTGTTCCTAAATGTGATAGGGATGAAGTCATTAACCAGCAAAGTTATTGTAAAGATTATGGGGCACGTTATATATTATGCTGTAGCTGCATCTGATATAATGTGAAAGTCCTCTCTCCATTGCAAAGCATTTGTGGCAGGAAGCCTTCTGCAGGGGAAGGCGGATAACTAGGGACCAGCTGTTTCGAACTAAAATTCCTCTGCCTCCAATCCAACACCTCCATCTGCTGTTTCTCTTATCAGTGTTTTGGACCTGTGTTGATCATGTTTTGAACCTTCTAAACCATCACACTGTTTCCTGGGTGACAAAACATAGTTCAGTTCTGTGTATTGGCTTCCTTGACTGCAAAGCAGAATTGAATTCTGTGAATCAGCTCTGTGGGCTGCAAGGTATAGCACCATTTCTTAAATAGCTTCCCAACCTTTAAATTACCTCTTAGCTCTGATTGCTGGGCAGAGGTAGGAGCATAATTTGTCTGTAGGCTGGTGGATGAAGACCCATTGGATTGTTTCAGGCCTGTAGACTGGAGCTTTCCCATTCCCTACATTATGGAAACACAGCTATTGCTTTTTCAGATGTTTTGATCTGAGACTTGTGACAAAGACAAAAGAGAGTAGCACATTATTTTCCTTGTGACATTTTGAAAAATGCTTCCCACTCCTCTTCATTGTTGTGGCAATCACTGAATGAAGGTTAGCAAAGAGAGTTGAGTAACTCATCCAGCCTGCCTCTCAGAGGGTCTGTCATGCAGCATGTGAACTAAAGCAAAAGAAATCCCAACAGGAGCAACCTCTTAAAAATATTCAGGGCTTGACACACTTAAAAAGACTACTTGGCACTTGTATAGAAATTCATATTCACTTATAAAGATGCATGTACTTGAATTTTTCTCCTTCACTTTCATGACAGTGTTAGCCATGTGTAAAAGGAAGAATAAGTCTCAGATTCAAATGGAACTCAAAGTCATGTAACAAATAGAGTGTCAGATGTGGAAAGGGGATGGCTGAATTTGAATTGCTGGGTAGCCAAGATGTTCCATCAGTGGGCCAGTCACCCTATCTGTCTATCTACCCACCCACCTACCTACCTACCTATCTAGATTGATTAGGATATATGCATCTGTTGCAGGTGTGGTATGCTGCCTCGTATGCAGAATTTGTCAACCAGAAGATCCATGATGTATCTGAGGAGGAAAGGAAAGGTACTGCTGTCTTATTTTATATTGTAACACTTAACAGTAGATGCTGTTTCACATAGCTAGTCGTTGCAAGGCACAGTATTAATGTCATTTATATTAAGGCAGTATTGTCAAACTTGGTTGTTAAAGAGATATCCACATAATAGTGCTCCATGACAGTAGAGGCTGGCTTTGGGTTTAGCACTTTGATGCATTTGGCAATACCTTTGGCTGGCAATGTGGCCTCCCGTCCAAAATCCACCTCCTTTCAGTGCCTGTCACTTTGATGAATGATGTACAGCCGCTGTCATCATGAGTCCTTGTCAAAAGGGGGGAAAAAATGAGAAACACAGAAAGATTCCTGTTGCTTTGTTCAAACATACTGGTGGACAGAAACTCGCAGAAATAATAGAGTAATGTCTAGACTAAGCTACGGTATTTACTTCTGATAAATTGTAGCACAAAATCTCCATGCCTGCGGAGTCCTGCTTGTGTTTAAACAAACATGGAAGTGCCTTGTACTCTTCTTTGAAAATAGTCCACCCCATCTACTCTGAACATTTTCTGATCTATTTCAGGCAATTAGTTTGGCAACCACATTCAACAGGTGGCATGCCATATCTCCCAAATCCATGTTAGCTAGGCAAAGCCGCACGATCATCTGGTCTCCCTTCTCTGCTTCCAGGAATGTTCACATTACTCCCACCGATAGAAAAGTTAGTGAAAAAGAGGTATTGCATTATCTTTATCCTCAAGAGTGGAAAAACTTACACTCATTATATTTACATTGAAAAGTGGAAAGTCATTATACTTATAGTAATTATATAAATCTATATGGCATTTCTGTACTAAAAGCCTTGCTGGATCAAAGATGCAAAATCCTTCTCTTGTCTCTCTTTTGAACTTTGGAGAGAAGGAAACAGCTGTGTAGATTTTTTTTTTTTTTAGAACCCCCATTTCTCACCCATACAGCTCCAGAATGTTAAAATTAAGTGCACACATAGGAAAGATGGAGGAGACAAAAAGTTTCCTGGGTGACATGATATCAATAAAAGAGGTAGGAACAAAAGAGCACAATGAGAAGAGAAGTTGGGCTAAATCACACCAATCACCAAACAATGGACAGAAACCCAGTAACAAAGAAATGTCAGTGCAAGCTCCCAGAACCCCTAGAAGATGCCTACAACACTAGAAGAGCAACCAGAGCCTCCAATCAGACTTCTTCACATCAGTGTAATACTTGCAGAGCCCAGAAATTAGTGTGCATGTGAGGGGGGGTGGGATTAGTGTGTAGATAACTGCTGCATAATTGGGCAAACAAAAGGCTGCATTTGTATAGTGTTTGCAAAATTAAAGGATGCAGGTGAGAAGTAGACAGGAGGGTTAGCCGTACATTGGGAGTTCAAGATGCAGCCGCTGCACTGCACAAAAATGTAAAGGAGGGTAAGCAGGATAATGTGTGAGAACAGCAGGGGAAAACAACAACAAACAGCTGATTGATGGACAGATAGAGCAGCGAACAGGCAGCCAGGAGAAGCAAATATCATAAGTAGAGGCCAACAAGACAAAACACAGTGCTCAGCAGGAAGCTAAGGAGCAACCAAGGCCATTTCCGCACTAGACTGTTATAGCGCTATGATTCCACTGTATACATCCTATGGAATCCTGGAGTTTGCAGTTTCAGGAGGGGCTGGCCGGCCCCTCCCGAAACTGCAAACCCCAGGATTCCATAGGATGTTGAAAGTGGAATCATAGCGCTATAACAGTCTAGTGCGGAAATGGCTCAAGCTAGGCTAACAAAAGCTGAATGTGTTCAGAAGGGTGACCCACAATAAAACTTATAGGAGAAAAACCTGAAAACTATACCGAGGCAGCACATGATGGGTTTTCCCTTCCTTCTCCTACATTCTTTCTTATTGGTGTAATTTGTTCTTCATGCTGCTCACAACTGCTGCTACTCACCTTTGAAGTGAAAAACTTCAGTGAGGATGACAAGGAAGCATCGAAAGATAGGAGAAACAATGTAGGAGATGAAAACATTACTCGTCATCTCATTCTTGAGAAAATACCACAAAATTAAAGTAGATAGCATTGTAGTGAAAAAAATATTTACCTTTTTTTTTAAAGCAGAATGGATGCAATTAATATCAGCTTGATGGTTCTGATCTCTGGATTCTTAACTACATCCAATTATTTGTGCATTTATTTTGTTAACTTGTTATCCTACCCAAAAATTCTACTTCCAAGATCAGGCGGGATCTTGGCCCTTTAGCGTATTTAGACCCTGGATATCTTTAGCACATCAATATATTCATTCTCTTAAGGATAACTTTGTAAGCTTTCCCCCCACCCCAGTCTGGTTGTCATTCTCTTTTGCCCTTCTAAAACTGACCCATGTTAGAGGAAGATGTTATATAACCTACAAGCAAAAGATGTATGTAGAGTGTTCTTCGTCATCCCAGTCTACACTACAGAAATGTGGTCTACTGGCAGTGCAAGGGAGGGAGAGATGTTGGATGGAGAATTAAAAAGGCATGTCAATGTCTGGAGTTTTGTTACTGACTGATTTAACTTGAAAACACAGTTCTCCGAGAACAAGAAAAAAACTGGCCATGTTACGAGTGCAACCGACGGTTCATGAGCTCGGAACAGCTCCAGCAGCACCTCAACTCCCATGATGAAAAGCTGGACTTCTTTAGCAGGTATTTGTTTGTGCACTCAAACTAGCTGTCCAAATTCCATAATCCTCCAGATAGCATAGCCAGTGGGGGATTCTTGGAGTTACAGTCAAAAAAAAAAGAAAAAAGAAAAAAGGATTTTTTCCAAGCTCTGAATTTTATCACTGATCCAGCTGAGTTGTTTCCTGAAGATTCCTCTTTGAGAACAGGACAGCGAGAGAGACTGGGGAAGAGGGATAGTTTTCCTAGGAGTGTCGTGCAGAGATCAGTTGTATCCTACTGAAATTGAGAGAGTCCTGACGCAGATATGGACGCCTGTTCTCTTATGAGAAATCATCCATGCCAGGGAGAGATAGGGGAAGCTGTCTGGGGATTATTGCCTCATGAGAGACTTGGGCTCATTCCTGGATTTGGTAAACTGACTTGTGGCACTGTATGCTTTTGTGTGGGCTTGTAGACTGTTGAATTGATAGGAAATATGTCAGACTGGATAATGTTCCACAGGTAGTATACAGTATCTCTGAATATCAGATGCTGAGGATAAACAACAGAGAAAGTTTTGTGCCTTCATTCCCTGTATGCAGGCTTCTGGAAGCGTCTTCTTGCCTGCTCTTGGAAACTAGACGTTGGACTACATAAATCCTTTTTCCAATCTCCCACAGTATTTGGGGAGGCACAGATTCTCCATCTCTGCCTTAGACATTTGCCAAATGGAATGGATTGGCTAAGTATTCCAGGAGCTAAAAAGACTGCAGCTCCCTCTGTTCCTTCTGATCCTGTGTTCTGTGTATTTTGCAGAGCAAGAGGCAGAGGGCGCGGGCGAGGAAAACGAAGATTTGGACCAGGCAGGCGTCCGGGCCGCCCTCCTAAATTCATGCGCTTGGAAGTGGCAAGCGAAAATGGAGGAAAATGTGCAGAAGAGACTCAGGTATAGTTGGAGAGAGCAAGGGAAAGAGTCTCCATTGAAAATGGAAAATGGATCTGTTTAATTGCTTCCCTTATTCCCCCGTCTAACTTCAAGTAACATTATCTTTGGTTTTAGATTCAACTGTCCCCAATACCTGGAATCCCAAAACAACTGGAAAAGCACCAAGTGTTAGGAGTAGGGTTGGTCGTAGTACCTAGACAGGCAGTGAGTTTAGGAGTGTGTCTAGGCAGCTTGATATTACGTTTCAGAGCTAAGCTGGCCCAAATGAATTTGTTCAATAGGTGTTGAGGCAGGCAGTTACACGGTACTGACTTTTCAGGATTGTCTGAGTCCCAGAACCAAGAGAATTGTGGTCTGAGTTTCTGGGTTCAACTACTGTAGATCAGATTCGGCAAGGTATCATTTTGTGGTTTCCAGAGGCCCCCTCCCAGGGTTAAATTATTTTAACCTCCATGCCACCAAATGCCCTCAAGGGGCCATGGGGGCATTTTTTGTCAATTTTTTTCTTGGTTTCCCTTATTTTTAGGCCCAGGGGAGGCCTTTTTCTTAAAACAGGAAGTGATCTGTAATCATATGCTGTTGCTGGAAAAGACTTTTGGTCCTAAAACGGGCTTGTTCTCCCCCAAGTATGCTGAAATGCCTCGTGTGTCTCCTAGAGAGCATTTTGGGCCAAAAAGAAAATGATATTTGAGGGGTGCAACCCTCCAAGATCTCCTAAGGGGCTAAGATAGCCCCCTAACTTCCTACAGTTGCTCACTACTGCTGTAGGTACTCTTCTCTTACTCTTACTTTGGCCTTCTGCTTCTTGATCATGTTATACAAAATCACATCCTGCCAACTGGAGGAAAGTTGTGTATGAACATGGGCACCTTCCTTCGTGTTACTCCACATCCCTGATCTTTTAGACAAGGTAGAGGCTGTGAATTTCTGCTGTTCTTCAGAAATGGACAAGAGGAGGTGGGCACAAGAAAGGAAGCTGTCTTTTGTCCTTTGTGCCTTATTGATTCAGGAAATAGTTCTTGGAAGTTTATTTCTAATTCAGGTGGGAAGCTGGTTCATCCTTGCTTGCCACAGTTCTGTCTGTGGGTAACTTGAGAATGAGTAGGCACTTGATCATAGAATTCACTATTCCTGTGCTTCGTCACCTTAGTCACCTCCTCCTCATCTTCCTCCTCCTCCTTCTTTTTCCTTACCAGCCTCTCCCTATGAATTGAGGTGAAGGACAACACTAGATTAAAATAATACAATGGACTGAAGTGAGAAACCCAAGTTAAAAAACTTGCAACTCCAGTTAGAACAGCATATAAAACCAATACATATTAAAAACAACGCATACTTTTAAAGTCATAATTTAAAAATCATCTGAATATGTAATGTAATATTGTTTATAACTTACTGGGAAAAGCTTGAAATATCATTCATCTTCTCCTGGTATGAGATGGCCTAGTGCATGCATGGTTTATAATCAGCATAATCTGAGTTTTAAAATCCCACTGATTAAACCTTTAGAAATAAATGCACCATTTAGTTTTTTTCTCTATAAATTCTAAACAGCACTTTGATTTAAAAAAATATTTCAAGGTAATAGGCATTAAAATTACTGTTAGCAATGCAGAAATTGAAAGAATAGCAAGAATCAGAACGTAATAAAACAGTTGAAAGGCAGGAAAGAAGAATTAACCAAGCATTGCCTGTTTGATTTGGTGTTTCAGGACTTGCTGCATTTCTCCAGCAAAGGGCAGTTTGATGAGGCTGGGCAAGCCACTCTGAATGGACTGGACCAACAAGAACAGACACCGGTGCCGCCAGAGACCCCATCTTCTTTGGATCAACAGCCTGAGAGCCACCCATTGCAGCTCCAACCGCATGAACAGACTGTTGTGGCTACTCAGAGTATGATAACAGCAGATGACATGCGGAGAGCAAAGCGTATCCGGGTAAGAGACAAATCTGACAGCTGCCTGGGCTATGTATGCATATTCCCCACTTGTTTATGTGTTTGCAGCTATTTGTTATTACCATTTTTAACAGGTTGGGTTCCTGTGCCTTTAGATAACAGTCCGACATGCAGAAATTAGACAGGCAGGGCTTCTCCCCTAATTTCATTCCATGCTCAGAAAGGTTTGCCTCCTTAATTTATTGCAGGTCAAGCTGCTTTCAAAAGATGCAAGAACTGCATTACTATAAAAGTAGGTAGCCTTAATTTGTAATTGAAGTGTGAAATCTCATATGTGGCATATAACAGATACTGTGAAAATTCTCAGATTTCATTCTGTTAGAGAATTTCGTACCCAGACGTGGACAACAGCTGACCTTCAGCTGATCTAGCAGTCTGGGGCCAGGACTTCAGGGTTTCTCCAAGTCCCATGGGTATGTTTTGTTTTTGCTTTTACTCAATTCACATACTCTTTTCTCCCTATTGTCTTCATTCTTTCCCTTCCTTCACTTTGTCCCCCACCCAAATTATATAAAAATCTGTATCTGGTAAACAAGTAACTATCCAAACAAAACATAAGCATTTACTTAATCAGATGTCGGCAAGCTCCAGAAGATTGGGGGCCAGGTTTCAGCCTCTATGACGCACCAGATGCCATGCCCCTCCAACCCCTCTATTGTGGCCCGCTTAGGTTTTGGGGAGTGACAGTAGATGCAGTGGGGCATGTTTACTTTAAGACAAACTTGCTCCTGGTGGCTTCTGAGAATGTAAATAGCCAATTTTCCCCCAAGTTGGGGAGGAGGCTTAGGTGTGGCTCAGGACCTGCAGAAAAGACTCTAGGGTGCACATGCAGTCTGAGATGCAGGATTCTCTTCCCTAATTCAACGTGCATATTTTACTGAGTACAGAATTAGAATTTCCTTTAATAACGAATTCATGAAGATTGCTTTGGAGTAATATACAGCCCTTCTGACACTTTCTCCCTTGTCTTTTGCCTCTAGAAACTTGCTTTACCTGCTAGTTACTGCTGACCTTTTACCTGTAATTGGTGTCAGTTTCCAGACTCCTTAGTCCTAATGTGTCAGGCGGAGCACATCTTATTGTGTGTAACAAGAGGACAGACTTCACACCAAAGGGCTCTGGCTTTGTGAATAATTGATTTGCCAGCTAGTTAGTGCTGACCCTTTTACTTTAAATTGGTCTTTGTCTCTAAGCTTCCCTGTGTGGTATTTCAGCCTGAGCACATCCCATTGCTGTGCAAAGACTACTTCACACAAATTGTTCCGTGCCCCTTGTGAAACTGTAGGAAAACTGGCCACCAATTGGGTCTGGGGAGATTGATGATGCTTGGTGATACTTCTGTGAAAACCTAGTCCATCTGGGCTGACAGGCAGGAGTATTCCAAGCAGCCGGATGAGATGGTATGTACTAATGGTCCATTTGCAACACCGTCTGTGTGAATCTTGCTGATCTCATGGCTTTAGAAGAAGTTGCCAAAGAGACACCGTGACCTTGGTTCATACTCATTCCCCCCCTTACAACAAAGATTATTTTTAATGGTAAAATTCTTTCTTGGGGCCACAGTTCTCTCTTCCTCCTCTGTGAGATTAAAAGCTGTGTTGAGAACTCAGCATACCAAGAACAAACAGTTTGAACCTGTGCTTTTTTGGCAGCTGCAAGGGGCTCTTCTATCAAGCATATGAGGGAAATTATTCAGACAAGTAATCCTCCAAACCATCCAGTTGGGAGATCAGTTTATGCTGCTTAATGTCTTTTCTTTTCCACCCCCTTTTCTGTGTATAAGAGTTCAATTACAAAAGAAAACAGCTGCAAACAGGTTGAGCCTGTGTCCATTTGAACTGTGAGAGGATATTTTTTAAAAATGTCTACTCTGTCTTAAAGAAAGGGGAACTAGATTTAAGCTAATTACAGAAGGATGGATTCAATGCCATTAAAGAATTTGCTACACAGATATGATGGCATATTTGAGGCTGATATTTTATGTGTACTACCTTATGAGAACTGATTCTTTAGGATTTCATTAGAGACTCTTTCATAGGCATTGATGATAGTGTGCTTGGCACTTCAGCACTCCAACATTATTTTTGCTATTCTTATTAAAATTTTACTAACATAAATAAAACAGAAACAAAGAATTAACCAAGAGCATTATTAAGTTCTACTGTATGAACTTTGCATCTTCTGAAGCATTAGCCAAGTTTCATTTGCTTGTGCCACTTATTTGTGTTTGTTGTTTTACAGGGATTTTTGGCATAGCATAATTCAGAAAACCCACACAGCTCATTTCATGCACCAACGCATTTATATGTATTTTTAACACACACATACAAATTCCATATAACAAACTGCCTTGGAAATGAAAAAGAGCTTCAGAAGCAGTTTGCAATATAGCAGTGCAGGGATCTAATGTCTATGGCAGGACTTGAAAAAAGTACTTTTTATGTTACAACAGTGTGGTCACTGACTGAGAGATTTCAGAAGCTGTGATCCGTAGAAGTAATTTTTCCAAGCTGTATTCCAGTGTGGGGAAAATGTTGGACTCTATTAAAGTAGCTATCTGAAACTCAGTATTTTTCTGTTGGCTCATGCTAGGAATTTTGAGTTTTAGCCTTTGTGGTGGGCTGGTAATAGTGGTGACTAACATGATGTTGACAGATAGGGATGACCAATTGCAAACTGCATGATTATACAACATGTCAAAAACAGAGGAGACATTCTGGTCTGCTCTGGGTGGTGATTTGAACAGATAGTAGGTTCTGGTCTTCACAGTGAATTCAGAACATTGTCCTTATTCTCACAGTGAAGTGTTCAGCACAGATAGCTTTGTATCTGATTCAGTCTGGAGGATATTTGAATGTTGTTTCAGCAAGGAGCATCCTGACCTTACCCTTAAAGGAAGTAGCTGATAAGACTGGTAGTTCTCTATGTTGTCAGGTGGGAGAAGCACAGCTGATTAAGGGTTCATGTTCATTTCAGGAGCCACTAACTCCTACAATATGAGGGAGATGATGGTTGTGCTTGAGATTCAGGACTGGACTTCTCAGAACTGGAGGATGGTAGTATAGCCTTTTCAGGCTGAAGAGATAATATCCAGATAGCGTTTTTCTGTGTTACAGTTTCTGGGGCAGTGGTGATCTTTGTGGCTAGCTCTGAGGATAATCTGTTTCTTCTCTAATAGTGCTCTAAATAGTGAAAATAGAATAAATCATGCAGTAAGGGGACGACAATCCAGAACTGGTAAAAAAGTAGTAGTAGTAATACTATTACTACTACTACTACTACTACTACTAATAATAATAAAATTTATTTGTATCCCACCTCTCCACATGGATCGAAGGCGGCGAACAACATGAAATACATTATACATTAAGATACATTAAAAGACATTAAAAACATACCCAATCCTCCCCACCCACCAACCCACCTAAACCAACCCCTTAAAATACACAGCAATTAACAATCCATCAATTACTATTAGCAAAGCAGCAAGGCAATAGATGGAAGGCGATGGAAATGCTAGTCTGGGAAGGCCTATCGGAAGAGATCAGTCTTGACTGCTCTTTTAAAGGAGTACTTGTGTATGCATGTACCTCCAAGTCACCTGTTGACTTATTGTGACCTTATTAATTTCACAGGGTTTCTTAGGCAAGAAATAATCAGAAGTAATTTTGCTAGTTCCTTCCTCTGAAATATAAACTACAGCATCTGGTATTCATTGGCGGTCTCCCATCCAAGGATTACTTAGCTATTTGAAGTGAAGTCAGGTATCCAAGATTACAAAAGTAACTTGCAGATGTGCTCTCAGAGTCATTATCAATAATTTTTGAGAAATCTTGGAGAACTGGAGAAGTTCCAACAGATTGGAGTTAGGCAGATGTTCTCTCCATCATCAATCAGAGCAAAAGAGCCAAGCCTAGCAATTACCAACCAGTCAGTTAAACAAAACTAGGCAAGTTACTAGCATAAATAGTTAAACAGTCAGTCTGTGTGCAGTTAGAAAGAATGCTATGATTAGGGTTTCTCAAAAACAAGTCATGCCAACTTAATCTTATTCTTCTTTTTAAACAGAGATACAAGACTGATAGATTGGGGAGTGCTGTGGATATAGTGTATCTTGATTTCAGTAAGACTTTCGACAAGGTCCCCTATAATATTCCTGCAGGCAAGTTGGTGAACTGTGGGATAGATCATGTTACAATTAGATGGATCTGTAATGGTTGGTTGACAGAACTCAGAGGTTAATCTCCAGTGATTGCTATTCTTCATCTTGGAGAGAAGTGACTAGTGGGGTGCCTCAGGGTTCCAAGCTGTGCCCGGTGTTGTTCAACATCTTTATAAATAACTTTAATTATGGAAGAGAAGGCATGCTCATGAAATTTGCAGACCACACCAAATAGCAGGGGGGTTGTGAATACTGCAGAGGACAGAAACAGAATTCAAAATCACCTTGCTGGACTGGAGAGCTGAGCCAAAACAAACAAAATGATTTTCTACAGGGATAAATGTAAGGTGCTACATCTAGGCAGGAAAAGTAAAATTCTCTTGCTTTCTGCTGCTCAGCTGAACTAATGGATTCCAGAGACTAGAACATGAACCAATGGATTCAAATTATGAGAAAAGAGATTCCAACCTAAACATGAGGAAGAACATTTTTTTACTGAAAAGCTGTTCTGCAGTGGAATAGATTGGCATTCAGGGTAGTGATTTCTCTGTCTTTGGAAATCTTTAAACAGAGGTTGGAGGGCCATCTTTCAGGGGTGCTTTACTTATGTATTCCTGTGTGGTAGGGGTAGGAGTATATGGCTGTTCTGGTCCTTTCTGTCTCTAAAATTCTATGATACCTCTGATTTTTCCTCAACATTTACATAGTCTTGTTCTCTGAAACAGGAAAATAAGATCCTGGTATCATGACTGATTCACATTCTAACTGATCCAGAAATGCAATGAGTTGTCCTTAAGCAACTTGCTATTGTTCACCCTACCCTCCATTTGAGCTGTTGTGAGAGGATGAATACGTGAAATGAGAATTCCAGTCTGTACACTGCTGTGGTAGAGGAGGGAGAGGATAACCGTAGTCATAGAATATGAATGGTTTTAAGTTCTAGATTGGTGAAAAAGAAAGAGAAGAAAGTATAAATCCCATTGGGAAACCCCTATAGAAAAGCATGGCACCACTCCTGCGCCATGAATAACTTGTCAAAGAGGAAGATGAAGAACCAGGAGGCAGGTCTGGCATCTGTGTTGACCACGGTAGGTCAAATGCTGAGATCTACCAGCTGTTTACCCGTACATCCAACTGCCTTGTCCCAGGACTCCTACCAGTCCCCACTTCAGCGTGTGGTGGCAATACCCTCTACCTGAGTATCTGCTGGCACACTAGCATTGGAGAGAGGAATAGGGCTCTTTTAAACCTGTCACCAGCCTGGCCAGAAGGAAATGTCAAGTGCTCTGTCCTGTATCTTCAAAGACACTGCATTCATACTGGCTGTGTAAGCATGAAGTGTGCTTGTTATTTTCATCCAGAAAGCCAACAACAGTGGTGAAAGCATCAAGAAGTTTAGAAAACTCTTCTGAGGATTTCTGTAACTTTCTGTCTAATTTCTGAAAGTTAGATTTCTGAAAGCTCCATGGATTTCCCCTGCAGCCCTCCTTCTTAATGCCGGTTTTCGCTGTGGATTGTGTCTGATATTTATCTTGCTGTTTAATGATGAGGTTGTTCTCGCTATGCTTCTTATTTATGTGTTTGTTTTTATCTTGTGTTAGCCCCTCTGAGCATCTTCTTGAGAAGCCAAAAGCAGAGTTAGAAATGTTTAAATAGACTGAATAAATAAAAGAATGCAAGCATCGCAGCCGGATTTTTATACTGCTAGCTAAAAGGGTGGGGGGAGTTGCTGAGTTCCAGCCCTTTCCTGATTCGCTGTTCCCCATTCCCCATTGTTTACACATGACATTCTGTCTTCATGTAGGGAAGTTGGACTGCTCTTGTATCCACATACCCTCCAGCATTTCCCAGATGAAAACGGAGACACATTGGTCGAATTGACATCAGAGTATGGTCAAGGTGGCAAAAGTTATTGATGTTGAAGAAAACACAAGATAGGAGAGGCTGCCACAGTTTTTTGGTTTTGCCTGAGCTTACGGAGGAGGGCAAGATTGTGTCCCCTTCTCTCCCCTCCCCTCATCTGAGTTAATTGACTCCAAACTACTTTTGTGCTTGGAAATCAGTTTGCAGAAACTGAAATGAACTGATGACAAAGGGGGAAGTGAGAAGAGGAGAGAGAAACTGGAACATTTTGAAAACAGCTGAAGAGGTGTTAACAATGGAGGATTAATTGGGACTGTGTCTTCTAAACTGGGACAGTTGGAGGATTTGCATCCACTTGTGATAATGGCAGTGATCTTTGTAATTAACACAATGATACAAAGTTGTTCTACCCATTCCTTGCACTCTTTTGCCAGTGGTAGAACAAGGGGTTCGATTAGGTGTGCTTTTCCAAACTTGGCTCTGCTTCCAATTAGTAACAATGGAACCAAAATTATACTTTTGAGTTTGCTCCACTAGTATCTGGTTGATCACTGAGAGAAGCAGGCGTGTCTTTGGCCTGATCTGTGGCAGGGATCTCCTTTTGTTCTGAAACAGGTTTAAATTGTGGCTGGAAGGGCAGAGGTCAAGACAGCTAATGGAAAGTGGCACCATGGGATTGTGGTATGGTGTGCAACTGGTGTTACTAGCCAATGTTCCTAGTGAGCCTTGTCCTGCCTTGCTGTAACTTTAGATTAAACTAGATTGTGTAGCCATTGCCTTATGTTTATGTAAGTCTATCAGGTACAAACAGAGAGAACCTGAATAATGATGATAATAAGTCTCAGTGAGGGTTACAGTATGTCAGGCAAAATTGTATTTGATTTTATCCTATATTTATAACCTGTGTATTAGTCACCATTTTTGACTGGGTGGTTTAGTACTCCCTAAGACTGTATTATCTTTTGAGACAATATTTGGTCTAAACCAGAGTCCCAGGATGTGATCGAATGTCCTTTGATACCACAGCTTTCCTAAGCATAAGCTGAGTTGGCTTTTGTCTGTGTTTGATGAAAGACTGTCTACGAAGCCCATGTATGTTGTCATGTGCTCCATGACAGAAGAAAGATAGGATATGAATGAAATACAAAATAATGTTCTGTAGCTATGAGGAGAGGTGCATGCTATCCGCATCCTTGTTTGACATTATGAAGAGTCCTAGTCTCAAGAGGAAAGTCTCCTCGACACATGGAGGCTCCCCATACTCTCCATATCCTCAAGTAGGGCATTTGTCTTTGCAAAAGATAAGTGAGCTTTGTCAGTAGCTTGGCAGTGTCCAATGACCTTGGAAATAGAGGGGTTGGAGCAAAAAGGATAATAATTAGATTATACATTAATCAGTTTACACAATCAAAGCTTGGCTTAACAATCAAAGATAAGCACAAGCTTCATGCAGCCTGTTTACTCCTGCTATGTTCATTCCTTTTTTTTTAATTGTGACAACAAACCATCACTTCCTGTTATGTGCAAACTGGAAACTGTACTTAATGTCTTCCAGACAAGCTGGAATACGAAAGCCAAGTTGTATTATAGTTTTCTTCCTGATTTGTGAGAAGGAAGGAGCAGAGTAGGAGCTAAAAGGCTGTGTGTAAATTCCTAATTTGAACTGTAAATGCCCTGCAGACAAAAATAATAGTGAAGCCCCAAGATGCAAAGCAGTGGCAGAAGAAAGCAAGAATAATATGCTGCTTTCTTGTTCTAAAGTTATGTAGACTCACCCATGTTAGAACAGATGGCCAGAATCCTGCATGGGAGTTGCGTCTCTGCAAGTGGACTTACATATGCGGAAATTAGAATTAGGTAGTTCCGTAACATGTGTATCCAGTAGAGGGCTGCTGTTACATAACTACATAGGGGAGCTGACAAAATGACTGATGTACATCAGGACCAAGGTGAATTGGGACCAATGTGGTACAATCCTTGATGCACTATGGTCCTCTTATACATGTCCGGCACTACTGATGTGTAACGGAACACTGGCAAGGGGGTTCCGATGCACATCTTTGCCATTCAGTAACAGGGTTTCCTTAGCACTTCTACTAAGTAGTTTAGTATGTGTAAAGTTACTTTAGGTAGAGGGTGATACACAGTTCTAGCTGGTATCTCTTTCTCCTGCTGGACCACCTTTTGAGGCTAATATTGCAAGCTCTAAATCCATTTAGTGCCTATGGGAAACAGATACTGTAGAAAATAAATGTTTCTGTTCATGGCCTGCTTTATAACAAATATCTTTTTCTTTCCCCACACTACCTGCTTAGTGGGAACAGCAGGTAGGTTTGTTTTGGTTTTGCTTTGTTCTCTTCCCCTACCTTTTTCTACGCTCAAGAAAGATATTGTTCCTTGGGAAACATTTAAGCATTTTTTCCCCACTTGGAGTCTGAAATGGCAAAGTCTCTGGAGAGCTGTACCATTTGTTATTTCCAAATGTGCCATTTAGTTCCTGTGCTCTGATTGTTAGGTTCCTAGGGAAGATATGAGCTAGCTGCTTCTTCTCCACAGTGACTATTTATAATAGTTTTAATTTGGTGAGTGCTTTCTGCGCTTTATCATATTCACTCTTTTAACATCCCTTTGTGATAGTTATTTATTACTCCCTTTTGCAGAGAGGTAATTAAGAACATAAAACATAGGAAGCTGTCTTAGACTGAGTCAGACTCTTGATCATTATAGCCCAACTCTGATTGGGAGTGGCTTTCCAGGGTTTCAGGCCGAATTCCTTCCAAGCCCTACCTGTCATGCGCTGTAGTGGTCTCCATCCAAGTAGTTGCCAAGCCAGGCTTGGCTTAGTTTCCAAAACTGGATGAGGTCAGGCGTTTTTCAGTTATAAATTGATGGTGACAGATAGTGACTCACTTAAGGACAATCAGGACATGCCTGCCCTGCATATGTATTTCCATGGGGGGGGGGAGCTGGTATGGAGAGTGGGCAATCACAGATTTGGCCAGCAGTAATTCCAATAATCATGGTTGCTGTAAAAACACTGCTAAGATTTGGGACACTTGTCTAATATATTTGTGTTTGGCAGATTCAACATTTTTTCTGTTCAAGCAAGTGCCTGAAGAATGTTGGAGGATTATTTGAACAGATTTATATCCCGCTCTTCCTTCAGTGACTCAAGGTGGCATTCATGGCTCTTCCTCCCCATTTTATTTTCTAATACCTTCTCCTCCATCAGATAGGTTGGATTGAGGGAGAGTGACCATACTGTCCACTTTTCCTAATTCGGCAGGTACAGTCTCTATTAATTTACTGTTCTCCCACTTTTTCAACTGCTTTCCAAATTCCCAGTCCTCCAATTTCCCTCCTTTGCCCTCAGTTTACTTCAGTTGTTGCAGACTGAGTTCATAGTGCAAAAGTAGTTTGCACTCAGTTCAGCAAAGAAGAGATGGAGGCAGAAGGTGGAGATTTGCTCTTCCCAGTAGATTCAGGCAAAAGCAAACTGCTGTAGTCTCTCCAAGCTTGTCTGTTTTTTCTCATTTGTAACTTTTGCCATTTTGACCATATTCTGATGTTGCTTGGCCATATGTCTCCTGTTTTTCATCTGTGAAATATTGGAGGGTATGAGTGACTGGCCCAAGGCTACCCACTTGGTTCATAGCTCATTGGGAATTACAACCTGATGTAGAGGAGAGACAGAGTTTCAGGAGATACAGAAACGGTGGAGAATGGAGTCGTTCTGTTAAAGCTACATACATAGCCCAGCTGAGAATTTTTTGTATGGCCTTGTTCGGGGCAAATCCGTCTGAAAATTTGCCTGCAAGAATTTTGAAAAAAGTATCTCCTCTCTTGCTAATGACAATGCTAGCTATTGGCATGTAGACAAAATAGTTGGCTCAGACCCCTACATTTCCCTGTATAGTCCCAAAGCACTTATATGTCTACCCAGAGGTCTTCCAATCTACTCTTCTGACTACATCCCCTTGTGCATCATTGGGAACTGCTTTGGAAATTCCTCTTGAATGTCAGGTTGTGTGAGCTGCAATGGAGAAAGAATGAGAGGCTTAAAAAGGCCCAGTGTTCATACTGTCCTTCAGTTTTCAGCTAAGCTACTGTATGTTGTACTACCGGTCTCCCCCAGAGTTAGGACCTGAGTCCAAAGCCAGTTCTCTGCAAGCATACAGTGTATGTGCATGCGTAGGTATCTTGTGTTTTCTGCAGCCCCTTTGTGCTTGGAGCCCTCTGTACACTTGCAGGGCATAAGCCATGAGCAATTAGGTTTCTTTTCTTTTGGGGTAGCCAGAAGCAGTAGAGAAGCTTAACTTGATTTATTATTTAGGGAAATGTTGCAGTTCCTTGTCTTCCTCTGTGTTGTCTTGAAGAGGCTGGGTGGGTTGCCTGAAGGAGCAACGCAGGCAGATGGTTTTACAATTCCTGTAAGCCCAGCGGCTTTCAGCATGCACCAGCTATCTTTTCCAATTCCAAACAGGATTTTATCAACCTCAGCCTTCTCTTATCCTGGCTACTTGCAGTGCTAACTTGGGAAGGAGAAAGTGTTTCCATAAGGGGTCTGTCTGCTGTATGGAGACGTGGGGAGCATAGTAATGATTAGCATCATTAAATACAATTGTGCCCACTGTCTAGCTCCGGGATTTTGATTTGTGTGTGTGTGTGTGTGCTGGTATGGATTAGAATTAATATTTAATGCCTGAGAAATAGAGTGGAAAACAGACAATGGTTAATAATAGAAGAGAAACTGCAGCCTGAGAGTGCATATTTTTTTTAGTGTTTTCTCCTACTCTGTAGGGGTATACAGAGCCCTGCTGCCTTTTCAATCTTCTGCTGAGCCAGTGTCTTATAATTGGGGATCTCATGTACAAAACTGTAGAAATGGCTCCCATGCCAGCTACCCACCAACATCTAAAATTTCTCTTTAATTACTGAAGCACATGGGACACTGGGAAGCAAAACTGCAAAGCCAGCTGTGAACTGTTCCTCCTGCAGCCAAAGCAGAGATTAAGAGATGACTCTGCTGAAACGGATTAATTTAGAAGGACATAGGATACATTTGAAGAATATTTCAGCACCTTTATGTAGGGAGGAAATCAAGATACACACCACATTGGAAGAGAGGTGCAAGCAGTTTGAGATTATCATCACTTCCCTCGAAACATGTTTGTTTGTTTATTTATGTATTGTCTTGGAATAAGCTCTGACAAAACATCATTCATTTGTAGGTTTGGGACTTGTGTCGGATTGAATCAAAGGGAAACCAATCCAAATCCAACTTTATTGGAGCAAGAAGACTTAGGCCATTTTCTCACAATGGCACTTTCCCAGGATGGGGATGCGTTGCTGCTGGTCCATGAGTCGTACTTCCGCACAATGTCATTGTGGTCCCGCTGCCCACGCATTCCCAGCCATTGCAATCGTGGGGTACGCCATTACTGGAAAAAATCCAGTAATGTCCCCCAATCATGCAATGCTTCCATCGCCAGCAGCCATGCAGAAAGGGCAGAAGTGCAATCTAGGCACTTCCTTCCCCAGGGCAGCACAGGAAGTGGCCAGCTGCACCGCAGAAGGAAGGAGCGTGTCCCTTTTCCCTACCCTTTCTCAGGCAGCTGGCCTGGGTGCAGAGGGGAGAGTTTGGGTCACACTCCCATCCTGTAATGGGACAATGCAGGATGCTCGTAAGCTGCAGAAAGGGCTAAGTCTTTAACACCCCCTTTTGGTCATACCAGGGAGTGCCATAGTCACCAAAGCACTTAGGAAGATTTACTTTGACACATTGATCCAAAGTATCTTTACATCCATGTTTACACTTAGATCCTGACTCTCTTGTATTACCATAAAACAAGATGATTTTTATCCTTTTATGCAGTAATGGTTAAGTCTTACTCTTTGAAAAGATTAAGTAAAGAACTGGCAGGATTTATTACTGCAGCATGCCTCATTTCTGTACAAGGTAGAAGGATATGACACTGTTTTGGTCCCCTCAAATTTATACACAGGGAGAGAGAAGGTTTGCAAGTAACAGGTATGGTACAACTAGAGTGAGAGCTTGAGGTCCTGGAGATGAATTCAGTCATCTCGTGGTCCCATGGATCTCTGGCCTTCTCTAGATATATATGCCACCTTCCCCATGACATAATCATTGCGTGTTCTACCAGCTTTTGTATGGGTTCTCCTCATTTTAAAAGGTTGAAATGCCTCACCTAAGGGCTAGTTTACTGCCATTTGCAACTTAATTTTGGACCCATTCTTTTAGCTTTGGTGCCACCTCACCACTAGAACTTGTCCTTCTACAAGGACTTTTCTGAAATTGACACCAGCCGTTAGGATGAAGGAGGTTCTTCACCTTTGAGTACAATCCATATTCCAGTGAGAGAATGCCCCCTGGGTTGAGTTACTCTGGATCAAACCAGTATTTTTCCCCTGGCATTATGAAATGTTTTCTTTTACTCTTACAAGACTGAATCCAGACCACATGTACTTGTCTCTTGGTTAATATAGAATGGGTCTGATAATTTACTCAGTGATTTCTATCATACACAGAATAAAACAGCACTGAAATATGGGCAAACTAGATATTGGCCGTGATCTGTTCTCATTTCACATATTAATCACACTCAATTGTTCTGAGTTTTGCTGTGGCTAAGCTCAGGTTTTTATATGGCAGAGTTTTAGATATGCCCTTGATTTTCAAGTTTAAATAGCTAATATTCTCATGTCATTAATACTTTATCCTGCACCATCATCATGAAGTTTCATTTGGTTTCCAGCCCTCATAAGGCCTGTTAAAAATAAACTGGTGTGTTTCAATATGAGTCTGATTATGAGGGTGAAAACTAGATCTCTCCCACCCAAGAAGCAGAATATTTATGTTAGTGTCAAGAGTTGTAGTGCTAGTACAGTTTTGTTGCCTTGTATTTTGAATAATCTGCATTATATTCTTAGCCATTCTGTGTCAAATGGAATTTTTCTCCTCTTCATAACATAGTTAGGAAGAAGCAAGGGGTGAAGCTAAGCTTAGTGATATGGTATAATAGTACTAGTGATATTTATTTCAGTCACAGACCTAGACATATATTACAGAAGTTAAAAAAGAAACCAACAGCAAAAAGATAATCCGTTTATACGGTTACAAGCTTAATAAAACATGAAGGTCTTTACTTTTCCTACTCCTAATCTGCATTGAAAAAAAGAAGATAAATTTTCAGAACACTAGGAAGCAATATGTACAAAAGAGTTTCCAGAAAAAGCTATGAAGCCACAGCTTAGTAGTACAGTAGAATAGTAGTATGCTTTTCATTCAGAGTCCTGGCTTCCATCCTTGGCAAATCCATTTAAAGAGGGCCAAGGAGTAAGTGATAAGAACTCTACGTAAGATCCTGGAACTTTACAAGCAATCAGAACAAGACAATATTATATAAAACACCTTCCTATGACCATCACATCAGATGTTTTACTGATGAGATGAGAAGAAAACACACAAAGTGATAATGATGTTGTGCCATGTGTTTCCTAAACTGTATATTGTAGGAAGAAGAAGGGAGAATTTGTCATTTTTGGGTGCAGTCCCATAATAATTGTGCGATCCACATGTGTACATGTGCCCACATATACGTGTGTACTCACATCACAGCAACAGACCTCACCACAGGTCTGTATGCAAACATAACACTCCTAAATCTTCACATATAGCTTCACTCCAAGAATAATTGCAGAACACATACTACACACGTGTTGAGTGAGTGCCATAAAGATGTAGTAGTCCATAAAGATAATAAAATTGAGCCAGCCCATGAAATTACAGTGCGCCCTCTTCTGGCACAAGCTCTGCACACATGAATGCAAGGTCTTGCAAACTGTTGTGTCTCATTATAGTTAATGGATGTGACGGGCACGTGTCCACGCTGTAGCGGGTACACACACGCTGCGTCCATTGACTACAATGGAACACGACATGCACATTTTTTGTTTTCGACAGAGATTCCTGGAATGGAACTCCCACATATACGGTGAGCACACTATATTATAGGACTTGCAGGTGATGAACTTCCTTTAAATAGCGCTATATTCTTTCAGAGAGGAAGCTTGTTTCAAGGGAAATATGAAACAATCCAGAGCTGCAGTATCACAATCAATGTCTGTTGCTTTTAGAATAGGGCCTGCACTTCCTTTATTTGCCTGAGCTGGCTGATGGTGCACAGGCTGAATCTTCATCTGGCATTCCTCCAGTTGATCTATCTATGTATACACACACATACATACTGCTTTAGAGAAACATGTTAAAGCAGAAAGATGCAAGCCTGTTTCACCCATTTAAATGAAGAGAGCAAGACTTCTTTTAATTTGAAGGGTGAAATTCATTTTAGAGAAGTTCTCAGAAGCTTTCTTTCAGTCGTGAGTAGGGCCAAAGGGTAAGACCAAAACTCAGCGCATATTTTAGTTTAAAGATGCCAGTAGCTAAGCATAAAGACAAACATTTTGAAGTGTTGAAAATGGTGGAACAACCCATAACAAGCTGGGAAGCCACCAAATGATGGGAGGCATGGCTATTTGGGGAATTCCAAAAGGCCAGATTGAGAGCCTGGGAGGGCTGAGTTCAGCCTCAAGACTCAAAGATCCCACACCCTTGGCTTAAATTAATGGCACATCTCTTGGGTGGAGATCACCATGACTGCAGAGACATGCAACTTTGGTGGCTGTGGGGGCCAATTTTCTGCCCCTAGGATTCTCTGTGGGCCACGTGGACTTCCAGAAATGTCAAAAAATAGAGGTGAGTGAACCTAAGTCTCAAAGTGACTGGAAGACCACCTTTGCTTTGTAAAACTGGGGATTTTGTGTTAAAAAGTCAGAAAGTTCATGGACCTATTTGAAAGGTGAATCACCTCCCTTGGATACTTCCATGACAGTCAGTTCACCTTTTTGTGATACAAGGGATGGTGTGTGGGAGTCATTAGGGAAGTTGTGGGACCGCAAAAACAGCCTTGGGGGGCACACCTTGCCTGTCCCATCAGAGCTACTGCATCTGTTAGCAAATTACCGGATCAAGATGAGAGTTTGTCAGACTGTATCGTGAAGCAAGAGCTGGGAAATCATAGCTACTGAAATCTCTTTCTAGTTCTGCTGCAGCATCACTGTTGTTTCCTTAGGCAAATCCATTAACCTCTTTCTGTTTCTCCATGTATGTATAGTGTATACCAAATTGTAATGGCAATTTAATTTCTCAGTCTCTTTGTGGTCTAACATGCCCTTTCTTGGATATATCTTTTTCAGAACGCAGCTCTCCAGCACTTATTCATCCGGAAATCATTCCGTCCCTTCAAATGCCTACACTGTGGAAAGGCGTTCCGTGATAAGGACAAGTTAGATCAGCACTTACGGTTCCATGGTCGAGAAGGAAATTGTCCTCTGACCTGTGACATCTGCAACAAAGGCTTCCTTAATAGCAGTGCCCTAGAGAGTCACATGAAATTCCACTTGGACCAGAAGACCTATTCTTGCATTTTCTGCCCTGAGTCCTTTGATCGCTTAGATCTGCTGAAAGATCACGTGGCAATCCATGTTAATGACGGTTGTTTCACTTGCCCTACTTGCAAAAAGCGCTTTCCAGATTTTATCCAGGTGAGTAATTGTTGGATCAAAAGCAGTTGCATCCTTGTGCAGAGTAGCTTCTCTGTTGCTTATGTCCAAATGGTGAGAGTCTGCAGGTGGTCCAAAGTTAGCAGGACTCAAAGTGCTGAGACTTCTGTTGCAGTGAGATCATTACTTTGTATGAAACTTTTTGTGCTCTTGTAGAGTCCAAGAACTGTGCAGCTCAATGAATCCAAGAACTGCACAGCTCAGCTTACTAATTTAAGCAAGAGTTATTGACCCATTAGAACCTTTTAGCTTTTAAATCAGTTCAGTCTTTAATTAACTGACTATATTTAGAATTATCAAAAACTCAGTGTGCTCTGGGCCCTTTGGTGGGATATAAATGTAATAAATAAATTAAATATTTCATTATAAGCATAAATACACCTTTCCCAGACATGCGTAGCATGCAGAACTGCCTTGAGGAATGCAGCCACATGTTTCCAAAACACATGTGCACTTGTGCATGATGAAAGATATCCCTTCTTGTAGGAGTTCTCCTGATATATGTTTCTGTGAGAAATACTAGCACTTCTCACAGAAATTGGTTTGTATGTGTACCTGTCCTATAAGTGAAAATGCCTCTGGAACTTTAACCCAGATTTATGGAAAATAAATAAAAGAACTGTAGCAATCTGATTCAAGCAGTGACATTTCCTGTTTCTGCCCTGTTTGGAATTTTAAGTATCCTGTTTTATTCAGTGAAGTGTGCGTAACTGAATATAGTTTAGCCATGATGTGGCTATTACTTTACAACTCTCTTGGTGAAAAGATAAAAGAAAACTCTTTCATTGCACCATTAGTGCTAAAAATGTCAGGATTTTATGAGAAACCGGTTTTATCTTAAATGCTTGGATTTTCAGGTTTCACTGAATGTTCTCTCAGCAAACTTGTTATGTGTGCGGTGAAATATAGGCAGATTTCTTTCCTCGTCCTTTTTCTAGTTTTCTGATAAGAAAAGTGGGGAAAAAGCTATGTCCACAAGCATGCATCAATGTTTGATGCATAGCTCTGTACATATCTCTGCAGCACATTGAAGGGGCCTAGATGAGAATTATTTTTTTTATATCTGACTGATCTGTGGAAAGAAGAGGAAAATTCCTTGATGCAGAATGTACAGTGATAAAGACAAGTTTAATTGCAGAATATCTATTAATTATAATTTTAAGATGTTAGTACTGTAAAAATGGAAGTCTTTTTCTATTAACAGTATCCAGCTATAAAACATCAGATGTCTTCACTAACTATTCTTAGCAATATGTCATTGTTTCAAAAATAAACAGGTGAAAATTGGTACATAGTTCTGTTACCATTTTGTCTCCAGCCCTGTTTTTTTATTGGTACCTCTACCTACAGTTTTGCTATTTAAAGACTGGGTTTTCATGGATCTGGGTAAAAAACTATTCACAGTAGCTGCTCTTTCTTGTCTGCCAGGAATTTATAATCAGGTTCCAAAGCATTGTTGCAGGATTTTTCATCTAAATCATGTTTTCTTGAATGCTTCAAGGTTTTCTATTCCAGTATTTTGCAGAGATGGATTTTGTCCAAAGAGAGAAGTAAAGGTAGCAAGAGCAACAAGGTCTCCCACTAGTGTTACTAAGTGGAATTACCTTTGCTTTTTTTGCTTGAATGTTGACATTCTTGGGTTTTTTGTTTGTTTTTTCTTCTTGTTGATGGTCTCTGCCAGGTAAAGAAACATGTACGCAGCTTCCACTCAGAAAAGATCTACCAGTGTACAGAATGTGATAAGGCCTTCTGCCGCCCTGACAAGCTGCGTCTCCATATGCTACGACACTCAGACCGTAAGGATTTCCTATGCTCGACATGTGGCAAACAGTTCAAGGTAATGCAGCCCACATGTTGGGCATGTGCTAGAAGCAGTAATAGAGTGACATCTTTCTCCTTTGTTGCCAGGACTGACTTCTCAGTTTGGCACACATCACTTTATACTGTGCACATTTTTCCAGCTTACACTTACACAAGTGAAGCATGTGGAATGTGCTTTACTCCAGCAGTTTGTGAGCAAGCAGTTCATTGTGGAAAGCCACGTTTGAAATATTTCAGGTACATGGGTCACACATGTTTTCCTTTTACACCAGTGAAAGACACAAGTCCAAAGCACACTTCTGTCATTCTGTTGCAATTTCTGCTAGCCTTTTAAACTAGCCTACAGACATTACTGGCCTGCACAAGTTCACCTTTCTGTGCATATCTATGCTGGCCCTTTAGGGCCTATTTGTGGGGAGCAGGGAAAAATCTATTTTTTGTAAAGCTTCCTTGCCTACTAGCCACAGGTAACAAGGTAAATTGGTGTGGATGAAATCTTCTGGTATGAGATCAGTCCTACCGCTAGCAGGGAAGTGAAGTTTAAATGTAAATGTTTCTATCAACATTAAATTGTGAGTTCTTTGGGGCTGGGATGTGTCATTGTTTACAAAGCATTATACTGACCAACCTAAAATCAACATTATCATCACTGACACAAACATTGTCATTGTATCAATCATCATATCATTTTATCCTTCATGTAACTAATGATAAATAAGCTGACATGTTCAATAAGCTGACATGTTCTAACTCGTTCACCTGCTGTTAAGACTCAAGCAGTAAAGAATCACTCTTCTTTAATATTTTTCTCAACAATGCAAATCATTTAATTAGATTTTATCTATTTTATTCAACAAATTGAGCTGTCAAAAAATGAAGAGTTCTACATTTTCTGCATTAGCCCTAAAAATGTTCCTTTAGATACCAGACTATATTTTCTCACCTTCAGCTATGTCTAATTTTTAACTTTGTGCATTGCTTTTCCTAGCATTTCTAAGTAAAAGTATCAATTGCAGTGCCAATTTGATTTACCTGTATTTTGTTTTTTTCTCCCCCAACACTTTTCCCTTTCTACCAGAGAAAAGACAAGCTTCGGGAACACATGCAAAGAATGCACAATCCAGAAAGAGAAGCAAAGAAAGCTGACCGAATTAGTCGCTCCAAAACATTCAAGCCTCGCATTGCCTCTACAGATTATGAGAGCTTCATGTTCAAGTGTCGATTGTGTATGATGGGTTTCCGGAGACGAGGCATGCTGGTTAGTTTGCAGATTTTCCATCCATTTTCAGGCTCTTAGCCGATTGACCTTTGCCAAGAAGAAGACCCTTTTAGAATGCAAGAGGCCTTCTGTGTCATCTAATATTGTTAGATAAAGTGCACATGTGCATTCAGAACAAGGATTATAGAGCAGCAGAGTCAACAGTGTATTTTTAACAGAAAGTTCTTTTGCTGTTCTTTCACTTGTCCATATTACCTTAAGTACTGCGACTTTATCCCACCTTCCTTCCAAGGAATCAGTGTTGAGTATAAGAATTGTTGCTTTGTTGACCTCACAACTGTCAAGTGATGTTAGTCCAATCTGACAGACTGACTGACTGGTCCAGGGTTTATCAGTCAGCTGAACAGCCGTTTGAACAACTATGTATCGGCCACTTAGCTTTTCAAACCTAGAACCTATTTGCATGAGTATAAGGCAGCAAATTACATGGACAATCTGAACAGCCCTAAAAAGTTTACTGACATAAGCTAACCCCTTAGTTGGCTTTGCAATTTATTTGAAAACTTGTCATACTGTTTTTTCCCCTCCAGATCAGTGAATTTCAGACAGCTGAGTAAGGCACCGTTATTATGCGCTGTGGACAAGCTGGAACATTGTGAACACAGCTTGTGTGGATCCATTCCATGTTTTGGCAGGTGCTTGAACCAGTTCCTGCCATTGCTTCAGCAGTGTGCCTGCCTCAGCTCATATTATCTGCTGTCCTGCTTTTGGCAGTTTTGCTCTGGCATAATGAGTGTAGGAGGATTATGAATCAGGCACAAGGCTGAAATGATGGCATGTGCTGAACAAATCATTGATCCACTCAAGTCCTGTCCACAACTTTCAGGGTTTGCTGTCTTCAGTGGTTCCCTGTGTCATCTTCCTAGTCACTTTGGTTAAATGCTGATTTAAGTTGTCAGCTCTTTCCAGTCCCTATGCTGGAACAGGCATAATATTACCCAGCACAGGGCTGGTAGCATAGAGCAGTGCAGTTTTTTTTTTAACTAAAGCTCCTATGGAATCTGCCAATGTTAAAAGTACTATGGGAGATTTAAACAGAAACATCTGGAGAGCAGTGGGTTGCCTCATGCTGGCATTTATATAGTGGAATCGAAGAGAACACTGGGTGTCATGTGCATGATCTCTACAAGAACCTTCTATATCATGATAGTAAATAAGTGTTGCTTACCAGGGATCTCCAGGTTCATAGATTATGTAAAAATAAAATCTAAAACTCCACCATTTTGCCATTACCATTTTGCTTCTTATTCTGCAGTCAAATCAGACAACCAGATAATCTGATGTAATCCACTAACATGGCAAATTGGGCTCAGTACTCATTGTTATCTATCTGGCAGTGATTAACTACCACCTTCAATAAACACATCTACCAGTTCTGAACAGATCTGGGTTACTGGGCCAAATTTATTACTTTAGTGCATTATTATTTCACTGTTCCTCCAACAGGCACAACTTTACTCCCATTTTAATCTCACAGCAACCTAGTGAGGTAGGGGGTTGTCCAAAGATGATGTGCTTCATCCCTTAGCATGGATTTGAACCAGGACCTTTGTTGCCCTGTTCTCTGGGGGTCCTGGGAGGGGCGCCCAAATAACCAAAACACAAACACAAAGTTGGGGAAATTAGCTGGAGTACTCACTAAAGCTAGCGAGAGGCAGGGTAACTTAGCAGGGATCTTGCAATCCAATGTCTATGGGGTCAGGTCAGTCAAGCAGTCAGACAGTTTTAAAATAGCAAAAATGATGTTTTTATTAAAAGACAAACAAACAGTAAAGACATCACAATCACACAGCTATCGGAAGAATTAGAAATAAGGATTTTCAGGGGAAATGGGTGATACAACACCTTTTCTCATAGTCCTGAAGAAGCTGAAGATGGTAGGGAAGAAACTCAGTGTGGAGGCCAAGGGGAGCTCGCCAGACAAAGCGGCAGCAAGGCGGGATGGAAGTCCAGAGCGATCCAAGCAGTCCGGGGGGTGCTGGCAGTTAGAGCGATCCGAGGTGCTCTCGGAATCAGGGGGTTTATATAGGGTGAATTGTGACTGCAGGCCATGCCGTACTCGGTGAGAACGATGCGAGTTTGGAGCGGGATAAAGCTTTGGAAAAGGTCAAGTTTAACATGATCAGCTTAGTGCAGAATCAACAATAGTGTAGCCAGTGTGCAAATGCAAGGTGCTTAGCTTGGCCTTGTAAGACTGTCGGCTCGGGGCCGGGCGCCTTTGTTTAGAGTCATGCTTAGACAAAAAGGTGTTTGCAGGGAGGTCCCTGAAGCAACGGAGTGGCTTTGTTTTGCCTGCCTAGATGGAGAATGGAATGTCCAACAATTACCGGCCGCGCCTGTTTATGTGCTTGTCCGGAGGCCTTGCAAACATGTGGAGCGGGGTGGCCGAGGAATGCCAAATGGTTTTGATATCAAAAGAGATAAATAGTGCTATCACCGGGTAGGCCTGGGCAGAAGTAACACCTTCATAGTCTAGCTATTCTGTCTCTCAGTCTCTTACAGGCTCTGGTCCTTGCAGTAATATGAAGCAGCACCTTTTGCTTTTTGCTGTAGTACTTTTTTTTTCCTAAAAAAAATATGCTCTGGTTTTCCATCTCAGGTGAACCATTTATCAAAGAGACATCCAGACATGAAAATAGAAGAGGTGCCAGAGCTAACACTGCCCATCATCAAGCCCAATAGAGATTATTTCTGTCAGTACTGTGATAAGGTATGAAATGAACCTACACATTTTTCAGGGCGTGCATGGAATCAAATGTTGTCTTTTTATATGAATGTGTAACAGATCTTGTTAACCTTCCTGCAGTATACTTTCAGATTTGGTTTTTTTCCCCTGCTGACAGGACCAAAAAATATTTCTGCCAATCTAGTAAATTACACGAGATGGTCTTGAAGAAGAGATACCTGAGCTGAAAGCACACACAGTTCCTCTAGGACTGCAGAGAGCAGCTATGTTGAGGCCAGATGCCAATTTTCCATCTTCTGACTCTCCCAAATCCTGCCCCCATGCCTCCAGTGCACCAAAATACCTTCTTTTCCCTATATTTCTTCTCCAAAATGGCAGTCAGAAGAGATGTTGTGTCAATTCCTGTTGACATTTGGAGGATAAAACAGAGGGAAAATAAGATATTTGACAGGAGATTTGGGGTTCTGAGGGAATTTGGGGGAGGGGGAGCTTTAAGAGAATGGGTGGGAGGCTTCAAGAGCTGTTTATGGCTCTGGACCACACTTTCCCTACCTCTTCTCTAGGACTTCCAGTAGCATTTTCCATCAAAGGAGCTCCTGTGTGCTTCACAATTTGATAGGTCAGCTGTATGGGGACCTTGGATGATATGCAGTTGTCTGGCACAATACACTACAAGTTACTTGTCAATTTTTTGTCTTTTAGAATCTCTAGAACTGGAATACTCTACAATGTAAATTCAAATGTCTGTGTTTGCCAAAGTAGATCAAGATTCTAGACAGTTTACCTGCCTGCCATGATGATTCCTAAATATAAACCAGATGCTGTGGAATTGAGTTGTACATGATGATACCATCCATTTTCTTTCTGATAAAAGTCCTGTTCTCTTAGATACTGCTCCCTATTATTCTGTATTTTGCTCTTACTATTCTACATCAGAAGGTACTATATAGGGCCCTAGAATCAAAGTTTGCTCTAAGAATACTGAAACATCATTTTATTGTTTTATTTGTAATATAGATGGTTAGAGAATGGTAAAAAGGTGGATTTTCAATGCATGTTTAGTGGATGAAATGATTTCAGAACTGGTATGTTAATCAGTGTGGTGTAGTGGTTTGAGCTCTGGACTATGGCTGTTCCTGCACTAGACTGTTATAGCGCTATTATTCTACTTTCAATATCCTATGGAATCCTGGGTTTGCAGTTTAGGGAGGGGCCAACAGACCTTCCCTAAACTGCAAACCCCAGGATTCCATAGGATGTTGAAAGTGGAATAATAGCGCTACAACAGTCTAGTGCAGGAATGGCCTACGACTCTGCAAACCAGGGATCAAATCACTGCTTGGCCCTGGAAACCCACTGGGTGAATTTAGGCAAGTCACACTCTCTTAGTTTCAGAGGGAGGTAAAGGCAAACCTCTTCTGAAGAAATGTTGCCAAGAAAACCCTATGATAGGTTCACCTTAGGGTCACCATAAGTCAGAAATAAAGGCACACAGCAACAACAATGGTATCCATTTTCACTAAAGCCAGGTACAGATACGTGATTTTCTTTACCTAGAAACAGATTTAGACAGCTATTCTAGCTTCTTTCTGTCTCACTGAACAACTGAAGTTTCAAACTCTGTGTGTGTGAAATAAGAACAGTGCATCTATTTCTGAAATGCCATTTAAATGCTGATCAGACTAAGCAGAACTGGTTTTCCAGAGACTTCCATATGGATGGATGAAGACGAATGTTTCCAGTGCAGTGGCTAGTGTTTGTTCACAGTCTAACTGTTCATCTCGCAGGTTTACAAGAGTGCCAGCAAACGCAAAGCCCACATTCTGAAAAATCACCCAGGTGCTGAGCTTCCTCCAAGTATCCGAAAGCTGCGTCCAGCTGGCCCAGGAGAGCCAGATCCTATGCTGAGCACACACACACAACTGACTGGCACAATTGCAACTCCACCCGTTTGCTGTCCTCACTGCTCCAAACAGTACAGTAGTAAGGTACTGCAGGTTTATCACTTGCCTTCAATTGTTTATCTTTTTTGTATATACTTGCAGCCACAGCCATTTTTAATCTATAAAGCCAGTTTTTTTAAAAATTACACCACATGTCGCCAAGCATCAGAGATGCCTGAACTCCAATCTATCATTAAAATGTGGATTTGAACAACTAGACTGGAAAGTTGGCAGTCAGGGCTATCAGTTTCTGTTCTTGGTTTTGCTACTAATGTTCTATAAGCCAGTCTTATCAACTAGTATTTTGCTCATCAAGAAGAATGTTCAGCCCTTACTTACACCAGCCTATCTGAGATAGACACCTCCTAAAGGACAGCAAGTCAAACATGAAGACATGAAAGGGACAGTAGAAACAACTGGTTATAGCACATAGCAGAAGCTTATTCACTATGCAGCTGTCACAAATAGGTTGCACTGTACCTATAGTGTTCCTTTTTAAGGGTAAGTGATTGAACTGTTGGATTATAGAACCAGATCTCACACATAAGCATTATATAGCTTTTTATATCCAATGCCGAGCTCCCTGAATGTCTGCAATTGCAGGCAAAGATTCCAAGACTCTTTCTACTTTTGCACTCAACTCTGCATTTCATTTTTACAATCACCCACTGTCCCACTATAGAGACAGGGCACTTACTTACATTTGATTAAGATTCCTATGCATGCTTACTTGGAAGTTCCACTTCATTCCGTGGAGTTTATTCCCTAAGAAAAAGGATTGCGGATTTCAACCAGGGAAGTACACAGCCATGGCATTTTGAACAGAGCAAAAAGAGTACATATTAAAAGTATAAATAATTTTGAAGAAGTGGGGTAGACATTGCTTTGCCTAACAAGGACAATGGGATAATGGAAGCTATAGACCAACACATTTTGAAGGCACCAAATTGAGGAAGCTTGCTTCCGAAGTATGCCAAGACTCAAACTGAGCCAAGTCTTCAACGTCAAGGCAAGCTTAGCAACATACTTTTGGGCTATGGTGTCATTGTGCTAGGCAGAACATTGTACAGTTGGGAGCTTGGTGCACAGTGTTTAGGCGCAGTGAATTGCTTCCACTGGCTTGAATGATTAATGTGTCTTTTGGAAAGCTCAGACAACAAATTGCTGGCAGAATGTTAAAGACTAACAAGTTTTGTTTGACATGAAGTTTTGTGGACTGAAGTGATATAGTCTGGTGTATGTGTAATTACTGGCATATTGTATACTGTGATGCATGCATATTGTGTCTGTCTGTCTGTCTGTCTGTCTATCTATCTATCTATATTGTAATACATGTACAGTTGGCCCTCCGCATTCACTGTGGTTAGGAGCACAGCACCTTTGCAAAAGTGGAAAAATCGCAAATACCAAAGTGTGTGTGTGTCTGTCTGTCTGTCTGTCTGTGGGAAGGATGTTGATCCATGGTGGGGAGAACAGGCATCCAGAGTCCAAATCAGGTCAGGGAAAGGAGAGGGAAAGGGGAGTGGGTTGGCTTGATAGCCCTATACTTCCTCTCTCATTTGTCCCATTCCTTGGGTTTGGGGGCAGCATAGGGAGAAGGTTTCTGGTACTGCGAAATTGGGCTGTGAGCCATCTTTAGCTGACCAGGGAGCAGCTGGTGAAGAAAGAAGAGGACCAGAGGTGGGTTTTTAAAGGGCTGTGCAACCTGATCAGAGCTTCTGAAAGGAAAAGTTCCCTGAAAAAAAAAAAAAAGAGTCTGAGGTGGGCGGAGGGAGAGTTGAAGAAACTCGCAAATAATCAAATCCCTGAAAGTCAAACCTACAAATGTGGACAGCCAGCTTATAAATATTTTCCCACTAAGGCTATACTCCATGTATTTGATGCAGTGGGCTTCAGTCTTTGAAAGCTTATACCAAATAAAATGTATTGGTCTTTTAAAGTACCAACAGCTTTTTCTTGTTTTTGCTGCCAGAGACTGTTACAGCTGTGTCCCTTCCATAAACTTCTGCAATGAAGCTGATGTTCTAGTCATTCTATAACTTCTTCTTCTTATTTTTTTTTTACATCTCTCCACAGACCAAGATGGTGCAGCATATCCGCAAGAAGCATCCAGAATTTGCTCAAATGCCAACTAACACGATACATGTGCCATTGACAACGGCTGTAATTAGTGCAACCCCTGCAGTTCTAACAGCTGACAGCACTTCTGGGGAAACTGTTGTGGTAAGAAAGTGAGAGTGTATACCCAGGTTGACTAAAGAAATAGATCTGTCACACAATCTCTGGGAAGGACCAGAGGTCTATAGTTAAAAAATAATGACAAACCATATTTGTTGTAATTATGGTTCCTTAAAAACAATCCAAAATAATAAATGTGTGTGTGACTTTCTGATTCCTTTTAAGTAAACACAGTAGAAATAAGTGATAGTACCCTGAATTTAGATATGAAAACTAACTTCAAAATGAAAATGGAAACTTTCAATTTCTTCTTGAGCACAAAGGAGGAAGAGACATGGGGTACGTGCACAGTACAGAAGTCTGAGGCCATTTCCGCAGTAGACTGTTAATAGTGCTATGATTCCACTTTCAACATTCTATGGAATCCTGGGGTTTGCACTTTCTGCAACTGCAAACTGAAACTGCAAACCCCAGGATTCCATAGGATGTTGAAAGTGGAATCATAGCACTATTAACAGTCTACTGCGGAAATAGCCTGTGTTTCATGTAGGGCTGTACCTACATGACCATGGATGAGGTACCTCTGGCCTACTAGGTGTTACTGGACGATGATTCCCATCATCCTTGATGGTTAGACATGCTAATGGGAGTTAGAATCCAACAGTATTTGGAGGTCTTTGAGTTTTCAATCCCTGTTTAAAACCTCTGTTCTAGTTCTGCTCCTGTGATTTTAAGAGCAGCCTGACTCATGGCAATAAAACCAAGGAGGCTTTTCCTCATTACTTTATCTCTCTGCTGGGGAAAATGCTGCCATTTGTTAGCAGATGGATTAGTACGAGAAATGCTTCTTTGAGAGGCAAAACTTTGAAAAATATTGTCAGTGCCTTGGGTTCATTGCATGAGTAGCTTGAAGCTGTTTGTTTGTAAGCTCTGTTCTGCAGTTCACCCAATGGATAAGTGGCCTTTACCTTTGGGGTAAGAGTAGGACTGAATCATTTTTCGTATGCTTAGGTCTCTGTTTCTATGTTTTGTATTGCTGTAATTTTAAATATGTAGCCATATTCCTCTGCTTTTATTTCTCCTTTTTTACAGACAACAGATTTACTGACACAAGCAATGACAGAACTGTCACAGACACTAACAACTGACTACAGAACTCCACAGGGTGAATTTCAGCGAATTCAGTACATCCCTGTGTCACAGTCCACAGCTGGCTTACAGCAGCCTCAACACATACAGTTGCAGGTTGTGCAAGTGGCTCAAGTGAGTCTTGTTTGTTTTATTGTTTCATTTCTTGCTGTAATGGAGGCCCCAGCTGTGCCAGTGTCTTGTGCCGTTTTGATAAATATGAACAATAGTAATGATGACAACAGCATGAAGATGGTGAGGGATGGTTTGGTGCAGTGGTTTGAAATCTGGACTATGACTCTGCAGTCAAGGATCTGATTCCTCGTTCAGCCATGGAAACCCACTGAGGAATCCCTTGGAGAAGTCACACTTTCTCAGCCTAAGATGAAGGCAAGGACAAACTTCCTTTGAATAAATCCTGCCAAGAAAACTATGATAGATTCACCTTAAGGGTGGCTATAAGTCAGAAATGACTTGAAGGCACACAGCAACAAAGGCCCTTCCCTAAACAGCAAACTCCAGCATTCCATAGGATGTTGAAAGTGGATTAATAGCAGTATAACAGTCTAGTGTGGAAATGGCCTTAATTAATGTGGGGAGTGGGCATTGGACATAGTGCAGTTTCAGAGAGAAGGTCTGACCTCCGCTTTGGAGGAATGGAACTAACAGATGGAGGAATGGAACTGACCTCTGCTTTGGAGGTATGCAACTAACATTCTCAGTAGGTGGGGCAGGGGAGAAACCACTTCACAGGACTGGTGACAGGGTAATGTATGAGACAAGGACCAAAGCATGGGAAAGCTACTTCTCTGAAACTTCCCTCAACAGTCTGGGATCTGTACTCCAAAGGTTTTCAAGACATGATGAGGATATGTTATAACTCATCATGACCCTTTTAGGTAGCCCATGAAAGACTTCAAGATGGATTATATTATATTTGAATGTGAGATATATGTTCTTTCTAAATGTATCTATATAGTAGTATATAATTAAAAAGTTCTCATGAAATGGATGTCTAAGATCTCATTAAATAGGTGGAATGATCGGGGTGGTCTATTTTTGAAAGCATATAATGTTAACCTTTTTATGCATAACAAGTAAAACAGTGCTATCTTTCAGTCAGTACGAGCAGTGACAGAGGCCATATTCTTTCTATCTTGCCTTTCCTTTGTAATTATTTCTCATTAAATAGCTTAAATTAATTAGGCTAAGAAAGAACTTAGAACTTCTCCCACCTCCCCCTGGGTATAAGATTCTGCACCTAATCACAATGTTAGAACATGAGAGATACTCAGATACAAAAATGCATTGAGATAATTGCTTTTGGCTGTTGGTAAATTTTTTGTTTGACTAAAGATGAGATTTCTTTTTCTTTTTTTCCTCTTTTTTTTCCTTTTTTTGAAAGATGTGTTTACTAATCAGCAGTATTCTCCTGATATTCCAAAGATGACTCATTATTACTTGACATTCATATCATGCTAATGCCTTGCCTGATACATTATGAAAGCACATCTGCTGCTTCCCCAGGGATATGTAACAAACTCTTCCCATAGCACATGAAAAAGAAGTCACACAAGAAAAGGGTGAGCTCTTTCATTAAGTAAGAAAAGATAACCGGCCTTAGCTGGTAAATTCTAGGACAATATGAAAGACCAATAAATTTTCTGGCTGGAATCCCATTGAGGAGGTACATCTTCATGTGGAGTCATGTCTGTGGGAATTAAAATTATGCAGTTCTGTAACATCCATATCCACTAGATGGCTGCTTTTCACATTATTACGTAACATAGCCAGCAAAGTGATTGTTGCACAGTGGGACCAATGCACACCAGGATGTGTGTTGCTTTGGTTCCGATGCGTATTGCTTCATTCCCAGTGCGCATCAGGCACACTTGTACATCTGGCACTCTTGCCAGCATCCTGTTATGTATCTTCACAATTCACTCACAGGGTTTCTGAGCACCTCTGCTATGTAGGTAAGTATACATGTACATCAATTAAAAGGTGATATAAGATTCCAGCATCCATTATTTATCCTCTTAAGAGACATTTACTAACAGTCTGCCTTTGTACTTGTCCTTGGCAGTTTCTGAGATTCCAATAGGTATATAATGTATATTATTTTGAGTCAGACTTTTGGTCCATCTGTTCCAGTGTTACTTTCTCCAGTTGGCAACATCTCTCCAAGGTCTTGGGCATGGGACTTTCCTAGCTCAACCACCTAAAATGCTTTTGTTCAGAGATGCTAGGGAACTTCTGCAAATAAAACTGTGTTCTTATACTGAGGTATACATTTAATGTTGAGTATAGTTCAAAATGAAATTTTCTTAAGGTCTTCAAAAGCCCCATATCATCAAGTCTGGAAGTGGGGCAGTAGGATATGAATCAAAGCACCAAGCATGTCATTCTCTTCTCTTCCTTTTCTCTTTTATTCATGTAAGGATTCATAATCGTGCGTATTGAATATATTGAAATCTTCTTCCACTACAGAATCACTAAGAGGTATTTCTAAAAAGTTGTAAAAAAGAATACCCTCTGTGAGTTAAAATGTGAGCACCCATTTCTCATTTTAATACTGTGTATTTGGGGAGAAATCTTTATAAAAGAGTTCTCTGCAAGGCTGGAAAATCTATTCTAAATTGCAAAAAAAAAGGGGGGGAAGCTAAGCTTCTATAGCAGAGCAACTTGTTTTTAAGCCAAAATATAAATATATTAAGGTGCTGCTGTCAACAGTGGATAAAGAGGAATCTTTTTGAGCAATAGTACTTGTGTCTTTTGTAAGGACCTGTGGTAATGTTGCACTATGTTTTCGTTTCTCCCAGGCTACCTCACCTCATCAGTCACAGCATTCCACAGTAGATGTTGGACAGCTGCATGACCCTCAGACGTATGCCCAACATGCCATCCAAGTGCAGCACATCCAGGTCACAGAACCAGCTCCTGCAGTTTCCACATCCTCACAGGTAGCTTATGCATTCATTTAAGCCTGGACACACACAAACATATGTGATATGTGCAGACTTAAGATACAAGATAAGATTAACCTAGAGCTCACACTGTTGCACATAAAATAGCTTCATTCATTTTTTGTAATTCTGAGATAGTGTCATAAAGTGAATGCATTCCAGCTTGAACATACAGTGGACAGCATGTTGAAAGTGACCTAGGAATCTCAAGTTCAGGTCTTGCTTAGCTGGAAACACCCTGGTCAGTTTCAAAAACATGTTTCAGATAGTGATTTTTGGCCCAAAATCTGTGGTTGGTTGGGGAAAGTTCAGATGTACAGGCAAGCCACTATTAAGATGAACAAACCATGGTCTAGTGTTACAAACTGTTGTCTGGCTATATTTTGAATACAACCATTGAGAGACTTTAAGTGTCTTATTCCTAAAGTTTTTGTGAGAAGAAATGAGAAAAAGCCTTTAAGAACTTTTCTGCATTATACCACATGCTAATCGTTACTGGTTAAAACTGATTATCCACCAAACTGCATATGTGTGCTATTTCAAAATAAAAGCATGTGAAGGCAGACTTAGTTGTTACTTGCTATAGAGAAAAAAATTATTGGTATTTTCTTGTGAAAGACAATATTTGTAGTAAGCACAGGTAGATACTAATTCTGCAGCACTGCTTATCATTGCAAACTGCTATATTAATTGCAAGCTGCTAAATTAATCACAAACAGTACCCACAGGGTTTTTTCCCCCTCCTTCTTCTCCTTCTCCCCTTTTTCATTTTGTGTCACATCTCCTCGAGGTGAAACACTGTCTTGTTTTGCCAACAATTTCTAAACTGCTTTAGGAGAATGTTGATTGAAAAACTAAATAAAAGTTGTTCAAATGAATATGTGATGTCTTACATTGTGTTGCGAGCCTCTCAAATGGAGAATGTGTGACTTTAGCTTAAGCTTATCTTAAGCTGCTGGAAGATACATGCTACATTTACCTTTTCCATTTGTTATTTTAGGTGGGAAGTCAGCCCTTAAGTCCTTCCTCCCAGCCATCTCAACAGGAGCTCAGCCCTTCCCCAATGCAGACAAGCACCTCATCTCAAAGCCAATCACAGCAAGGCTCCTCTGTCCAACAAACGTATCTTCCTAGCACGTGGAACTCATTCCGCAGCTATCGTATGTATCACATATGCTCAGTTATGTCACTGCTTGCTTTTGAAGGAGCTGAAAGGCTGTTTAGGGTCATATTCATGGTTTCTTATGATTTCTTATTCATGACCATATTCATAGTTTCTCATGATTTAATCAAACGGCTTTTTAATGTAACCATTTAAATTAACCATTTTGGTCCTTTTAAAACAACAGCTCTTACAGAATTTTTTGGGTTGCACTTAATCCTTAGGCCTCCTTTTGATCTGCTATTGACCATTGTCCTTATTGGTGATGATAAACTTTCTTTGTTTTCTAAACCTTGTCCTCTAGCTTCCGAGATTCAGATGATGACCATCCCACAGGGTCAGTATGTGATTGCAGAGACAGCCGTAGGCACTCCTGTCACTACAGTGAACACAGGGCAAGTGAAAGCTGTTGCTCAGGTAAGACTAAAGATGGCAGTCCCTGCTGATAATATGTCAAGTACTTTAAACTCTTGAAATGCTTTGGATGAAGGCTAACTGAAGTCCAAACCCTTCCAAGTCCACATTTGCTATGATACCCCAAGTTCAGGGATAGGGACACTTAAAATGGAGAATCAATGAGTAGAAGTGAGGGGTGATTAATCTCTTCCACACCTGAAGACTCCTTACTCTAGATGCATGAGTCCATTTTCTTCCCATGTGGTCTCACACCCACAGTAAGGAGGGGTTTGTAGAAGAGAATAGACAGAGAGAAGGGGGAAGGGTTAGGATCTTCCTCCCTCCTATTTTCTGTACAAGAACATTATGAGAGAAATAGAGAGTTGGAGACATCTCCTCCATTCCCATTCCTCTTTATCTATTAGCAACAAGGAGTTATTAGTAACCTGGAAGCCACATGCTATTCTTGGCTGCTGTCCATACAGCCTGTAGAATCATGCCAACTTTTCCTTCTTATCCAGCTGAGCAGCAATCAGTTGCTCATTTGGAAGATTTCTACAGACTGCAAGAACAGTGGCCAAGGCTTGTGTGTGGCTTGCAGGTTGCCTGGCTGTGACCTAAAAGTCCATGGCTAAGGTGAGATTTGAACCAGGATCTTCCCAAAACATAGAGATGTGAGTCACAGCAAGGATTTTGTGTGGGGAGTTGTATCATTAGAAACAAGAAACCCATGTATGCTTGGTTTTTGTACAAATCTTAACATGCTGAATCTAGACTTCCTCAGATTTAAAGTAAACTTATAAGTGCACCTATTGAAATTAAAGATCCTGAATGGCTAAATTGCCCTATTTATTTCAGCAGGTATTTTAAAAGCATAACAAAGTCTGGATTGAAACTTTTGAGATTTGTTTTTGCCTTGGAACAGTGAATTGTGGTGCTGTGTAGATTCAGTTAAAGCATACTTGCTTTGGACTAAGTAGGAATTACTTCTGAGTGAACAAGCATTGTATCATAAGACTGTGATCAGACTCAGGTTTCAAAAAACATTTTGTTTGTACACACAGATCTCAAATAAAATGTACATTGTTGTCTCAGATATGCATTTGTATAAGTGACCATTTTTTTCCCCAAAATATTTGTGATCAGTGACCAGGAGAGGACCTTGCATCATGGGTATTTTGAAAAGAAAAGTATTGATTTCATATACACTGTACATGTGCCCTTCATACTATGTGTGCATTTTGTACTTGGATATTTACAACTGCATGCTGAATTACTTGTAAGTCTAAGTGATGTGGTAAGAGTCATGGATTTATGCTATGTTGAGACACAACACATTCATAATTGGAGAAAAATGCAGAAAATACATGGTGTTTTGTGAGGCATTTTTTGAGCACAAGATTTTGCTTCCTATAACCTTTTAAAGGAGGTATATAGGAGTAGTTCTGCAGAATGAAAATCAGTGACATTCAAGAATTCTGCAGCTTATTTTACAAACATTAATTTAGTTGCTCATTTGATATGTTAGGTAACATTTAAGAAAGAAGTTGTCCAAATTTAGATTCTTTTACCCTAAAGAAAAAAAAAGACACCTTTCTGTCATCAGGTATAGCAGCAGAACAGAGAGCTGAACTTAACCCGTTTGGTATGTTCGTAACATATGTTTACTGAAGATATAAAAAAAATATATGAAAAGCACAATCGCTTATGTGGTTTCTTTTCTTGTAGACACATTACGTAATAGCTGAAGGTCAACCTGAACTGGATGTCAAACCAAACCTATCACTTTCCAGTGGTGTAGAAGTGGATTTGTCCCAGCCATCAGCACATTCTGACTCCTTGGAATCTCCAGCAGCCAGTCAACAGCAAACAGCACAATTCATCATTACAGCCACCACCAACGGTAATGGAAGCAGCGATGTGCACATTGAAAAGCCGTGAACTCCCTTTTGTGACAGAGAAATTAGGAGATCCAGTTGGACCATTTGACTTTTTAGATCATAATCCTAAATATGCAGGGCATCAAGAGTTGTTCTGAAAAGTTCATTTGCATAACTTGGAGGTTTTACATCTCATGCTGATGCTTTGCAGAATTTCCAGTCTGAGTGACACTTCTATACCTTTTAAGGATGCCACCATCTTCTAGAGCTTTTGAACAAAGGAAGGCCAAAGGAAAAGAAGACTGATTTTTCTCTAGACTCCTTTCCTTCCCCTCTCAGCCTTATTCTTCCACTTATAGGCAGGCAACAGTGAAGGAAAAAATTGTTAATCATATAACTGCTGGCAGAGTATGTCTTAAATCCATTTCTGATGCTTACACTTAAAAAAAAAAGTCTGCCTCAGTAGCTCATCGTATTTCCGTTGGCTTTATTTTTTTAAGTAGTCATTAAAAAAAGGGAATATATCAGCTTGAAAAGGAGGAAAAAATAAGAATCACTTGCAATGGAACAATTGTAAACTTTTATTTTCCACTGTGTAGGACAGGTGGAACAATGAAACTGTGAAGCTGTGCAGAAGTAGTTAAATTATTATTGGGATTGGGGGGGGCTTTTTTTTTCTTTTGAACCCTGTGGACTGTTTAAATGCCATTGGCACTGCCCTAATACTCAGTTCTGGAGAGTATGATGGAAGCAGTCTTGGACTCTCACAAGCCTCAGCCCTATTCAAATCAGAGAAACATATAAAGGTAACACTGAGTTTGAAACTTCACCTCTGTGTTCTCTCGATACAAGAGAGATGATTTTTTCCCCCTGGAAAACCAATAAAAAGGCTCAGTGATGTTTTGAAGTGTTTAGTGCCTTTTAGTGTGTTTATTGCCAGCTTGATATCAGGAAAAAAATAGATGGGGTGGGATGTGGCTGTACATTAAAAGAAAGAGCTACTTTCAACTCAGCTTCTAAATACAGTTGCTGCTGGAGAGACCTCAGTAATAGAAGAAAAATCTCTGACTTTCCTCCCTTCTGCACATCTGAAGATGCTGTCCTGCACCTGCTGCAGTTGCCCAAAACATTGATTTCTTTCCCACCACCTACTAGTAACTGAAAGAAAAATGGTTAATAATTTCTGTGGATTTTTTTCAGAAGATGAATCAACTTTTGTATAGAAAATAAAGACAGTGTACTACTGTTACAGAACAACAACAAAAGCAATTTCAAAAGATTGCCTGAGGCTTGGAGGTTGCCTAGGAACAGAGAGTAAGGCATAATTTTCAAGTGGATGGATGGTGCTGTGCAACAGAGCTGTTTTCCCACTCTTTTAAATTTTCTGCTTATACCACAGTGGCTTATGCTGTACACATTTCATAGGGGAAGATGTTTCCCTAGACAGTGTACCTAAGTGCTGTTCCCATTTAAAAAAGGGTTTTAACCAGTTTATTTTCAAATACAAATTTGAGAGGAATCCTCTCAAACACAATATGAAGGAAAATGACATTTGTGTTTATAATTGCTGGAAGATACATAATAAAATGATAAGCACTGCTAAAATTGGTTCTTGGAGGGCCGTTGTGTAATTCAATACTGTATATTCTAGGCAGCCACTGGAAGCTTTTCTCAACCCCTCTGTGATATAATTAACAATATACGTTTGTTCCAAAATTTGAACAGGAACTTTGCTCAAGCAATGGCCACCTCTAGGCATAAACTTGATAGTTGGAAGAAAATCCAGTTAACTGAAATGAAACAAATTCATATAATGTAAAATAACAGCAATGAGTAACACAGACATCTTCCTCAACAAAAATAGTAGTATTCTGACTTGATTTCATGATCGTAGAATCAAAGAATGGTAGAGCCGGAAGAGACCACAATAGCCATCGAGTCCAACCTCCTGTGATGCAAGAACACACACTCAAAGCAACCCCAGCAAATAGCCATCCAGTCTCTTGCTTAAAAACTTCTGAAGAAGGAGACTCCAGCACACCAAGGCAGCATATTCCACTGTTGAACAGCTCTTATTGTCAGGAAGTTCTTCCTAATGTTTAGGTGAAATCTCTTTTCCTGTAGTCTGAATTCACTGCTCTGTATTCTAGTCTCTGGAGCAGCAGAAAACAAGCTTGCTCTATCTTCAACATGAGAACCTTTCAAATATTTAAACATGGCTATCATGCCACCTCTTAACCTTCTTTTAATCAGGCTAAACATACTTAGCTCCCTAAGCCACTCCTCACAGGACATGGTTTATTTAAATTTTCAAAGATTGATTTTTTTATTATTATTATTATTATTATTAAAGGCTTCTGGAGACTAGGATTCAAATCTCTGATGCTGGGTGACCTTGGGCAAGTCACGTTCTGTCAGCCTCAGAGGAAGGCAAAGGCAAACCCCCCACTGAACAAATCCTGCCAAAAATCCACGTGATAGGTTCACTTTAGGGTTGCTGTAAGTTAGAAGTGACTTGAAGGCACACAACAACGAAGTGCCGCAGCCTGGGAGAGGTTCTTTCTGGTCATCATGTCTCTCCCCTTTGAAAACTGACTTACGGCAACCCATCATGAGGGTTTTCTTGGCAAAATTTGTTGCCTTTGCCTTTCTCTGGGGCTGAAATAACGTGACTTGCCTGAGATAAGCCAGTGGGTTTCCATGGCGGGGTGGAGATTCAAACCCTGCACTCCAGAGTGATCATTTGGGTGCATGTGCATGCCATGTCCCTTTGGTCAGGGCTTCCGTAGCAGGGATGTGCTCATGTGCACCCAAACTGCTCCCTTGTTTGCAAATGTGTTTCAGCACCTGCAACTCCTGCCATTGCTACGCCCCTGTTGCTGCTGCTGCTGCTGCTGGTGTCCAGCAGCAGGGCTTTGCAGCCCCTGCAAGGGATCTCTCCAGCCCAGGTTAAGAACCATGGGTCTAATCTGCAGCAAAATCACAACACCATAGAGCAGAAACGTGTGGTCAACCCAGGCATAGATACATTTATGAGATCAACATTTGGCATTTCTGCACAACACTGTTATGATGCTATGATTCCACTTTCAACATCCTTTGCCATCCTGGGATTTGCAGTTTAGGGAGGGGCACTTAGAATTCTCAGCCAGAGAGCTCTTGGGCCTCAGGAAACTACAAACCCCAGAATTCCACAGGATGTTGAAAGTGGAATAATAGCACTGTAACTATAGGGTGGAAATGACCTAAGTGGGTGGATTTGTGAATCTGACAACAAACTATCCTGCATCTCTCTGCTTAGGTTGCAAGAATAATAATAATAATAATAATAATAATAATAATAATAATAATAATAATAATAATAATAATAATAATTTATATCCCGCCTCTCCCAATGGATTGAGGCAGCATTACAACAGTATAGATATGAATGATATGAACATTATAGATATGATATGAACATTATAGATATGAATGATATGAACATTATAGATATGAATGATATGAACAGTATAGATATGATATGAACAGTATAGATATGATATGAACATTATAGATATGAATGATATGAACATTATAGATATGATATGAACATTATAGATATGATATGAACAGTATAGATATGAATGATATGAACATTATAGATATGAATGATATGAACAGTATAGATATGATATGAACATTATAGATATGAATGATATGAACATTATAGATATGATATGAACATTATAGATATGATATGAACAGTATAGATATGAATGATATGAACATTATAGATATGAATGATATGAACATTATAGATATGAATATGAACATTATAGATATGAATGATATGAACATTATAGATATGATATGAACAGTATAGATATGAATGATATGATTATAGATATGAATGAGAAGTCAAGGGGCTCAGCAGCATCCTATAATTATTTGGCTAAATTTTCTGAAATCTCTCGCAAATTCCTAACTCCCAACGAACCCAGTCAGCAGATATTAATAACATTAACACGGAGGCTTTGTGCCTTCCTAGTGATGCCAACAGCTAAACACGGTGGCGGGGGGGGGTTGACATTTGTCTCTCTTGCAGCTCCCATCCAACAGGCTCAGTGGCCCAGGATGCTGGGAGTTGCAGTCCCCAGTTATGGGGGGAGGAAAGTTTCTTCATCGTTTGGTTAAAGCAGTTGTTAGGCCTCCTCTCAGGAGGAAGGAGCCCCTCTCTGCTGAAATGCCTACTCGTGAGTAAGCCTGGCTCCCCTCAGCGCCGCTCACTCCTTCGAGGGACTTGGGAAAAGTTACTTCTAGGGGGTCCATAACTTCCAGTCAGCTTCTGGTTGGGGGAAGAAGCTTCGGAGTTTTGGTCTTAAGAAGTAACTTTCCCAAGGCCTGTAAGCTAAGGGGAGTAAGATGGAGGCGAAGGTCGTGTGCCTATCTTGCCCTAGGGAAAAAAAGGACGTTTGTTAAGGGCAGAAAAGAAACATAATGTCCGGCCCCCAAAACATAGATATTGCAGGAAGACTGCCTTATACTTGGGCCTCTCCCACGAAGACAGCGCATGCGCGCTATTCGCTCCCTAAAGAGAGCGGCGATTGGCGGCTGACAGCACAGGCCAAGGCGACGGCGCAGGCGCGGAGTTCCGCCCCGCCTCCTCTGCGCCTGCGCCGTCTCCCCGGCCTTCGTAAAGCACGCCCCGTCGCGCGGACCGCTTCTCCCTCGGCCTGGAAGCCAATGGCTCGGCCGAGGCCAGGTGAGGGTGGCTGGGAAGGCGAAGGCGGCTGAGGTAACGGAAGGGGCGGCCGCGAAGGTCCCCGGGGTGGGATGTGGGGGGGGGGGTGGGAAGGGAGGTGGGGAGACGGGGGTGGGAGGAGGGGCTCTGGGGGGCTGCTCCGAAAAAGCCAGGGACCGAGAGGGGGGAAGAGGCCCCCCTTTGGCAGCCCAGTCGTACCTCTCTCTGGCCCTTTCCGCACTAACCCGTTATAGCGCTATTATTCCACCTTCGGCCTCCTATGGAATCCTGGGGCTTGCAGTTTAGGGAGGGGCCTCCAAGGCTTCCGTAAGAGGCTGGAAGTGCAGTAATAGCACTATGTCCATTTCCGCACTGGACTGTTATAGCGCTATTATTCCACTTTTGGCCTCCTATGGAATCCTGGGGCTTGCAGTTTAGGGAGGGGCCCCCAAGGCTTCCATAGGAAGCTAAGAGTGGAATAATAGCACTATGTCCATTTCCGCACTGGACTGTTATAGCGCTATTACTCCACTTTCAGCCACCTATGGAATCCTGGGGCTTGCAGTTTAGGGAGGGGCCTCCAAGGCTTCCGTAGGAGGCTGGAAGTGGAATAATAGCACTATGCCCATTTCCGCACTGGACTGTTATAGCGCTATTATTCCACTTTAAACATTCTGTGGAATGCTGGGGCTTGCAGTTTAGGGAGGGGCCCCCAAGGCTTCCATAGGAGGCTGGAAGTGGAATAATAGCACTATAACAGGCTAATGCGGAAAGGGCCTCTGAGTATCACTTCAGGAAAGAGGCACCGCTGTGACCCTCCGTCGTTCCATTTCTTTCCCTCCGTTGACTTTTGACACCTGATGAAGGAGCCTGTGAGCTCTGAGATCTTGCCTAATGAGAACTCTGACCTGCACATTATGTGTATTCTTGCGCCTTTTGGTTGCTGTGACAAAGACGTCACTGTGATGTGTTTTTTGGATTTTGCTGAATTTTACTAAAATATATAAGAAGGCGAGGGTGGTGTAGTGTTGTGGGTGCTGGACTCTAAGGTTCAGATCCCCTCTCGGCCACAGATTGAATCAATATGAGGCTCTCCAAATACATCTTGCTGGGAAAAGCTTGTGAGAGGTTCCCCTTGGGATTCCCCGTAGTTCCCAACCCCGAGGAGTTGGGAACTACTTGGTGACACACAACAGGAACATACTTTGCTGTATGACCAATGCGGCTGTCCCTGTATATACATCTTCCTGTGTTGTAGTTATTATTTGGTCCCATTTGGGAGAAAAGTGGGATATAAATCCAATAAATAAAACGTGAATGGTTATAAGATGCTATTACAATTTTATATTCTGCCTTTTCTCCATTGAGCGCTTGGTGGGTCAAGTTCACCATCACTACTCTTACTGCTACCATTGCTTTGGTTTAAAGCCTTCTGCCTTTCCTGGTAAGATATCAGAGCAGCTAATGGTTCTAAATAAAAACACACAATTAAAACTACAGATTGGAGATGTCTGAAATCACAAGTTACAAACGTCTAAAAAATGACAAATATCTCTTACAATACAGTGTGCCCTCTGCTGGCGTGATCACACACATGAATGCAAGGTCGCGTGAAACCTCAGGTCCAGTTACTGTCAGTGAATGCATCAGGTGCACACCTGTGCTGGCATTCATTGACAGTAATGGGGTGGAGTATTTGCATCCTTAGTTTTAGGCATTCTTTACTTTCTTTTTTCCTGGAATGGAACTCCTACATAATACAGAGGGTGCTCTGGTGGAACAGTGGTTAAATGCTGGTACTGCAGCCACAGGGTTATGAGTTCAGTCCTACCGGGCTTCAGGTTGACAGCCTTCCATCCTTCCACAGGTTGGTAAAATGAGTCCCCAGCTTTTTGCGGGCAAGACATTGTAAACCACTTAGAGAGCACTTAGCTGATAAGCGGTGTAGAAATACACATGCTGTTGCTCTGTAGATGCAAAGAGAACAGCAGCAGTCAAAATCCCATTGAACACTTGCTGATTCCCTGAAAGTAAATAAGCATGTTTTTAAGTGACACCTGAAAGACAGTGGAGTGAGGGTCAGCCAGATCTTTAGTAGAAGGGACTTTGAAATCTAGGGTGCCACTGGACATACAAACAAAAGACACAAAAAGAACTCCCCCCACTGGACAGAACCAGCATCTGATATATAAATCCTTATTACCCCCCTGTAATTCATCATTACCACTCTGTAACTCCCTTTTTTTATTAGATTGTAACATATGATGTATTAGACCTATGTGGGACTTTTTTAGGTTAGAGTTAGAATATTAAGTGGCATGTGTCCCTTTGACTTATTGTATATATGCATGGATACCCTGTTTATTTCATATGGATGTATTTATATATGTAGCCTCTTTTTTTCCCCTTTTCCTTTTTTTTCTTTTCTCGCTAAAAAAAAATTAATAAATATTTTTTTAAAAAAACTAGGGTGCCACCACTGAGAAGATCCTGTTGTGTAGTCCTACGGGCCACACTGTTGCAGAAGACAACTTTATTCTCACAACTGTGATGGTAGTCCAGCTGAGAGGGGGTAATTGTCTCACGATCATTAAGTGAGTACCATGTGGCAGTGAGGACTAGAGCCTGGGCCTCTCATGTCCCAACCCGGCACTCTGACCAGTACATTACACTGATACTCATCCTCTTCCTGTCTCTGTTTTAGAATGTACTGTTTTGTGGGGGAGGGTGCGGGGAGCTGGACTGATTTCTGTGCCATGTACACTGATGGCACTGTATGAAACGATAATAAAGGCTGTTATTTTAATTAACAACATTGGTAGTTGGAGCTGTGTAACTATGTTTGCATAGCATATTGCAGTTTAAACACTGGAGTGAGGCAACAAATGAAAGTTGGGAATGTTGTGTATGTTTGTATTTCCATTTGCATATGTTTTTAAGTTTTGGAGTACAACTGTTAGATTAATTTCACCATTGCATAGAATGAATTATGCTTTGCAGCTTAGATTTAAGCACTGGAGGTGCTGGAGGTCTATTTCAAATGAAAGACTGCTTGAAGCAGATTGACATATTCCTAAAGGCATTTTTCTTTTAGCATTCACAGAGCTTAACGTGGTAAATGATACTTTTCAGCTCTTTCTAAATATGTGATTAGATGAAGAGACTCAAAGCAATGCCTTCACTTCCAAGTACACAAATGTAGTTATTTTGAATTAAGTATTTTGTAGTAAGAGAGATACCCTGTTGAACCAGAGCATTAAACCTGTGGCATTGAGTTACTACTGATCCCCATATGAGCTTTTTAATTTCATTTCTAGCAGTTTATGTTCAGTCTCCACAAATTAGTTTATAGTGAAAGTAGAAAGAAGCATGAACATGGAAATTGTTTTCTTGGTCTCACTGGGCTTTTATCTTAATGCAGTTTAATTGGGGCAAACCAGAGTAGTGCTAACAACAACCTAAAACACACATATACTATAGCCATGTACACTGGAGATGAGCCAGATACTCCTCTGGGATTGTTATGGAAATTCTTTTGGCTGAGTGACTTGTGTTAAAACTTCTCATTGAAGGATAGTGTGTTGCAATTATTTGTTGATGACTGAATAGATAAGTGTCTATATCCATCGAACAGGTGAAGTCAGAGGAAGAGTTCAGTTTTTATTGTTTAATGTTTGTTAGAGAAAAATGAGTTATTTCTCTTTGGTAACTTACATGATAGGTCTTGTATGGGGTGCTCAGAAGCTCAGCACTTGTATTATCAAACACTCGTTAATAAATATGGTGTTTTACAAGTGAATCTTGGTTATTACAAATACATCTTTTTCTTAGGATCAACATTTCTGATGGAAGCTACATGCCTGTTTCTACCTTCTTTAACTGATGTTCATGATCCCTAGCAATAAAGCTATGTGTTCTTGAAATAAAAGGTAAATAACACTGGTTCCAAGATATGAGATGCCACTTTCAGAAATTGTCATGCCTGGTTCAATTATTATTTTTGAATACGTCTACCCTTTAATCAAATGGAACTATATCTATTATTACACTTAAATGCTGATGTTACAATGCTGATTCTATGCTATGCATAAAATCAGTTCTTGATACCTTTTCTTTACTCAACTGTAGAATATGCTTTTAAAAAAAGTTACCACAAAGTGACTGAAACTAGATGTTCTTTGGTTGTACTCTTCTCTCTCTCCTTTCTTTCCTTTCCTTGAGACAGACAGAGAGAGAAAAACACTGTAAATTCCACTGTAGAATGCAACAAGATTTGCCATATACAGTCCCCCTCCACATTTGACCTTCATGAATTTGATTACGTGTGAGATGCATGTGTTCCTTGCCCCACTCCATTCTCCTCCTCCCATTCCCTTGTGTTTTGCTGGGTGTGGAGAAGGAAGGCAAGCACCCAGACAAGAGGCAAGGAAATAGGGAGGAGGCTCAAACGTGCTTTCCTTCTCTCCTTTGGAGTTCCCCCTCCCATTCCCTTGCATCTGGCCTTAGTGCATAAAAGGCTGGGAAATGGGAGGGAGGAGCCCCGAAGGGAATGAGAGGGTTTTTTTTTTCCGTTTTTTCCCACTTTCACAAGGGTTCTGTGCCTTGAACCCTCACAAAAGTAGAGGAGCCATTGTACTTTTTGTTTTGCTACTTTGTAGAAGGCTGATGCAAATACAGCAAGAGTTTTGGGCTCAGTGAAGAGAGGAGAGCTGAGAACAAATTTAGTGCTTCATTCAGTGCTAACACATTTTTAAACGTTTTAAATGTTAAAGTAGAGGCATTTACTCTACTCTGAGGCAGTAGAAGCCTTCTACCTCCCAATAAATACAGTGCCAATCTAATTTCAAATATGTATCGCCTGGGTTGGTTTATAAAAACAGATACTTCAGTTAATGAGGAATTTGGTTCAGATGAACATGTTCTTGTGGTGCCTGTCTTTTGGTTCAAGAGTTTCATTGGGACATGAACAATGGATTCCCTGGATCATATGCTCACTGACCCATTGGAATTGGGACCTTCTGGAGAAGGAAATGGCACACAAATTATGGAGGATTGTATGCTGGGATCTATACGCATTAGCCTACCAGAAGATCTCTTAGAGGATGTGAGTACAAAACAATAGTAATTCCTTTCTCTCCAAATCATTTAAAACAACAATGTGAAATGAGCATTTTTATCTTCTGGAGGAACTATTCAAGAGTGATTACATGATAAAGTAATTGAATCAGGAATGGCTTCCCCACCCATATTGAATAACATATTTTCATGGTACCACTTTTCTCTGGGTAGTAGGATTGCATGCTCCTGGGAGGCAAGAGGCTATGGTGATGGTAGCACTGCTGCTGGAAAGGTCAGGCAGGCTTTTCTTGGTGAGTCAGACTAAATGGCTGAATACCTTAACACAATGAGAAGAAGCTCCTGGTTAGGAGCAGCAGTGAGGTAACACTGGCAAAGGATCTCCAGACAGTGGATATGGTGCATTAACTAACATTTCTTAGCAGCACCAGGGAGGAGGCAATGGTAAACCATTCATGAATGCCTTTTACTTGAAAAACCCTAGGGAGTATCCAAAATTAAGCAGGAGATTATACCAGAAGATAGAACCTCCAGGTTGGAAGGCACTCAACCAGTACTGGCACCAAGTATTGGAGAACTATGGATAGTGCTGTGTTCAGTGGCACAGCTGGACTCATGATGAAAGGATGTTCAGCTGCTGAACTGCCCAGATATGAAAGGGAAGTCAGAAGCTGCACAAAGCCTGCAATAGGAACATGGAATATGACAAGCACAAAACAAGGGAAGCTAGAAATTATCATACAAGAAATGAAATATACAAACATTGCAGTGTGTAGTGAAAGCAACTTGAAGTGGATGAGAATGGAACATATTCAGACAATTTATTACATAGTGTTTTACTCTGGAAATGACAAATTAAGAAGAAATGGAGTGGTATTAATAGTGTGAGTTCCAGACTAAATCCAGTTTGTAGTAGACTCAGTGAAATCATTCTTAACAGAGTTAAATCCCATTGATTTCCATGAGTCTATTCTAAGTATGACAAAGTGTAAAGCCATCCAAATAATATTCTCCAGCTCTTGCATTTGACACTAGTAAAATATTTTTTATCATTTTTAAGGGATTTTATTTCATTATTGTTTTATTCTTTCTTGTGTAGCCTGAAATCTTTTTTGAAGTTGTAAGTCTTTCAACATGGCAGGATGTGCTGGTGGATTCACAACGAGAGCACTTGAAAAAGTTTTTGCCCCACTTCCCAGAAAACAACACAGAATACCAGAATAATCTTATTTTGTCTCTGTTTAATGGAGAAAACTTCCGGTTTGGAAATCCCCTACACATTGCCCAGAAGCTGTTCAGAGGTATGTGGCAGCTTTATATGTATTTAAAGTTTAAATTTATGTTTTAATTCCTGTAAATAATATTGTTTTATGCTCAGTTTTAATGCTATTTGTTTATGACCTACCTCAAGAACTTGTGTTTTGGTATATAAGTACAGTGGGTTGGATCCAGACCGTAAAATATGATGAAATATGACACATCTGTCGTTTCAGTTCAGTTAGTCTAATTTAAAGATAACTAAGTATGGACCTGCCTAAACACCATAAAGGCACCAGATCCTAGTCAATCTTGGAAGTTAAGCAGGGCCAGCTCTGGTTAGTATTTGGATGGGAGACTGCCAACAAATATCAGGTACTGTAGGCTATGTTTCAAAGGAAGGAACTGGCAAAACCATCTCTGAGTATTCCTTGCCTAAGACAACCATATGAAACTTGTGGGGTCTCCATAAGTCAACAGGTGACTTGAAGGCATGTGTATGCACACTCAGAGATCTGGATCCAACTCAGTAAATTAATAAATTTGGGTTCAGGGTTTTATTACTGAGTGACAAAATAGAGGTTTTGAAAGTGGAAGTCATCTTTTACTTTCAGCTTAATATGAGCTTGCATATATATATTTCATAGTGCCAAACATGTAGACACTGGAATGTCCGTAAATTTCAAAGAGGTTGAGGAATTAAGGTAAAGATATCTGAAGCAAATGTTGTCATACACCCGTTTGCTTGTGTGTATTGAAATGAGCTAGTCTTCTAGAAGAGACTGACCACTGACTTTGCAATACCTTGCCCTACTCTGCCTTTGTTTAAGTCGTAGTCTACACAGGCTGCATAACAGCTAAATAGTCTTCAGTTTCTTCATACTTGGTAATTTCAGACTTTCTAATCTGCATGGCGTGACTGTTGTTTAAGTGGGTGCGGGGGCTCCTCAGTGCTTCATTTCTCTTAGGAAATGAGTTCTGGAAGCCTTTGGAGTGATATTTAGTGGGGGGAAATAGCTTTCAGAAAATAGAATGAGAAGTAGTAATAATAGCAGTAACATTCTTATTACAGATGGTCACTTCAATCCTGAAGTGGTAAAATATCGACAGCTTTGCTTCAAATCTCAGTACAAGCGCTACCTCAGTTCCCAGCAGCAGTACTTCTACCGGTTGTTGAAACAGATTTTAGCTTCCCGGAATGTAAGTATTTGAAGAAACTAAAATGCAGTATAAATATATGAACATAGCATTTATGACTGAGACTGGGGGAAAAGTCCTGGTTTCTCAATTACCTTCTAAAAATTGGGATCCAAAGAGTTATGAAATTAATTCTAGAGACTTAAGAGATTTGTAAACTCAAGTATTTTTAATAGCACACACATATGACTGTGAATATTTGTTGCCTTTTAATGTGGTAGACTTATTATGTTGTGTAGTCCAGTATTGTTTGCTAGGGCAGCAGGTTTGCCATAAAATGTCTTCTCTGTTGCTGCTGCCTGAGTTGACTCACAGAAGCAGCTTGTTGTGTTAATCTGTTATGTAAGTTTTTTTAAAAAAAATGAAAAATGTTGGAAATGCCAAAGTATTAACAGTAGCTGCTTGGATTCTATCGCTCATGGTTGCTGTAATGGTATCTCATCCCCTGTTTGGAATCAGTGCCTGAACAGAGTGCCATAGGCTCTTAAAACTTTGATTCTGGTTCTTGAGAACTGGAAACTCTCTAGACTTGTGTATCATTAAGAAACTGTCTGTCTTATCCAGTGGACTTAGCTCTTAGTATGGCTTATGCGCTGGACTTCTGTTTAAAAATAAATTTGTATTAATTTGTAACTTGATCTGTAATTTTATTATAAGTCACAGATGCTAGCACTTAGCATATTGACCTGTGTGCATGTCTGTTTCAGCATCTGTTGGAGTTGGCTAGGAAAGGTGGTCCCAATCTTACTGTGAAGAGGAAATACTCAGCAGCTGCTTGTGCTGCTGAAGAACGAGACAGACGGACACATCGGAGGTACCTAAAAATCCTCAGGGAGGTGAAAGAAGAATGTGGAGATACTGCTTTATCCTCCGATGAAGAAGGTAATAGCATGTATTTTGGGATATTTATTTCTTTTTATTTATTTATTTCAGTATTGCTATCTTATTGTCTATTATGAGATCTCACGATGGCAGACAGTTGAAGCAATATAAACAGTTTAAAAGAACTCCAGATTAAAAAAAAATTTAGTAAGATGAAAGCAAACAGATTTTTAAAAATAATAGTGTTAAGATTGGACGCTGAAGGTTTTAATAAAATGACATGTTTAAACTTGATGCCTAAAACAAACCAATGTTGGCATCAGTCAGAGAGGTCATTCCTTAAACAGGACATCACAGAAATCACCAAGTAGAAAGCTGGCTGGGGAAGTCTTTGCTATAACAGAAGCAGCTAAAGGCCTGTTCTGCCAAAAACTCTGAAAATTGAAACCTCATGTGTCTGTCTAATAATGATGGTTCAAAATCAAGTGTGTTTATCTTATGCGACATGGTAGCATAAACATAGCCTTTACCAGAAGAAGGCAAATATCAAAGGCAAATTTATATTTATTTGCTAGTGCAGGGATTACCGCATATCATCCTAAACAAAGATATAGGAGTGATTTCCTTCCAATTGTTTGTGTATTTAGCTTGTATATAGTATATAGTATTTTCATCTATTTTTGTACAAGGTGGTGTTTCTGTGAGTGCAGTTCGTTTTGATTCCTAACTGATAATGTTGTCTTAAATCCGACTTGGCAACTGATACAAATCTAGAGGCTAGGTTTTTTTAACCACAGGATCCTTTGGAGTGCTGTGCAGATTGACAAAAATAAAAACAGAAGACAAAAAAAAAAAAAAGCAAAAATGGCCAGAGGTGCACTCCAGGTTTTGAAAAACAGCTTTCTAGTTCACATGTAGTTTTTATACTGTTCAGATTAATTTACTAAAGCAGTATGTCTTACTTAAGGTATTAAGGCTATGTTGATTTTTTTCTTTTTAAAGTGGAGCTACCAGGTAACTTGGATGTGTAAATATGCCACTGTTGTCTAGGAAAGTGAACTAATGCTCATGTTTCCTTGCTGTCTTTGTAGACAAAACATTGTGATTTTATATTTCAGATCTGAGTTCGTGGATTCCAAATTCTCCTGCTCATTGCCCAAGTCCTGCTGTTCCTCTCAGGGTAATACCAACATTATCAACTCAAGATATGAAAACTGCAGGTAAGATCAAGTGATATCTTATTCTGGTCCATTGTGAATGGAGGGCAATGCAGGAGGGGATTAAATCCAGCAGATATTGCCTGTTCTTCTTTCCTGCTGCAGCCACGGAAGTGGCAGTTGGGATGGATGGAGGGCCTTTCATAAAACTGACTTTATTTTATAAAGCAATATAGTTTAAATATTTCCAGTTGTATTTATACCATTCTAATATTAAAAGCCACTCTGTGAAGGTACAAGTACCTAAACAGATAAATCTGTTCCTTGGGTTGGTGAAAGGAGAAATTCCCATAATGTGTGTTGCACCCATCACTGCCCAGAATCTAAACAAAAATTTATCTGGTGAGCATGTACTAGACAGAGCGCTAATTAGTATGCTACATAATTGACTAGGCTTCAGTCTGTTGAGAGAAGCTGTTTAGTTTTTGAAAATGAATTAACTTTGACTTTGCTTGCCCCCAGATAAAATGGATTTTGATGAGAATGTTCTGAAGCTGATGCTGAAGAAACACCATGAAAAACGCAAAAGGCAGCCTGTAAGTTTTCCACGATGCACTTGTGCTACAGTACACTTTTAGTATTGCACCTTAAAATAGCAAAAGAGCTGGTAAAACTATTCATCTAGCACTGTACACTCACTGAGTGCCTCTTTTCTTTATACAGAACCATCCTGATTTAATGACAGGGAACTTAACTCTGAATGACATCATGACACGTGTGAATGCTGGGAGAAAGGGATCCTTGGCAGGTCAGTTATTGCTATATGATTACATCTTTCTTTAACTGGAAAGAGGTCATTCATATGTACATCAGGTTCTGCTACTAAACAGCTGAAACTATTGACAAATACAATGTGACAGTCTTTACGGTATCAATCAACAAAAATAAACCATAATGGCACAGCATTTTCCATGTTAAAGATTGTGTTTGTTTCTTAACACTCCTTTTCATTGGGCTGGAATGATACTTTGTGACAAATATTTTATCACTGTTTTGAAAAGAAGGCTTGCATCTCATCATATCAAGTGTTACAGGCTAAGGTTTGAAATATTTAAATGAATCTATGGTATCTGGGAATTAAAATCCTCTGGTCAAATCCAGTGATTTGGTCCAGATAGATTGATCTACTGAGTGAATGGGAAGTTGGTAAGTTAACACTTGTGTAAGTAATTGATAAAGTGAATTTAGCCTAATTTAGCCTAGTGTGTCGTTAAGAGTTCAGCATCAGGTAGAAAAATTCCTTGGCTGGCACTGGAAACAGATACGTTGATTCTAAAACATACTGGTTTCGGTGTGGAGAGATAACATGTTTTAAAGCCATGTGTCCAATTGATTTTTTTCAGTATGTGTTCCAGTGTGGCCAAGCAGCTCCTTGGAACATCTTCATCAGCTACTTTTGAACTAGAATGTCACTTATGCAACTCTTGTAACAGTTAGAAAAGCCTCAGTTGTTCATGTGGCTTTGCTTGTGGTCACATTGAATTCCTTTGCTGGGTCACACTCACTACATGCAATCACAGTGAGAATTCTGTGACTGTTTGCTTGGATGTAGGCACCATGGAACTTAATATGTCCTGTGTGTATCTTGAAGTCATTTCTGACTTATGGTAACCCTATCACAGGGTTTTCTTGGCAAGATTTGTTCAAAAGAGGTTTGCCTTCCTCTGAGAATGTGTGTGACTTGCACAGTGTCACCCCATGTGTTTCCATGGCTGAGTGGGGATTCAAACTCCTGGAGTCCTAGTCCAGCATTGCAATTACTGTACCATTCTGGCTCTGTAACCTATTTCTATTAAATATACATAGGTGGAATTAAGCTGTGCATGTATTAATTTCACTGTAATAACTCCGGTGTTGTGAGTTTAACTGAGTAACATTTACATTAGTGTGTTTTGTTACTGTCAGTCATGCCTACACTCTTGCATTTTCCAGCTAAAGCAAGCCTGTGTATTTTAACTCCTTTTGTATCTACTATTTGATATCTTACTAATGTGTAATGTAACACAGAAATTCTTGCCTTTTTCATAAAACAAAAAGCTTTGTTTGACCTTGCTGTCCTCAAAAAGAAGGTGAAGGAAAAGGAGGAGAAAAAGAAGAAAAAGCTAAAAGTGGTTAAATCAGAAGCAGAAGACTTCTCTGAGTCCCTGGGAAACCCTGAAGGAATGCCTTCAATGTCTCAAGATCCATCACCTATCCCTCCCATCTGGGATCCTCCATCCCTTCCATCTGTTAAAGAAGAGTAAGTTGCTTGTAGAAGCAATGGCACTGTGGATGTGGTGGCCTACAAACAATAAGATGAATGATACAGCGAAGCCAGTTCTAACTGGGAGGAGATTAATCCAAATAAGATAGGTCTGATATAAAAATGCTTTTTTCTGTGGTGGGAGCCATGTTCCACAGTTAAACGTAATGTGCCATGCATGCATCTGTATATATTCTGTGATGTGGAGTTGTTTGGTATAAAATGGGTGACATATAGGCCATTTCTGCATGGGCTAATAGAAATGGTGCAGAGCATCCTCCAGGGAGGACGTCTGCACCTGGGAGTGGACTGAGTCGGACCTACTTAACGTTGATCTGCACCTCAGCCCGCTCCAGAACGACCCCAAAAAGCGTGCTTTTGAAAGACCACTTAAAACAGATCTTTCAAAAGCACAGAGCGCACCATTCCGTGCCCGCTCTCCAGTGCAGATTTGCAGGCTCGCACCAGTGCGAGCCTGTGATCTGCCAGGGACGGGCTTTAGGCTGGTGAGCTTCAGTGGTTGGTCGAGCCCCTCGACCAACCGGAAGCCGCCATTTTCGTCCCCGGAGCAGTGCGGAGCGACGAGCACACACTGCTCCGGAGCAGCACAGACTGGACCGGGGAGCCAAGAAGTCCGGTAAGTAGCGGCACGGGGCGATTTCCTCACCCTGTGCGGAAATGGCCATAGTAAGGCTGCGGTACGGCAGTCTGGCAGAGCATGTTATTAAACAAAGTTCATCAGAAGACTGACTGAACAGGGACTGCAGACAAGGAAATGCAAATCTTCAGTCCCAAAACACGTTGAGCACTAGTAGCAAAGACTGTGTGGATGGCTATGAAAAGACTAATTTGTAACTTGCTCTGATCATTCATTCTTTAGGTAATCTCAGTTTTAGCACACTCTGCTTCCAAATTTGAAATCGAGACAGTATCCTAAGCTCTCTTGAAAGATTACTGAAAAAGTCTGTGGGAAGCTTCTTCAACTGTTAAGGGATAGGGCAGCAGTTATCTGTGTTTATGTGTTTAACTCGCAGTCATTGTCAGTGGAAGCTGAATCTTCTGATTAGATTAAAATAAATCTTTCTTTTATCAAAGGCCTCTTGAAGATATCAAGCCTTGTCTTGGAATAAATGAAATTTCCTCCAGTTTTTTCTCCCTTCTTCTGGAGATTCTGCTTATAGAAGGGCCTGCTACTCTTTCAGTGGTAAGAGTTACTTTCTTGCATCTCTCTAGTATGTTTATCTAGGGTTAAAAATTATGTTACTATAAGGCCAGAGTTCAGTGTATTCATGTTTATTAGAAGAATCTGTTGCATTCTATTTTGCAAGTTATTCGCTTGTTTCATGCACAGCATCTAGAAATGTCATTTTCATGCTATATTAGACTA